>MU228135.1:1111212-1130702 GCA_018584345.1 Thuja plicata | reverse complement strand
TAAGGGAATATTAATAAATGAAATAAACTTATTTAATTCATTTAGAAATATAGGAATTAATTATTTAAACAATTTTAATTGCTTTTTAATAATTAGAGGACTATAGCCATTTTAATTAAATTAAATAAGCTAGGGGAATGGGTTGATTGCAAGTGATTATTTGATATAGGGATTTATTTAATTCCTTTATAATTAAATACTATAGCCATGTTTGATTTTGATTTGATCTGATTGGTCGAAATTGATTTGAATTGTATGGCTATAATAGATAATATAAATCAGTGATAAAAATCACCTAGGACATTAAATTGATTAAAAGAATTATGCCAAGCAGTAACAGGGTCGTTTGGACATAAATCGAGGGTATGAGCACACTTAGGGCAAATAGGGTCCATAGTTGCGACAGACCGAATTCAGGTGGTTACACCCCTATCTCTCTATATATATGCACCAATCTATTTCTATACCATGAGTTGACATCGATGACAACATATTACAACAAGCACATCACATAAATAACTTTTAGTTTAATCCAAGTTACAATGTTGATCCCATATCTACATCTACATCAAACCCCCCTCTCTCTTACAATTCAATCCAAGTTACAATGTTGATATCGATAATTTACAATGTTGATCCTCTCTCTCTCTCTCTCTCTCTGTTAGAAATATTAAGAAAACAAATAGAGATTAGGAAATAATCCAAGAGAGTGAAGCAAGAGGGATGAGTTTTACCATAACCAAATGAATGAAGAGTGATACAAAAACTTTCACCAAAAGCATAAGAAGATCCAAGATTAACACGAGAGACAAAGACTTTGAAAGGAGAAAACAAAGAAAAACCCCTTGTGCATATAATATGAATGAGGCAAGAAGCCAAGAAGGAGAGAGAGCTTGAGCAAGAAGCTCATTACAACATTGTGAGAGCAAGAATGAGAGAAGAAGATATAACAATTCCATTTGAAGTGTGTGAGAAGCATCTCTTAAGTAGAGACGAGTGAAGGATTTTGCATGTAACTCCTATGTCCAGTGAGTGCCACAGTCACATTAAGTGTGTGCCATGTGTGAGAATCCTCTTAAGGAGGAATATCTATTTTTCTTATTATATGAAATACAAAAATGTGACATGTCCTTGGTTTATCCTTTAATTACATAGTTCACCAAGGAAAGATTAACTTCTAACACCCCCATTTAATCTTTACTTGGGGAGATGATATCAATAGGTATCAAACCCAAATGTTTATAATGATTTTGAGATGTTTCTTTTGAACGAGTCTTCATTAGAATGTCAACAGCTTGATCATCATGCATTTCTTCAACTCGTACTATGGAGCTTGAATGATACATAAGAATTTTTGCTAAGTAGATAACACTTTGACAATACAAAGGTGTAGATGCTCGTTGAGGGGGGCCCAAAGCTTCAAGTGACCATTGAGATTCTTGACATGCATTTGTACATTCTGTATATTCATTTCCAGTAAAAAATAGAGATGAAGATTGATCAACACCTGAGCCTACAATAAGGCAATAACCCACTAGTAGAGCTCCCATCATTGGGATTTCCTAGTGATGAATCAGTAACACTTTGGAAAGTAAAATCATATTGCGAATCATCATTCATAGAATCAGAAATACAATCTTCAGTTGCATAAACAAACCTGTAATGTATTCATCATAATATGAAGAATCAAGAGGAGTAGAGCTAGTATAAGCATCACCATTATTAGCATTATGCTCCACAACAATCATAGGATTAGTACTATAATCATGAATTTCATCTTGAGTAATAAACATATCTCTACTAGGAGAGTCAAAAGAAGGCAAAGTAACATTCAAAAAGTTATAAATAATTTCTTCTTCTTGTTAAAAAATATCATCAAAATGAGAGCAAGAATCATCAAATTTCAAAAATATGAAGTGAGACCAAATGTATAACCGCTTAACTTTTTTGTTAAAATTTTTTAAAGATTAAACTCAATTTGTGGAAAATATCTTTGTGAATTTAAATGTTAAACAAATATGACAACCTGCAATAATTTGAGAAATGATTAACCTGCAACATATCATAAAAATGTTACGAATGGTAAAAATTATCTAAAGAGGAATTGACAAATAACCAAAAATAGCTAAAAGGATGCCGTGGCAGAGCCAAAAAAATGTATTGCAACTCTTTAACAAATGATTAACCTGCAAAAACATTAAAATGATAACCTAACAGCTGCGCAAGACATAGAAGCAGCGGGAAGAAGCTGCTGTGAAGAGAGGGATGAGATGGCACTGCCCAGGCTAAGGGAGAGAGGGCACACAAGAGAAACATAGTAGTAGGAAGACCAAGCTGTGCTAGTGATGAAATACACCGTGGAGAGGGAGAGAGGCTGTGCATGGGGGCAATGTGGAGTGGGAGAGAGGAGAAGAGAGCGTGAGGGCAGGGAGAGATAAGGAGGAGAGATACCAACATCGTGGGGAGAAGAGTGCGTGAGGGTAGGGAGAGATAAGGAGGAGAGAGACCAACAACCTTCATTCAGCGCTGCGCTAAAATCCTTCCTTGGACTGCACAAGAAGAGGATCTTGCAAGACAAGAAAAGGCACAAGGAAAGTTGCGAGACAAGACATATAACGCTGTCTAAATGCAGGGTACAAAAATGAGAGAGGAAAAAATAGATAATAAATAGATTTATATTAGAAGATATTTAAAACCTGCACCACAATGTTAGAGAAATAGAATAAATAAGTAAAAAAAACCCAGAGATAAGCTGCCTGCGATGAGTGAGGAAGAACTACAAATAAAACTTGAATAGTTTAAAACACTATATTATTATATTTTCTAATTATAATCAATATAACCAGATTAAATGCTGACCAGACAGAGATATCTGGAGAACCTGCACATAGTTAGTTTTAATTTGAATCCAGTGAAATATATAATAAAAAAGTTAAGGAA
The DNA here is from genome assembly GCA_018584345.1 of Thuja plicata. Classification (NCBI taxonomy): domain Eukaryota; kingdom Viridiplantae; phylum Streptophyta; class Pinopsida; order Cupressales; family Cupressaceae; genus Thuja; species Thuja plicata. The sequence continues at coordinate 1,127,762 of MU228135.1, read as the reverse complement.
AACAATAACGTAAAATTGTAGAAACGTTAGAGACAGATATAATAACAATATAATGAAAAAATATAGAACATGTAAATAGGAAAAACCTTGTGGTTGCCTGATAGAGGGTAAAACCAGAACTAGACATAAATAAGGAAAACTGGGTTTGGCGGTGAATCGACTAAACCCAAAAAAAATTCAAACCCTGTAACAAATGTTAGATCGAGAAATCCTGCAAACACTTAAACAAGGATTAGTAGTGGCTCTAATACCATGTTAGAAATATTAAGAAAATAAATAGAGATTAGGAAATAATCCAAGAGAGTGAAGCAAGAGGGAAGAGTTTACCATAACCAAATGAATGAAGAGTGATACAAGAACTTTCACCAAAAGCATAAGGAGATCTAAGCTTAACACAAGAGATAAATATTTTGAAAGGGGAAAACAAAGAAAACCCCCTTGTGCATATAATATGAATGAGGCAAGAAGCCAAGAAGGAGAGAGAGCTTGAACAAGAAGCTCATTACAACATTGTGAGAGCAAGAATGAGAATGAGAGAAGAGAGAAGAATTCCATTTGAAGTGTGTGAGAAGCATCTCTTAAGTAGAGATGAGCGAAGGAGTTTGTATGTAACTCTTATGTCCAATGAGTGCCACATTTACATTAAGTGTGTGCCATATGTGAGAATCCTCTTAAGGAGGAATATCTAATTTCCTTATTAAAAGAAATACAAAAAGGTGACATGTCCTTGGTTTATCCTTTAATTACATAGTTCACCAAGGAAAGATTAATTTCTAACAATCTCAATCTATCTCTATACCATGAGTTAACATCGATGACAACATACATATTCTATAAATAACTTACAATTTAATCAAGGACAATAAAATGTAGTTTCTAGTAAAAATTATCCAAGTTTCACTTGTTGCAATTCATCAAAAGGCTAGAACTACTATGAAATCATAAGAATGATGATATTCAAAATTTTAGATATGCCTCATAAATAGCTCATAGTTTGATGAAAAAATAACAAACCATAAAATATAACTAATAATAAAATATCTTTTCACATGTACAGTTATGGACACACTAGCATAAATATACATAGATAAAAAAATATCTAACCATGTTATTGATCAATTAGATGGAAATCATTTAGAATACATTCAAATAATGTTTTACATCAGTAAGAAGTCATTGTGATTCTTGTGTCTAGAAAATCATACTAAAATAAAGTATTTTGTAGCTTAGAATTGATGGATTATCATATGATTTGGCTTTATTCTCTTAAACTAGGAACTTGTATTTTTGATCGGTAAGAGATTTATATTATAATTTAGTTATTCAAAAAGTTACATCATTTGACAGTGACATGACCACATATTACATATAAAAACTATACCTTATATCTCCTTATTACTAAAAAAGACCCTCCATCATCAACATCCTCCATATATATACACCATTTACCGTCTATTTACAAAATATGATTATTAAACCCTTTTGATTTATTGAATATACACATACAAAATTTATACCTTATATCTCCTTATTACAAAAAATGACCCTCCATCATCAACATCCTCCATACATACAACATTTACCACCTATTTACAAAATATGATTTTGAAACCCTTTTGGTTTATTGAATATACTATCTATAGTATAAACCAAATTCTAAACTCTATTGAATAATTGTAAATATTTAGACATAATTTACAAAAAACTAGACTTAATCTTCTTTCTCTTTCCCTCCCCATTACTACTGTTGCCATTGTCGCTCCCAATAATCAGCGTTTGAAAATTTCTATTTTTTTGCTTTGAATTTCCTCATTAGAAGCTCTAGCTCGATGCACTTTTTCCCATCCGCTCACATCCATTTTGATGAATTCCTAGCCTTGATAGGCTTAAGCCCATCTATGTTATTTGTCCTCAGTGGTCCTCTAACTAAAGAATGGGTGCTCAGGAGTATATTCTATCACATGAAACCATGTTCTGTAGAATTTTGCAGCTAAATCTGCACAACACAGGATGGATCTAGCAAAAGAAAAAATAAGCAAAAAAATGCTGATATAAACAAAGAAGCCAAAGAATAAAGTTGAATTGATCATTGTACATAATACATGCAATTACAATGAATATATAATCAAAATTACATAAATTATGCAAGAATTGCATGAAATCCCAGAAGAGAAAGATGAAGTTAAAAATTAGATCTCCTTAGCGTAAACATGCAACTGTAGTCCATTGTAAACTATCTGTAGAAACAAAAAAGTTTCTAATAGTTGCTCACTGTAAATAATCGGCATAACAGATAATTAAGTTGTGCTAACTTCCCCCCTTAAGTCTAACTAAGGAGAGAAATGAAAAACCTAATGATAGGAAAAAGGAAAGAGGGAAAACCAAATGGGAACAAAACCCCCCTCAAAATTTATATTAAATTTGCATGGCAGTTACAATGTTGCAACATTTATAATGCCGCAACATCCTTCACTCCAAGGTCTCACAAAAAATGAAAAGATAAGGCCCATTTATGCCTCCACAAAGAAGAGAAAGAATGAAAATACAAAATGTAGCATAACGAATGCTGTCTAGTAGCTTACTCTACAACAAATGAAGCCTCTTCCTTTTGGAAGATAGAAACTTTGAGTTCTCAAATTGCTGAATTCCCACTCGAGTGCAATGTATGAAGGAATCAAGATGAATGGTTCTAGAAGATACTCATATTTCTCCAATCTGATGCTGAACTGTGATGCTGCCATACAATATTCAAGAATATTCAAGAACAATGACCATTGAAGTGTGAGATTCGTTCGAATGAGAATCAAGATGTGTCAAGATAGTAACATGGAGTGGCTAAGAGAGAACAAGAGAATCTAAACCAAAAGATAACTCGATGTGAGCTGACATTAGAAAGAAATCATATATCCTCAATGTTGTCGTCACAATCAACGAGAGATTCAACAAACAAATGATGAATGTCTGATAGGATGATATCTCACTCATCAAGAGACAATAATGAACTTGTTGAAGAGAATCTGAAGTAGCATAAAGCCAGTATATCTCTCAAACCAGAAGGTGGAGGTGATTGAATAGCTTCCAATAATGGAGATGTAGAAACACGAGCATCTGGAGGAGACACCTTTGTGTAATCAAGACAATCAAGACTCTTCCAATAAGCAAGTTAGTCTTCAGTGTCATTTTCATACAAAGGATCATCATCATTATCAAGGGAGAGAAGTATATCTATAACTGGATCATCTAGGAATGAAGGTTCAATAGGATCTCCATGTAATTGCCATAGAGTGACCCAAAGAGTGCGAGGGCACTCAATGTGTGATAGAGCCCATGATGTGTTGTCCCCAAAACTTAGAGAACAAAAGAAAAATAGAAGCAAAAATACGCTGATATAAAATAGAGAACGAAACAAAATAGCCAAAGAATGAAATTGAATTAATAATTGTACATAATACATGAAATACAATGGATATATAATGAAAATTACATAAATTAATTGTCAATGAGCCCTTGGTCTACCGGTGAAGTGGAAAGGTTCTAAATGAATCCACCAGGGATCAAGTCTTGCCAAGTGCCAAAACTATTTCGTGGGTGACCTCCATAAAATAAAATAAAATAACATAAATTATGCAAGAATTGCATGAAATCCCAGAAGAGAGAGAACAAAATTTTTTCCAACGGTTGCCCACCGTAAATCATGGGCATAATAGACAGTTAAGTTACGCTGACACGTTCCCCCATGAGCTTTGGAGCCTTGAGGGATGACCACGACTATGAATTCATTAATGTTCTACATTCATCCTTCACACACAACCTCACTACTTTCCTTGCATCTTCCTTCTCACCCAATTCAATGAACCAAGGCAGAAACATTGAAGCCACATCTGCATTGGTTCATTATTTAAACTTTGCATTCATATATTCATCACCAATAACATCCTGACCATTTGGAAAAATATTGAGCCATCGATCTTGAAAATTTTCTTCAAATGATCATAAAAAAATCTTCCCCACAATGCCAGCTACTGTTTCCTTATTTTACAGCTGAAATCACCTCCATCTTGTCATTGTTATTGTCTGGTAGTCCACGTCCTCTGAGTTGACAAGCAACTTTGAAACCCTTTCCGCAACTGCCTTCTGCTTTTGATTGCAAGCTTTGTGCAAAATAAAAGGAAAAGATACCGCCCACCATTTTGTAATGAGTGGGAATTAAATGATAAATGATTTCCCAATTCCCTGCCACACTCTTTGTACCACTCAAATGCTTATGAATTGCCTCAGAAATTGTCGAGGTACATCTCCTCTATACTGGGCGTTGTCTTGATCATCCAACTTGCCACCCTATCCGCTGCCGAGTTGCACTCCAATAGGGTGTTGTTGATTTTAATTTTTTTAAAAACTTGACAACTTTTACCGTATGATTTTATTAAGTTTCCAATCTTGAGTTGCATTATTTATGATTGCATTCACAATGATTTGGAGTCACCTTCCAAATGCACATTCTCAATCTTCATTTTTCTTGCCAAGATTATGACGAGCAAAGCCATTTTCGCCTCCACTACATTATCAGTCCCTCTTCCAATTTTTGTGCCCCCAACACCACAAGGTTTCCATTCTCATCTCTTGCAACACAACCTACTCCAAAAAATGCATTCAAATAGAGACACTTTTCTTCATTTGTGATTTTTGAAAGAAAACATGTTAACCTCACACCCTTGCGTGTAACCTTTTATAAGATAGGCCTTTTAGAGGGATACACAAAACTATAACTTTTACCATAGGATTATGCAAATAAACTTAAAATGAAAAAAAATATTAAAGGAATCATTCAAAACATTATGCCATCACTATTTGACTTAAAAAAAACAATGGTGGAGAATCAATATAAATGAATGAGTGACCTCCTTTAAAAAGATTCCAATATCAACTTGTTTGCAATAAATACTTCTATACTTTCTCATTAAGTTTTGTTAAAATTATTTACTAGCAAAGAGTCAAAATTTATGAGATAACAAGTAACTGCATAACATTATGTTAAAATCTATTTTTTCAATTCGATATGAGATATCATACATTAGGATGAATATTATAAAAGAATTTAATATGACAATTTTTTTGGGATAAAACACACTAAGCATGTAATATTAATAGAAAGAAGAAATATATGAATTACAAGAGGAAATAAAGATATGACCCTAGGAAGCATAATAGGAAAAAAGCTCATAGAATGATATAAAAGAAATAACAAATCATAAAATACAATAAATATAAGACATCTTTTCACATGTATAATTATGGATATATTAACATAAATGCACATTTTGGTTGCAATAGAAAATATAGAAACAAAATGTTTACATTCCTAACTATGATTCCTTTGCTCTAGGAAATGAAACTAAATTAAAATATGTTGTGGCTTGGCATTTGATGGGCTACCATATGATTTGGTTATATGATTTTAAACTAGGCTCTTCTTCCATACACAATTAATTGTTTTTTCATCTTTTCATTGAGTAAAAATTGGGCATACTTTTAAACCTTGTTTTTCTAGGATGATTAATCCTACATGTAATCATTTGCACCATATAAATACTATTTTTCTTGTAACAAAAATAAAAAAAACAAATATTTCTAGAAGACATATGCATGCAATTAAGAGCCACCATTTATAACTTAAGGAAAAAACTTCATTCAAATAGAGATGGCTTACTTAATTTGTCAGTGCTTAAAAGAAAACATGTTAACCTCACACCCTTATGTGTAATCTTTCCCAAGACGTTTCTTTGTAGAAGGATACACCATAGTATAGTTTTTCCGATAGAATTATAAAAAGCTCAACTTAAAAGGAAACACAATTATTAAAGGAGCTAGTAAAAAAATTGTGACATGACTATTTTATTTTCAAAAATGAAAAATAGTGAAAATCAATATAGATAAAAGATCACCTTTAAACTTATTTTCCCAATATCAACTATTTTGTAATAAAAACTTATATACTTTTCTATTAAGTTTTATAAGAATCAACTAGTCTACAAAGACTGTATTTTGGCAATAGAAATAAATATGGATGATGAAGGATTTTTGAAAAAAAGAAATTGAAAGACGTATTTTCTCCCTTGTTATTATCTACCAATGTTGTCCTTGTACTTGATGAAATTAATGAGCAATATGATCCAAGTCATGTTTTTTAATGTATATCAAAATCATATTAGAATTGTCAAAACTTTCTTGCCAAAATAATAGTAGGGGATGCTGTACATGCACCCTATGCTACACCCCTAATCCTACAATGTATATTGGGTTATACATATTTATTCTCATCATCCATAGAATTTTAGGGGCCTCCCACATTCTGCTAGATACAACTAGAATACGCTAGCAGAAATTATAGTTGCTAGAATAAGGGTATATCCTCTTATTGAAGACTATTAGAAATTGTCCCCTCAAATAAACATATTAGTATCAAACAATTACATCAAATTTCTTAGCATATTATTGTAATGTGCAAATTGTTTCATTACAAGCTAGAATTTATTCCACACACTTTAAATTTTATTAAATGAATCAACAACCTATACATTTAAAAATCAGAATATTAAGATTATAATTGTAATTAACTAATATAATAACATTAAAAAAAAACTATTATTAACCAAAGAACTATTATTAAACAAATATTATATAAATAAAAACATTATAACAATATCTAATCAACAAAACACTATAACAAAATTACTACACATAAAATAATGCGAGGATTGATAACTAGCACTTATCTCTTATCCGTCACGAATACAAGAAAGACTAATAACCCTTCAATAGATAAGATGATTTGACATGATTGTATAAATAATACCAAAGTTTACTAACATATAATTTATTTAGTTATAATATAAAGTCCAGTAAAATCAGGAAGCATTCATGCCGTGGTAGCAAAGGTTTTGGCAAATAACTTGGGATCTTCTTGCATCAATTTTAGCAGAAATTCCTGAAATACTGCTCGAGCTGAGTCTGTGTCCATTGGACCCGCTGACGAAACAGCCTGCATCCCAAAAATAAAATAAAAAATAATTAATATATTATAATTTCATTTTTTAATCATTCATCTTAAATTATATTAAAAATATGATTGATTTCAAAAAAACCATTCAAACAATTCAAATATATTATTCATTTTAAATTGTAATAATAATATGTGTGATTTCAAAAGAACCATCAAAGCAATTCAAAATATACTATTTAAATCTAGTCTGAATTCTTTTCTAATTATTTCATAAAACAAATAAAACCTTACCTTTTTCTCCACCTTGAACACATCATTCAAGGCCGTAGTCGAAACCATGGCAGCTTTAAGCAAACCCAAAACCTGTCATATTCATTCAAGTTAACACAAATCCCAGTTCTTAAACTCATGAAGCAACAATTGAATGCATGAATTTTTATAGTTTATGATAAATCAATTTGTTGATTTTTAAATTTGATCTAATCGATTTATTATTAATGTTTTCTACTATTCTTCATGATCTATTATCAGAATGAAATAACTAGAAACAATTCATTCCTAAACTAATGAAGAAACAACCAAATGAATTAAATTTTTACAGTTCATAATAAATTAAGTTACTGATTTCTAAATTTAATCATATAATTAATGAAGAAACAACCAAATGAATTAAATTTTTACAGTTCATAATAAATTAACTTACTGATTTCTAAATTTAATCATATAATTAATTTTTCCATCTACTTTTCACCATCACTAATTAAAAATCAATTCCTAAAATAATGGAGAAACGATTCAATGCAAGAAATTCCTACAATCAATGATAAATCAACTTAGTGATTTCTAAATTTGACTATATTATCAAAATTTTCATGCTCCATGATTTGTCATCATAATAAATTAGTTAGAAACAATCAATTCCCAAACTAATGAGGAAACAATTAAATACAAGAAATTCAGGCAGTCCATATAAATCAACTTATTGGTTTCTAAATTTGAACCTATATTCAAATTTTTTGTCACTATTTGAAATCACAAGTTCCATGATCTATCATCAAAATATATTAACAAAAAATAATCAATTCTTAAATTAATGAAGAAACAGTCGATTCCATTAACAAATCACACCTCATCAAACTTTCATCACTACGTTTTATGATCCATCATCAAAATGAACTAGACAGAAACAATCAATCTCTGAACTAATTGAAAAACAATTGAATACAAAAAAATTTCCTCAATTCATAATAAATCAACTTACTGGTTTTTAAATTTGATCCTATAATCAAAATTTTACCAATATATTACATAATCTATGACTATAATCAAATCAAGTTAACTAGAAACATCGGATTCCTAAAATAAAGAACCATCATTCATTTCCATCAATGAGTCAAACTCATTGACCAGAGTTTCATGAGTAGTGGTTCACAAGAACCCGTCCCGCATGAGTATGAATGGAACACTTAGCACTCATTGCATCTAGGTGAACTACTATTCATGGAATGTGGGGCAACAAATTTGGAGACATCTATACAGCCATCATAAAACTTAAAACTTACCAAAGAAGAACTTAGTATGTTTTTCAAACTCTCCTTACTAAATTTTAGGTTTTGGATGGCAACATAGACCCTGACAACAAATTTGACTCGAAAAACTACACAATAGAATTCAGATAGAAATATCACAATTTGACTTGCTCTCCTACTTATCAATAAATTCCAATTCCAAAAATAGCGAACAAACATTGAACTCCACCCATAAATAAATCATACCTCAGCAGCACCAACGGTAACATTTTTCTCTTCCAACTCGGTGGGCTCTTTGATTTGAATCTTATTCCACAGATTAACAATGGTAGCGGTGGAATCGACAGGAAGGACGCTCAAATCATCTGTGATCACAAAATTAGCCCGCTTCTTAACAAATCCCGGAGCAGTGGCCGCTACAACAGGTTGCGGGGTCGAATCCGCGGGGCGATCAACAAAATAGAGCTCACGGTTAACATAGGAACCGCAGGGGCATCTGACGGTTCCATACAGGGGGCTAAGATAGTGCTTGTAGCTTGTGGAACCGGCGTTGCTGCAGACATAATATTTGGGGGGCTCGGCAGGCTTAGAGGGAGCAGCAGGAGTTGGGGCTTCAATTTTCAGTACACCGTTGGTATAGACGGTGGAGAATATCTTTTGGCCGAGGAGGACAGATTTATCCACTTTCATGAGAGAGTCTGACAAAGCTTCGACGCTGTTATACAGATTGGTTATACAGCAGGGTTTGGTGGTTGTGTCAGTGCGCAAGACAAGTTTAGCAATGACTCCCGTTGGCAGAGTGAGAAAACTGCAGAGCATATCTACGAACTCTTTTCCGGCTTCTGCGTACATTACGCGCCGGTTTTTCTTACTCACCATTAGTTTTATGGTGAGGGAGGATGTGGGAGTGCTCGTGGGCTTGTTCTCATTATCAACCGCCATGACTATTTTCTTTCCTTTTTCTTCTCTCTCTTCTTTCTCTGTGTAGAAATGGTGGAGTTGGGGGGCTTATATTAATGGAGGAAAAAGTGGAATCAAAACTTCTTTTTCAGTGGACTGTAGACATTTTGGGATTTATATTCTGCGTGAAAGTTCCGCGCCCATTATTCGGTCTCGTTAGTGCGCGATGAACGGTTTCCTCGTACATTGCAAGTGTGCGAAGTTACTGGCTTATTCTGATTTCGTTTTCTCTTATTTCCCTCGTTGCTTTTTATTCTCTTGCCACTTCAAATAAATTGACCTCCATTACATTTTGATTCGTCGATCCATACAAACAAAGGGATTTGATTGTCTTGGCTGCTTTCTTTTCTTTCTTTTCTTTTTCGTTGTTGTTGGAAGTTGTATATTATCAATTAGATTGAAATTTCATTCTGATGTGTTTTGGGCTGACAGTGGATGATTCAGACTTATCCATTTTCATTAATAACATACAAAGTTGTCAACACATGAGTATTCTTTATTTTTTATAAATTAAAACTTTAGTGAATGAGGTAATCTAGAAATATTTCAGAAAGTTTATTCTGATGTGGTTTTAGTTGAGAGTTGATGATTGAGACTTATCCATTTTCATAACATCATACAACAAAGTTGTGTAGGACATGATTCTGGTCTCTTTGTTTATATATATTTTTCAAAAGTTTTAAACTTTGCTGGATGAAGTAATTAAGAAATATTTCATTATTGACACTAATATATTCTACTAATTAAATTACAATCCTTTTATCTTCACGTTGAAGAATCAATTCTAGTGATGTACATAATTCTACAAAAGATATTAGAAATAGATTGTCACGAGGTGTGAATGCTTCAAATGTCACATGATTCCTTGTTTGTTCATGTTCTTAAAAGATGCAAAATAAAGAATATTACTTTTTTTAACCAATTGTATTCAACTCATTAAATTACAATCCTTTGATTTCTTGCTAAAAGATCACATCTAGTGATGTGTAAATCTACAAAAATTCAAAAGATATTAAAAATAGATTGTCATGAGGTGTGAATGCTTCAAATGTCATATGATTCCCTATTTATTCATGTATTGTTAGAATACAAAATTAAAAAATAATCAAAGAATATTTCATTTTACTTCATAAGAAAGAACCATATCTAGTTATGTCCAAATCTACAGCTATTAGAAATAGATTTCCATATGTTGAGAATACTTCACATGTCATATGATTCCTTGTTTATTCATGTTTTAGAGGACTCCACAAATGGGCAAAGATCTTAAAATTGTGAGTTAAAAGATATTATTAGCATTTTTTTAATTATTAAAAATAAAAAAATTAGTTTTAAAAAAGTTTTTATTTTATTTTAAAGATTGTATCTTATAATTTAAAATTATGTTTTGTAGTAAATTAGAAATTAATAAGTTTCAATAGTGTTATCAGATTTGCACAACCTATGAGACTTACTTTGTTGGTTTGCATTTGGTTGTGTGAAATTTTTTAGTGTCAAATTCAAAAATAGAAAAGTGACAATTTTAATATATTGTTGTTTATTTTATTTTATAATTTAAGTGTATGTATAAAAATATTTCAGTGTGACTTCAAATTATAAATTTAATTTATACTTTATAAAATAATTTGTGCAATTTTTCATATTTGGAATCTACTTAATATTTTGAATAAGTTTAAAATTTTTGTGGTATTTATTATAACTTTTGGGAGCTTGAATTAAGGTTTTTTCCCCTTTTGTGTCAAATCTTTATAACTAAGTTAAAATGTTAAAAATGATCAATGACATGCCAAAATTTAACATCTTAGAAATGATCTACGACACATGTCTCTAAGTTCAATGCTAGTAATGTAGGTTTTGATGTAATTTAATGATACAATGTAATAGTTTTTCATTTAATTGGATTACTATATTTTGATTTTGAATATCTAGAAATGAATTAGAATTTTTACTTCATAGTAGACTCTAGCACACAAATTTATTTTGATGTCTAGAAACGAATTAGAAATTTTTCATGGATGTCTAGAAACTACATGCTTATGTTAGCAAGTGACATTTAATATGAATAGAGATAAATTAGGCCTATATTTAAATTTGGATTTGGGAACAAGGGGAATATTTTACAAATTTGAGCTAGGATTATTCTGGTGTCATAAATTTAACCCAGGGTAATGAATGGATAAAATATAGATTAAATGTAGAATCCTTGGATGCATTGAGGCATGATTGATTTTGGTTTGAAGGTTTAGTCGCTTATGGACCTTCCTATTAGACTGGCATACTTTGATCACTAAACACTAGATCCATGTGGTTACAACTAAGGTTAATATTGTTGCAAGTAGTGGCTGTCGTTGCACCAAAAGATCAACCTTTCAATGCCTAATACAACCACTAGACTTATAGAATCTACAAGAGACAGTTAAACCATGTAATGAATCTCGTGAGGGACGCTGACGCACTTTCAACAATCCCCCAACATCACTTTCTCTAGGTCCACGTCACTCACATAGGAGATTCAAACCCGTGTGATAAGGCCGAGATAGGGCTATATAGTTTTATGTTTTCATATGTTTTATGGCTACTTTTGAAAAACTTTATATGTTTTCATGATACTTTCCAGACTGTTTAAATATCTTAGAACTGTTATATCTATGGGTGTATGCAAATATATGTGAAATGTTTTTAAAAAGTTTATAAATATGCTACCTATGTGTTGTATGGATATATGGAATTAAATCTGATACCTTTTTGTCTTACCTTAAGTCGGGTGGGTTTCCTGTAGCCATATGATGAAGAGCGAGGTAGTAAATAAACTTGTTATGAATTCTTTGTCTTGGATATGTACACGTGCTAACCCTTTTATAGAGGCAATGGATCCATGAATAAGGAAGGAGTCAACATAAGAGGAACAAAGTAACTCTTTGAAAGGACCAACCGTTGCGGAGCTCATAATGGTTCTACCACCACGGGTGAGAATGAGTCCTATTGCGGATGAATCACAGCTGAAGCGGTCACGATGGAGTCAATCTAGCAACGTGTTCCTAGATTTCATGAATGTATAAATGCAGTTTGTTCCTTCAGTTTAAGTTGTTGATCGTGTTCTTGATGACTACCATATCCCTAATGTTGGGGAAGTCCTAGTCAATAGGAGTTTGTTTTAAGTTGTTGTTAAATAAGCTGGAAGTTTTATTCCCAGTAGTTAGTTGATAGATAGAGAATTATTATTACAGTACTCTGTTGTAATTCAGAAAGAGATATACAGTCTTATTTTCTGTATCATGTGTAATCCATGTTTTATGAATAAATTATGAGAGCTTCAACTTCTAGTATCTGAGATCTTGTTTATTCACACTTTCGTGGGGGCCCACACGGGAGGTGAATCTAATTTGTAGTTAAGTAGGTTGCAAGTTATTTCAGTAAGTAGGTTGCAAGTTATTTGAAGCAAGTAGGACTTTGCTGCTCCTGCAGCCACTAGTAACATCACCAATGGTTGTTCTTGCAGCAAAGGCAGTTAGCTAGTTTATCATTCCTTCAGCATAGGATTAAACTTACTATTTCAGCAAGTCACTTCACCTTTAGATTACACCGTTGACATTTCATTTCCTAGTTTAGTTGCTTTCGAGCATTTTCCATTTACTATAATAATGGATTTTAGAACGGATTAGAGCATATACTTTGCTATCACCATTTCAAGTTTACGCCCCCTAGTCAATAATTTAATGAGTTCGATGTATTGTTTCTAGTAGAAAGGATGCATAATCCTTAGCTACAGAGGTCTTATAACGAGCAGTCATTTTTGGCGCCGCTGCTGGGGAATGGTGTCAATCTAATCTAGCTTAGAGTCATTTTAGGCCTAGTTTAGCATTTCTTTTTATGCATAGAAGAAGAGATCATCTTGGGCATTTCCTTCCTCAAGATCGTCAAGCTAAGCCATTTAATCTATTCCATTCTGAGCTTGAGGAACCCCAAGTTGCACCCATAGAAGTTGAAGAACCATTTGAAAACATATTTGTCGATGCATTTGATCACTTACTATCATCTGACGAATCATTGCAGTTAGATGAAATATTTGCTGAACTAGAAGATCTTTTACCGCCGCTAGGGCCTCCTCCAGGGATGGCTCAACCAACCTTTCCCTTCCCAATTACGCCTCAGCAGGGAAATCAGAATTTGAAGAACATACCCTCTGTAGCCTTGCCCAAGTTCTATGGCCTCATCACCGAAGACCCTGAGACTTTCCTTTTCGAGTTTGACATCCTTTGTAGGAGCTACGACTATACAACTGATGCACATAAGCTCAAGTTGTTTCCATCCACTTTGAAGGAAGCTGCGCTACGATGGTTCACGGGCCTTGGTGCTAACGCCGTAGCAGATTGGACTACCATGAGCAACATGTTTCTTTCCAAATACAAAGAATACTATCGAGGGTGAGATTTGAAAGGTGATGACATCTTCAGAATGACCCAGAAAGAGGACGAGACCCTGGAAGATTATGTCTCCAGGTTCATGTACAACCTGCAGCGTAACACTCAACATCAACTGAACGAGGACTCTCAGAAACACCTTTTTATTAAAGGTGTCAATGAAGGAAGCATTGAGGCTCTGGACCTGATGGCTAGAGGTGATGTTACACAAAATAATTAGGATGATATCAAAAATATCTGCCTGAATTACTCCCGGGCCACTGTCAAGAAGGGTAGGGGAATTCGAGACCTACCACACAAGTTTACTGGCTCTGGGGTATCCAAGATGGAACTTTCTAATCTGCTATCAGACTTCAAATAGGACAACATCAATGATGTCGCTACTCAGATGGATACCATGCAAGCTAGAAAGAAGAAGGAGGATGCTGATGCTGTGCTTGCTGAATATTTCCCACATTGTAGGGAGAAGAAAAGAAGCTGCAAATGCAAGACCATCGCCAATGTGGAGTCCCAACTGATGCCTACAGAGTTTAAAGCTATAGATGAAAATGGTGAAATACTGTATGTCGCTCAGCGCAGGTCATGGGCCCCACAACCAGGTATGCCTCAAGATCCCCTTCAAGCCCCTAGCAATAATAATCAATGGCAATATTTTTCAAATTTAGGTCCTCATAATTTTGGAGGCTATAATAATTGGCAGCAACCTCAACAGGGGTGGCACCAACCCCAGCAAGGTTGGCAACAGCCTCGGCAGGGCTGGCAACAACCCCAGCAAGGTTGGCAACAGCCTCAGCAGGGCTAGCAACAACCCCAACAAGGTTGGCAACAGCCTCAGCAGGGCTGGCAACAACCCTAGAAAGGCTGGCAACAACCCCAACATGGGTGGAAACAACCCAATCAATGGTCTAATCAGCCCAATCAGCAAGCCATACTTCCCCCTCCACAAAACCAAGCTCTCATGCCTCCTCCTACATCAACTAATAATCCTCCTAAGCCACCACAGCTTCCCGCACAACCTAATCCCAATCCCAATAACAAACCGGCTGCTCAGCAGCATAGCTATGTCTTGCATGACATTCATCTCAGGTCAAGAACTACCCTTGCTTCACCACAACCCCCTATCATAACTAAAGTGGAGGAGCCTCTTGTTGACCATGAAGATGTGTCGGCTCCTGTAGCCAAAGAGCCTCCATTTCCTTAGAGATTAGCTCAACAAGCTGACCCCATAGTAAACCATGTTGTAGCAGACCTACTTGACCAATTAAAGCATATAACGGTAAAAATTCCTTTCCTAGATGCTATCAAGGAAGTCCCTTCCTATACTAAAGGTATTCAGGAGGTCTGCATTAAACAACCTGGAAGGAGGAAAAAGGATCCCAAGACCATTCATGTCGTTGGCCAGCTCTCTGATCTTATGTTAGACAAGTTGTCTGTACCCAAGTATGCCGATCCAGGAAGTCCTGTGGTTACAGTTACCATCCAAGGTATACAAGTTCCAAATTCCTTAGTGGATTTAGGTACGTCTATAAATGTTATGACCAAATAAGTCCTGTCCAATCTGAAAATTGTTGGTCTTCGGGACACACCAACCATTCTGCAACTGGCTGATAGTTCTATTGTTAAACCTGATGGGGTAATTGAAGATGTAATAGTCACCCTACATTCCTGGGAGTATCCCATAGACTTTGTGATTCTCTCCCCTAAAGCTGATATGGGTGGGTACCCTCTGATTTTGGGACAACCATGGTTGGTCACTATAGATGCCTTCATAGCTTGCCGGTCAAGAAAGATGACCATCTCTAATGGCATCAACACCAAAAACTTGACACTCTACTCCCCTGCTCAATCCATGTTGCAGGACGGGGATGCCATGTGGCTAGAATGAGATGAACTTGACCTAGAAACCAACTCAATCCAGCAAATCATGGTCATAGGAAGAGAGCCATTTATAGCCTCTAGGGAAGAAGATGAGATCATTTCATCTATCCTCACTAATGACTACGACATAGATTCCCAGATGTGTTCGCAATCGGACTGTGTTTTAGAGACTATTTTGACCACTCCAAATGTATCTCCATATTCACTATCTTCTAGCTGTCTTCATCTCCTATTACCCCATGAAATGGCTTCACCGCCAATTGCTGAGTTGGCCATGATGGATAAGGTCATAAAAATGGAAATTAGTTCTGGCAAGGAATTGAATATTAGCTCTAACCTGTCATTAGCCCACCAAAAAGATATCCTGCAGCTGCTACAGGACAACCAATAGGCCTTTGCCTGGGATTACACCGACATGAAAGGGATAGATCCTAAGCTTTGTACCCATTGGATCTACATAAGCCCAGATTATAAACCTGTTAGGCAACCACAAAGAAGAGTGAATCCTATCCTAAGGGATATAGTCAAAACTGAGCTCCAAAAGCTCCTTAATGTCGGGTTCATCTATCCAATTTCTGATAGCCAATGGGTGTCACCTCTTGTCATAGTGCTCAAAAAAGGAGGTAAATGGCGCATTTGTGTGGATTACAGGGAGCTCAATATAGCCACTAAAAAGGACCATTTCCCACTCCCATTCATAGACCAAGTCCTAGACAACCTAGCAGGAAAGAAGTATTTTTCCTTCTTGGATGGGTTCAGTGG
>MU228135.1:1100943-1111162 GCA_018584345.1 Thuja plicata | reverse complement strand
CAACCTAGCAGGAAAGAAGTATTTTTCCTTCTTGGATGGGTTCAGTGGTTACAACCAAATTCAAATAGCTCCTGAGGATCAGGAGAAAACTACCTTCACCTGTCCTTGGGGCACTTTTTCATATTCTGTCCTCCCTTTTGGCTTATGTAATGCTCCTGCCACTTTTCAGCGAGCAATCATCAGTATTTTTTCAGACATATCTTCCGATTGTATGGAAATCTACATGGATGACTTCACTACCTATGGGAAAACATTTGATGAAGCCAAGGACAATCTAGAAAAGGTCCTCCGAAGATGCCTGGACTATAATCTCTCTCTCAACAGTGAGAAGTGCTTTATGATAATGGAAGAAGGTGTCGTGTTGGGACATTTTATTTCCTCACATGGCATCCAGGTAGACCCCGCCAAGATCTCAATCATTAGTACTCTTTCCACACTAGAGAAGCAGAAAGATGTTCAGAGTTTTATCAGCCATGATGGGTATTACAGACAGTTTATTAAGGATTTTAGCCAAATTGCAGCTCCCCTCTATAATCTGTTAAAAAAGGATTCTGACTTCGCTTGGAATTCAGAGTGTGATAAATCTTTCTTTCAGCTTAAGGAAGTCCTCACAACTGCACTAGTACTGCGCGGACCAAATTGGGGTCTGCCATTTCACATTCATACTGATGCCTCAGATTATGCTATTGGGGTAGTATTGGGCCAGCAAGAAGATGCAATTGAGCATGCCATTTATTTTATCAGCAAGAATCTTTAGGGGGCCGAATTCAATTATACAATGACCGAAAAAGAGTTTCTTGCAGTGATTTATGCCCTGAACAAGTTTAGGCATTATATCATTGGGTACCAGATTTTTGTCCATACTGAGCATTCTGCAATCCGGTACCTGATGAATAAACCAGCCATCTCAGGAAGATTGGCTCGTTGGTTACTACTCATGTAGGAATTTGACATCACCATCATCAACAAGCCCGGGAAAGCCAGTGTTGTGGTTGACTTTCTCTCTCGCTTGCACATTCCCGATGATCCTGCAGCCATCGATGATAGTTTTTTGATGAACATTTGTTCCTATTGCAAGCACACAATCCATGGTACGCTGATCTTGCCAATTATCTCACAACTGGTCAAACTCTGGCCCATTTTTCTTCC
Organism: Thuja plicata; assembly: GCA_018584345.1. Lineage (NCBI taxonomy): Eukaryota > Viridiplantae > Streptophyta > Pinopsida > Cupressales > Cupressaceae > Thuja > Thuja plicata. The sequence goes on along the minus strand of MU228135.1, from coordinate 1,110,013 downwards.
AAGGAATGCTGGCTGCTAGCTGAGAAAAGTTTCAACTTTTCTTGGATTGCTGGTTTCATGTTTTACACTGGCCTAGACCAAGTTATGAGATGATGCATTCGTGAGGATGATAATTATGACATCCTCTGGGCATGTCATGATGAGCCATGTGGTGGCCACTTTGCAGCCAAAAGGATGACCTTCAAGATTCTGACTACAGGGTATTATTGGCTAACTCTCCACAAAGATGTCGCTCAGTACACCAAGAAATGTGATCGATGCCAATTGATGGGGCGACCTACTAAGACTGATGAGATGCCCCTGCAGCCATAGGTAGTGGTCACACCCTTTGATAAGTGGGGCATTTATTTTGTGGGTCCAATTGACCCTTCTTCTCAAGGTAAGTCTTACATTTTGGTCTGTACTGGTTATGCTACTAAGTGGGCTGAAGCTAAACCAATGAAACATCCAAGAGACAATAATGTTGCTAAGTTCTTGTATGAGTGCATTTTTACCCGCTTTGGTGTTCCAAGGGAAATTGTCTCTAATCAAGGGGCGCAGTTCACTTCCAACCTCATTGCTTCTTTGATGGAGGAATACAACATTCATCATGCCAAGTCATCTCCTTACCATCCGCAGGCCAACGGTCAGGTTGAGGTCACTGACCGCGAATTTGAGGCGATTCTTACCAAAACCGTGGCTATTCATAAGAAGGATTAGGCAACTAGGCTTCTTGAAGCACTGTGGGCTTACCGCACTTCGTGGAAGTCTACTATAGGATTCACCCCATTCCAACTAGTCTATGGAAAAATGACAATGTTGCCAATCGAGTTTGAACATAAAACCTTATGGACAACATTGGAGCTCAACCTTGATCTCACTGCAGCTCAACAGGAACGTGTTCTCACCTTGAACAGTCTAGATGAATGGAGGAATCTTCTTTAGCTAACACCGAGTTGGTGCAATAATAGAGGAAGCCGTGGCATGACAAGTTCATCAAAGATAAACAATTTGCCGTCAGTGACTGGGCTCTCCTGTATGACTCCAGATATCACCACACTCCTGGTAAGTTCCAAACCTGCTGGCTAGGACCCTATGAAATAATTGCTATATTTTCAAATGGTGCTATGCAGTTGTCGACCGTTGACCCTGTTCGGTTCAAGCTACTGGTTAATGGCCAGGGACTCAAGCTGTACCATAAACCACAAAGCAAAGCCGAGTTGCTAAAGTAGTTTTCCAGCACTACAGTTCATAATCCTCCTGTAGCACAAGAATGTGAGCCCCTCGCTCATGTTCAGTCTTCACTTTAAAAACTGGTTGCATCACCCCATAATAATTACTTTCTTCCAGAAAGTACTTTTCTCCGCAATAAACATTCATTTCATTCTTTCTTTTCTGCCACCCATCCACCTCATCATTTCCCAACATCGAATGGCAATTACTTCATTCATTTCGCGGAGCCGCCACTACGTCATCAGGTGTGTGCACATTTCCTTGGCATTTAAATTCATTAATTCATTTTTATTACCTTCGCTCTCATCGTATGTGCCATGGTGGGACCCTTGGCGTACTTAAGTTGGGGGGGAGAGAAAATCTATGATTTGTCCTATATAACTATGCACATATTGTATGATATATTTATTCAAACTTTAAAAATTATCTTTTTCACAAACATTACACGTACCCTTGATTGGACAGCCTCAAAATGAGCAATTAAATTCGCACAAATAAGCCAGCCAAGGTGTCCATATGGATGTCTGTTGAGTAATCATGAATAGTTAAATCTTTCAAGATATGATAGATATGCATTCATTTCTCCATTTAGCATTTGAAATCTCGAAGTCCATAACTTTCCATTTTCCTGCAGCTTTGTGTTTTCGACCTTCTCTGCAAGTTTCTTGATATAGCTTGTAAAACATCTCGACGTTGCTTGTACATTCTTGTGGTGTGTATCCTTCAATATTTGCAGACATGGGTGGCGATTTAATTCATTGTAAACCCATGGTTCACGATGTTCTGTTAAACTGTTAAGTTTTTAGGATAGCTGCAAATGTAATAACACTCTATGTTGTATGTGTTTTCCAAATGCAACAATCTCTCTTTCATTTATATTGGGAATGAGGATAGGAGAGACATGTCCCTTCATGGGACATGTCTATTCATTATTATTTATAAGAAAGGACATACCTCTTCGAACTAATTATAATTTAATCAATCTTATAATGTTTCATCAATCAATTATTAATTAAGAATAATAATTAAATATTAAATATTAAATATTAAATGTCATATGATTAATAATAATATAACATATATATTATATTATTATTAATCAACATATATTATATGTATTCTAATGATCATACGACTGAAGATACAAACATTAACATAAACAATCAAGTTTGTAGGCCATTATTCCATGCTAGAGGATGGATGGATTACATTATGAAGCTCACTAGTCAGAATGAGGAGGTAGCATTACAATTCTTGAGCACACTCCGTGACAGGGTAGCTACTGTTAAAGGACTAAGGGTACCATTTTCACAAGAAATTATAGCAGAAGTGATGGGGTTACCGTAGGAAGGCGAGGAGTTTTCAGAGAATTTTGACCTAACAACTGTGAGAGCACAGTTTAATCTACACACAGACCCACCAATGGAGATTGACAAGAAACAAGGCACCAATAGGTTGTCTTTACCAGAAACCTTTAAGCAGTGTGCAGTTTTTGTGATCAAATATTTCACCTGTGAGGGTCGACAAGCCTACTTGCATACAATACATTTCAAATTCCTGAGCTGTTTAAGGCATGACAACAAACCTATCAACGTGCCAAATTTCCTCTACAACATTCTGCAAAAAAGAGCCGCGGTAGTGTAGGAAGGTAAGCCTAACAGTGTCTCCCATAATTGTCTCATTAAGCTTATAGTAACATGGGAAGAATTCTTGGAAGGGAAATTAGAAGAAACCCTAAGACCGTTAGGGAGTAGGGTTGGCAGAAGACTCCAAACAGAGTAGGGGTTTTTTAAAGTCATTGAGGAACTAGGAGCAGGTTCGTCCTCAGCAAGGAAGCCTAAGACTAAAAACTCTAGGCATCCTCCTGAAGCTTCTACATCTGGGTCATCCCAGAACAGGGGCAAAAGGGAAATTTTAGAGAAAGAAGTCCAGGAGAAAAATGTTCCTCCTTCTGATGATACAACTACTACCCCTACTAAAAAAGGGAAGGAAAAAGAGAAAATGGATCCTACAACTTCAGGTACTTCACGTAAGCGAAAGACTGCTAATAGGAAGGAGGAAAATCCTTTATGAAGAAGCAGTAGGCAAAGGAAGGGTATGGCCACAGATATGTCGCCAGAGAATGCAGCGGTCAACCTTGATTCTCCTGAGTCAGGAGAACCATCAGGAGGTAAACAATCTTTTGAGGTTGTTGTGGACGAAGAATGTGTAGTGATTAAGGATGATTCTACCTCTGAGGAGCAAGAATTTAGATTCCAGAGAAGGGATTCATATACCCATGAAACCCAAATCAACGATGATTTCATTGAAGCAGATAATAATGATGAATTCTTTGAGGGAGACCCTGTTCCTAATGAAGGTATGCCAAATTCATCCCCCACAATAGTAGAACAACATTTATTTGAAGACAATTCTGATGTTGCTATGAGTGGGGATACACCTCCTACAGCCAAAGGGGAGGATCTATTTAAAGAAAACCCTAGCATTGAAATGATGGCCGAGCAAGTTTTGGATCAAGAGTTGGACAAACTAGTTGCTATATCTCAGCAATATAGTAATCCAGAAAGGGCCATCATAATTCATTCAAAGTTTTTGAAAAATGTAGCTATAGGAGATGATGGATCAGCAGGAAAAAATCATGATGAAGGTGATCTGACAGAGGTACCTTGTCTTGTAACTCTGTTCTCTATTATTTTTCAGTTAGTTAATCAGTTAATCATGGAAAGAGAACAATGGAAAAGGCAGAAGAAAGATTTACACTGGGTTATTGATCAAACTTTTCAAGAATTGGTGGAGAAGGAGGAAGAGGTAGAACAACTCCAAGAAAGATTGGCTAAGGTAACGTCATTTATCCCTGACCTGATGAGCTGTAGGTCCCCTTCCCCAGTATATGCCATTTTTCTTAAGGAACAATTGTTGAATTATCAATTGACCAATATAGTCAAGGGCAAGTCTCTGTTGTTAAATGAGCCCATTCAGTTTTTTCAAGCCTTCCATAATTCTCCTGCAGCCATACAAAACTTATTATGTGAATTCTTCTTGCATAATCTAGCTGTACCTAACAATAGGGTTTGGAATCCACTACCCTATGTCAGAGATATCCAGCTTAGGGCACTCATGTACTAGATACAGAATGAGATCAGTAGGGAGTCTCAGGCTAAAATTTATAGGGAATTAGAGGATGAAATTCCTCTACACTTATGGCCAGAGGCTAAAGATCCCAAAACATACTATTATGACTGGATGAAGATAGCACAATTAGAATCAGGGACAAAGATCATCAACCCTCTCACAGATGCAGCCTACAATGAATACACTTAGATGGCTGAAACTGAATTAGTTGAGGCCATGAAATCCCTCCAATGGTGCTGAATTACTATGATAGCAGATATGAGGAATAAGGAACCCCATTCACTGCTTAATTTTGCAATGGCAAATAAGCGTGCTCCCTGGTATGTCATGTTGGGCAGAGAGAGAAAAAGCTATTGGCTTCGATTAATGTTCCAACCACCTCTTCTTATTTCACCTCTTCTGCCTAATTCAAAAAACTTGGAAAATCATGACATGGCAGTAGAGGTCAGAAGGTGGGAAACATACAGGGACAATAAGGGTTTTTACTGGAGTTTTGCTGATGGAGGAGTTGGATAGAAAGCAGTTGTAGATCTCAGAATGCACGCCAGGATAAAGAACTACCTCCTTGTTCGAGGACCAACAAAGGATTAAGCTGGGGGGAAACAATAAGGCCGAGATAGGGCCATATGGTTTTATGTTTTCATATGTTTTATGGCTACTTTTGAAAGACTTTATATGTTTTCATGATACTTTCCAGACTGTTTAAATATCTTAGAACTGTTATATCTATGGGTGTATGCAAATATTTGTGAAATGTTTTTAAAACGTTTATAAATATGCTACCTATGTGTTGTATGGATATATGGAATTGAATCTGATACCTTTCTGTCTTACCTTAAGTCAGGTGGGTTTCCTGTAGCCATATGATGAAGAGTGAGGTAGTAAATAAACTTGTTATGAATTCTTTGTCTTGGATATGTACACGTGCTAACCCTTTTGCATAGGCAATGGATCCATGAATAAGGAAGGAGTCAACATAAGAGAAACAAAGTAACGCTTTGAAAGGACCAACCATTGTGGAGCTCATAATGGTTCTACCACCGTGGGTGAGAATGAGTCCTGTTGCGGATGAATCACAGCTAAAGCGGTCACGATGAAGTCAATCTAGCAACAACATGTTCCTAGATTTCATGAATGTATAAATGCAGTTTGTTCCTTCAGTTTAAGTTGTTGATAATGTTCTTGATGACTGCCATATCCCTAATGTTGGGGAAGTCCTAGTCAATAGGAGTTTGTTTTAAGTTGTTAAATAAGATGGAAGTTCTATTCCCAGTAGTTAGTCGATAGATAGAGAATTATTATTACAGTACTCTGTTGTAATTCAGAAAGAGATATACAGTCTTATTTTTTGTATCCTGTGTAATCCATGTTTTATGAATAAATTATGAGAGCTTCAACTTCTAGTATCTGAGATCTTGTTTATTCACACTTCTGTGGGGGCCCACATGGGAGGTGAATCTAATTTGTAGTTAATTAGGTTGCAAGTTATTTCAGTAAGTAGGTTGCAAGTTATTTGAAGCAAGTAGGACTTTGTTGCTCCTGCAACCACTAGTAACAACACCAGTGGTTGTTCCTACAGCAAAGGCAGTTAGCTAGTTTATCATTCCTTCAGCATAGGATTAAACTTACTATTTCAGCAAGTCACTTCACCTTTAGATTACATTGTTGACATTTCATTTCCTAGTTTAGTTCCTTTCGAGCATTTTCCATTTACTATAATAATGGCTTTTAGAATGGATTAGAGCATATACTTTTCTGTCACCATTTCAAGTTTACACCCCTTGGTCAATAATTTAATGAGTTCGATGTATTGTTTCTAGTAGAAATGATGCATAATCCTTAGCTACAGAGGTGTTATAATGAGCAGTCACCGTGACCAAGCTCTGATACCACTTGTTACAAGTAGTGGCTGCCGTTGCACCAAAAGATTGATCTTTCAATGCCCGATCCAACCACTATACTTATAGAATCTACAAGAGGCGGTTAAACCATGTCACGAATCCCGTGAGGGATGCTGACACACTGATAACAAATATTTACCCCTATTCCTATGGCTTATTTATTGTTTTTTTTTCCTCCTCTGAAGATCTTGATGTTATTTTTAACATGGTTGATTGGAAAAGGGACCCCACACTCTGTCTTTTCTCATGGTTACCTTTCTTCAAGCCTATTAAAGAATCTACAGATGCTTCTTGAGTCCGGGTAAGGCTGTCTTACCTCCCGCTTAATTTTTGGTGCAAATAAGCCTAAGAGGTTATTAACAAATTGTTGGACTACTTCCTTAAGGTGGACATAGATACTAGTAACTTCTCCCATACATCCTATGCTTTTATCTTGGTACACATTGATCTTTCCAAGGATTTTTTGAGTGAGATAATTTTGAAGGTGGTTTATTATCCTTAGACATAGTTAATTGACTATGAGGGGTTCTCATTCTACTATAAATATCACCTTACTATGGGTCACTCACATCCACTTTTTCTCATGGTTCTCATCAACATTTTCCCCCACCTGGTGGAAGAATGTTGATCGTTATGATCTCACTATCATCATTGATGCTTCATATGATAATTTGGAGAACTTTGCAGATTTAGTGTCTCTCCATATGTTTCAACTAGTTTGACCATCTAGGCTATTGATTTTTTTGTCTCTTCTACTAGGGACTCGTGTTTCTCTCCTATTCCTTTGATGATCCATGAATCCCTTCCTTCAGATTGTATGGTTTCCTTGTCGTCATGATGATTTATGGTACAACTTCCCCTTGTTGGCCCATAAGATATCTTATTTTTGTTTCATGTTGCATTATTGCCAAGTTGGAGCATTATAGATTAAATCACACCTTATAGGAAGGGAAAACGTAGGCTAACACGATGGCTAATTCAGGTCCTTTTGCTAATAGTTTGAAGGTGTGGACCTCTACGCACGATCTCTTTGGTGATGTTTGTGTAAAAATATTGAAGATCAAGTTTCAAATGTGGATTCATGATACATTGATTACCATTTTAATAATGGTTTGTTCCTTTCCCACCTACCACCTTCATCATTTATCAATGTGGGGAACATTCTAAATTCCTCTTTCAGATGTGATGACTTTTATTAAGACAATTAAAGTCACGAGGTCTTCACTAAAGGGAAATACAATACCACGTGCGTTCATATTGAGGGGTTTAAAATGGGGAAAAAGGGGGCAATATATTGCCTAAATAGGGGGAGGAGGGGGGGTATATCTAGGAAAAGGGGTACGAGGGGTACTGGGTGGGTATTGGAGGGTGGTGAAAAAAAAGAGTTTGGGGAAATATTTTTTGAAAATAGGGGGATTATTTAGTATGCTACAAACACACGTGCTATGATTCATGTTCACTAACTGAATCTCCCCTATGATTAAAGTCTGATTTTTTTATCCAACTTATCATCTACAACTTTGCCAAATTGTTTATTTTGATAAATTTTACTTTAATTGTTGATCTCTAAACTATAATAGGTGGAGATTTAATTCAAGTGAAGCCCAAAAATTGTGATACCCTAAAGAAACACAATGTCTTGTGGCTGATATTTGAATATGAGAAATTCTCCTCCTATTTAGAGGTGATGATTGGTCATGACCCTATTTCGTTTGTTGAGTTTTCTCACTGATGGAAAGATGATACAATTGATTTCAAAGGGTTTCCCTTTATTGTGACTATTGATTATCTTGACTACCACTAGATGACCCATGGAGGGGGCTTCTTTTCTGAAGAAGCCAAAAGGAAAATATATCGAGGATTTTTAGAAATTTGTTACATGAAAGGTGAAAAAATCACCCATAACCCAAATATGTTATAGTAGGATGATATTTTTGGTGAGTGGAAGGAGGTTTCGAAGGTACTGATGAGATATGTAACTCTGGACAATAGATTTCAAAGGTTCCAGTCTTAACTCTTCCCTATGCTGAATCATTTTTTCATACTATTTGGATAACTTCCTGTACGCCTCCTTCAATCATGATCCACAATTCCCAAGCTTTCCAAAGGCAAGGGTTAGTAGAAAAGGTTTTACAAATGATATAAATCAAGCACAAAAGAACTACTAAAATGAATAACTTGAAACATAACCAAGAAAATGTACAAACAATGAAAGGAAAATAAATAAATGCAAACCCCAAAGTGCTTGAAGCTTCTATTGTCTCTCTCTACTCCTTCTGAAACACTGTTTTTGATGCTCAATATTGGTTTGGCAGCGTCTATGACTTGAGAAGTGTCGAGAATTTGCTAATTAAAACGGGTGTGTGATCACAAGATGACTTGAATGATAGAACCAAACTGACATAGTAATGGCGCACGAGAGATTGAAATCCTGGATCTTTCAAATGGTTATGAAGGGTTTATTATATAGGAATTGGGGATGATATGAACGATTGAGGTCAATCCCAGAGATAGGGAGATGAACGGTTGAGATCAAAGGGAATTGGAGAAGCCATCAGTAAACTCCACCTCTTCAATTGGTAAAGAGGCTCGACAGAGTTTGGTTGACTGAAGAGCTAATTGTGAGTTACCTTTTTGAACTAAAGAGGTGGGTGGAGTTACCCATGTGGACTGGAGAGGTGGGTGAAGTAACCCATGCGATCTGATTGGAGTTATCTCTTTGAAGATAAATGAATATTTAATTCATTTATTTAATTAAAGTTTTCAACATGTGAGATAATTGAATTCTTTTTGATTTAGAATTGCTTTATTGAATGAAATTAAAT
>MU228135.1:1090356-1100893 GCA_018584345.1 Thuja plicata | reverse complement strand
GAAATTAAATTAATTTAATTAGAAGAATTTAATTAGTAAGTTTAAATATTTGAATTTAAACTATAGGAAATTTAATTTAATTAATTAATTAATGGTAATTAATCAATTAAGGTTAATTAATTAAATATAATTATTTTTGGGAATTTGATTAGATGATTTGGGAAATGAATTTAGAAGAAAATACATGATTAATTAATGATTAAAAAACCATTAATTAATAGATGAAAGTTAGTGTTTTTAATGTAAAGTCGCAAGCCTGTCCATTTTTGGGTGTCTACATTTGCCCCTCTTTGATGCGATGTGACTTATCGCAGTGTGTCAAAGATTATTTGATTTTGATCTTGCCCCAGCTTGCCCCAACGATAGTAGGTGTATTTATTCCCCCTCAAAAAATTTGAGTGAAAAGTCTCGACATGAGCGTTAATTTGTTGAAACTGTTATATCTGAATCTGGGTAGCTGACTGATTTGAAAAATGCCTTATATTGCCTCTGATATTGCCTGTGGAAGTTTTCAGGGACCGGGAAGAAAAATTAGACCTCCTAGTGAAATTAGGGTTTGTGGGAACCCCTACAAATAGCCAGGAGAACCATTCATTTGTCACATTGCCTTCTTGGAGCTCTCGGAACCTTGGTGAGTTTGTGCTTAGTTTTCTTGCTTTTTTCTCCTATTTTCATGCGATGGCGGGCTTACCGGGAGTTACACACATATCCGACCGAGTCCAGATGTATCAGAGACCAGCTGGTGCAGGACGTCCGGTGAGTTTTATCGCTTTGCATGTCATTAATACCTATTTTCTCGCTTTGAAAATTTATTGTTTTTTGAATTTCTGCCTGTTGTGCTGCAATCGTCTGCAATTTTGTCGCAATTGTGATTTAAATACCGCATTTTTTGTTCAAGTGCCACATTTGATAAGTGTACCACACTGTTATTGCTTGCCTGCCACAATTGAGTTTTACCTACCACAATTGAGGATTATGTTTCGCAATCGCATAAGGGAACCGCAGATGAAGTGTTTATTGCTGCAATCATTTTTTTAGAACTGTATGCCTGATTTTTGCATATTCTGGTTTCTGGCACTTTCTTGTATGACTGATACTGATATTTTTCTAATTTATTTTTGTTTGCAGTTCACCGGCCGGATTCTGTGCTGTCGGGAGTCGAGACCGGCGGGTCTTGTTTACAGGTTCCAGTTCTCAGAGGATGAGAGGTCATTTCTTAGGGACTTAGGATTGTATTGGATATGTTACATGCCAGAGATCATGACCAATAGGGGTCTAATCTCTGCTCTTTTAGAGCATTGGCATTCTGAGACATGCACTTTCTGTTTACCCATAGGAGAGTGTATTGTTAGATTGGAGGATGTGTACCGCATCCTCCAGCTTCCGATCCAAGGTGCGCTTGTGGATTATGCCACCCATTCTGGTATTTTTGCCTTGACTGAGCTCTCAGGATTGCCCTAAGATCAACTTAGGTTATCCAGTGCTTATGATATTCCATGGTCTAGATTTAGTTTGGGCCTTGACAGGCTGTTCACTCTACTGGGCAGCTTGATTTGTGGCATCTTATTCCCCGATCATCGGCAGTGTGGATTTTCTGTCAGCTTTGGTACTATTTTGTAGAGTGTGGTCTGGGGTCATACTATTTATGCATGGGGGCCATGCATGTTGGATCATATGCACTTCCACATGTTCTACGTAACTTACCTTAATGGTAAGTCGCTCGACTGTGGTGCTACCCTCCTCCATATATGGGCGTGGGAGTACATAGCTGTCTGCCATCCTATTGGTACACATGCTTTGCCTGCAGACATGCCATATGTGTATATGTATGATGGAGCCATTGTTAAGACCCACATGGGTCATTTGTTGTATTGGCGACAATAGCTTGATATGATACCCTATTTCATATGGAGGTCGTATAGAGATTGCCCTATTTAGGAGGGAGAGGACATTCATCTTCCCTTCTGCTGGTAGTGGAGATATTTGATTGGTCGTGTGACTGACCATGTTCATATGATTGATTTTCACAACATCGATAGGGTGTTGCATCAGTTTGGTGAGCGGCAGGATGTGTCTGATTCTTATGCTTATTTTTTTTTGTAGGTCAAGGGACTCTACCATTTGGGGTGGTGTTTTATCACTTGATGCTGCCCATACTGAGTTTGCAGGATTACTTCCTATTGCGTGGGCATGGAAATCACCCACCGTAGATGCAAGTTTGTTTTGTTTTTGTCACCTTTCTTGTTCAGTTTACTTATTACTCTTATAATTTATTTGCTCTTGTTATGTTGTCCTTTATCTGATGTGGTACTAATATTTGAATCTGATCTCTTTGCAGGCACTAATCCCCAATTTGATGCTCATTGGGCCCAGACTCAACCAGTTCCACTTACAGATGTCTCTCATCCTGTTGCTAGGATGTTCATGAGGAGGCGTCGTTAGGTATGACGAGGGAGGGGTGGTTAGGATGGAGGGAGGGATGGTGGCTGTGACTAAGGGAGGGTTGGAGGCTGAGATGGTGGACAGGATAGTGGGAGAGATGGTGGTAGGGGGAGGGGAGATGATGGGGGAGATGATCCTGGTCCTAGGGGTGCGGGTGGTGGATTTAGGACTAGAGGTGGGTGCATTGGCGGTTATTCCAGTACTCAGAGAGTTGGTTTGAGTACCATTTTGGAGGATGAGGAGGTGATGGAGGAGGGGGCACCTCAGTTAGTGCGGAGAGTGCATCGACGGACATGTGCTATTTTGGATCTAAGAGAGAAGGATAGGGTGGTGATAGAGGATGTAGATGTGGAGATAGGTGATATAGATGTGGAGGCCTTAGATGAGCAGAGTGCAGGGAAGAGTTCCTCAACTGTTAGCGGCAATACTGGCAGCAGTACCGGGAGAGTTCAGAGAGTGAGGATGACTCATGGGTGGTGAGGGGGAGGGGAGATGAGGGATTGGGAGACAGGGTCAAGGAGGGGGATATGGATGTGGCCATGGGAGGTATGGAGGTGGATCCCTTAGAGCTGGAATGACTTACCCAACAGGTACATGATTTACAGGCTAGACTTGCTTCTGCTGATGCTCGTGCTACTGCATTGGAGGCTAGGGTTACAGTGGCCGAGGCGAGAGAGCGACAGGCTCGAGCTGAGGTTTGATCATTTATTGATAGTGTACAAGATGCATCCCACCAGGATGTTTTGGACAGGTACTATAGATCTAGGCATGATGCTCAGAGAGAGAGATTGAGTACTAGAGGCGGCATTATGAGGGTGCAGATCTAGCTGAGCAGAGAGTACCTAGTTATACAACATCTCAGAGATCCAGCAGAGTACAAAGATCATAGAGATCACAAAGTAGTGGTGTGGGAGCTCCTAGTTCATCACAAAGACCAGCTTCTGATATCCCACCCCTCGTCCACCTCCTGGCGAGGGTGGGGGTAGCACATGTTGATATTGATACTTCATATATTATGTATCATGTACCATTTTTGTAGTGATGTTTATCTGATATACTCTAAGTTTTATTCATTTTTGTATCCTGACACACTGATATTTATTGATATATATGTTGACTACCTTCCTTTGTTCAGAATTGCGACTGTTCATTGTACTTAGATATTTTTTATTGATATGAGATGCAGCTAGTGTTTTGATATGATGTGCATTGTTTTACTTGCTATATGTATGATTCTACATGATTTGGTTTAAGTGATGAAAATGTATATGCAACATGATTCTATTATGCAGACTCATAGATGGATGATTTACTTTTCCTATGATACTGGCATGTTCATACAGGATGGTGGAAATGAAATGCATGTTTATATGAGATGTTTATGGATGCATGTGATTTATGATTTACCATGTACGCAACTACTATATATTTTTTTCTTTTTCTGATGCACTTAAATGGAATGAATGCAATCTATTATGCACAAAATATCTAAGTAATGCATGTGCTAATTTAGAATGAAGCTAGTTTGGATAGATGTTTTCTAAGATTGGTCTAATAGAATGGAATGATAGAAATGATTTGTTTTTGGTTTTTTGATAGATATGAATTGATAGAAAGGATGAGTGTCCCAAGTCGCTGCCCTTGTTTCCAATATTTGTCATCATTGCATCTTTTTTTTTTGTATTTTCCAAAATTCTGAAGAGAATCCAATGTATCCAGATCACATACCACCTGGATACTGACACGACATCTTGATAAGCGGAAGGAGTAGAGAGATTGAATAGAAAGAGAACTCAGTGCACCCAAATATTGACCATCTGGGTTCCCTGTTTGAAAAGAAAGAGAGACAAAAGCACCCAGATATTGACCATATGCATACTGCTTTGTCCTCTGAATAAAATGCAACAAAGAAACCAAGATAGAACTCCTATGCACCCAGAGTCCATCTGGATAACGCCGCGAGCTCTTGATTCCAAAAAGGGAAAGCCAAAGCAAACAAGATAGAACTCCTATGCCCCTAGAGTCCATCTGGATAGCATCGCGAGCTCTTGATTGCAACATAAAAGAAAAGACCATAGAAACCAAGATATAACTCCAATGCATTCAGAGTCCATCTGAATAGCGTTGCGAGCTCTTGATTCTATAAACCAAAAAAGAAAAATAAAAGAGAAGGAATGCCCAATTCTTTCCCAGGGTTAAGTTCAGATTGTGGAATTGTGCGAATGCCAGATACGTGACAACACCTACCGTATTTATCCTAAATCATCATGGCCCTAAAATCAAAGTGAACATTCAACAGACAAAAATCAAAGAAAATAAGTCATGATCTATCATAGCTACTCTCCTCACATGGTGGATCCTGGAGTAGCGTAAGAACATAACCGTAGAATATAGACTGACATCTGACCGACTGACTGACCTAGTCAACATTTTTGGATGGTTCATTGACGCAGTTGGATTCTCTTGATTGGCTTGATTTCTTGAGTGTGTCTAGTTTCAGTAATAGATGACTCATATAAGACTGACCTATCTGGTTTTGAGCGTATCCATCATTGTGTAAGATGATTGATAGGATTTGATTGATTGAATATGATCATTTTGGTAGCTGATCAAGCTATGTTAGATGGGCCCAATGCTAGTTTGCAAAGCTCATGTTTGTGACAATTGATAGATTGGCCTGGTTGCCAGTTGCTTGTTGATAGATTTGATAGATTGATAAAGATGTGTCAGATGGCCCCATGCTAATTCACAAAGCTCATGATTGTGACAGTGGTTGACTGGGCGTGATCGCCCTTCTTCTTTCTTGATAACCGAGTTGGTTTTATTTCTTGGGATTTTGCAATTTTTTGAATGTTTTTGATGAAGATTGATTTTCTCAGGATTTTGATCTTTTTAGGATTTTTTGATGAGTTTTCTGATTTTTAGGATTTTTTCTGGATATTTAGAATTGCCCCCTAGTCTAGTGGACCAGTATTAACCATGGATAAGTGCTTGGTGCTCAGAGGGGAGTGTGCTTCTGGATAGTTTTTGGTAGTCAGTCTTGCATTTAAAGTTTGGAGTTCATTGATGGTGAAGCTGGATTTGAACACTTGTCACTTGTTTGCCAGGTTTTCACCAAGGTACCTACTCAATAGCGCCTATTTTCTAGGTTTTCACTAAGAGAGTGATTTTGTTTCTCTTTACTTTTTGCTTTTTTGATTTTTTGATTTTTGATTTTTGTTTGTCACCAAGGCGCCTGTTTGCCAGGTTTTCACTAAGGTAACATTTTGTATTTTCTAATTTTTTTGGTATTTTCTGGATATGTAGATAGGTTCCTTAACTATAGAGACCTCAAGGGTAGAACCTCTTAAGGTGCATGCTGTTGATGTATTCGGGGAGATGATCTCCTTCTAGTGTCGCTAGTATGAATGCCCCACTCTGAGTAGAGTTGACAATGACAAATGGTCCTAGCTCTGAGTAGTCTGAATAGCGTTGCGAGCTCTTGATTCTATAAACCAAACAAGAAAAATAAAAGAGAAGGAATGTCCAATTCTTTCCCAGGGTTAAGCTCAGATCATGGAACTGTGCGATTGCCAAATACGTGACAACACCTACCACATTTATCCTAAATCATCATGGCCCTAAAATCAAAGTGAACATTCAACAGACAATAATCAAAGAAAATAAGTCACGATCTATCATAGCTACTCTCCTCACATGGTGGATCCTGGAGTAGCATAAGAACATAACAGCGGAATATTGACTGACATTTGACCGACCGACTGACCTAGTCAACATTTTTGGATGGTTCATTGAGGCAGTTGGATTCTCTTGATTGGCTCGACTCTTTTGATAGGCTTGATTGGCTTGATTGCTTGAGTGTGTATGGTTTTAGTAATAGATGACTCATATAAGTCTGACCTATCTGGTTTTGAGCGTATCCATCACTGTGTAAGATGATTGATAGGATTTGATTGATTGACTATGATCATTTTGGTAGCTGATCAAGCTGGGTCAGATGGGCCCAATGCTAGTTCACAAAGCTCATGATTATGACAATTTATAGATTGACTTGGTCACCAGTTACTTTTTGATAGATTTGATAGATTGATAAAGATGTGTCAGATGAGCCCCATGCTGATTTGCAAAGCTCATGATTGTGACAGTGATTGACTGGGCGTGATCATCCTTCTTCTTTCTTGATAATCGAGTTGGTTTTATTTCTTGGGATTTTGCAATTTTTTGAATGTTTTTGATGAAGATTGATTTTCTCAGGATTTTGATCTTTTTAGGATTTTTTGATGAGTTTTCTGATTTTTAGGATTTTTTTGGGATATTTAGAATCGCCCCCTAATCTGGTGGACCAGTATTAACCATGGGTAAGTGCTTGGTGCTTAGAGGGGAGTGTGCTTCTGGATAGTTAGTCTTGCATTTGAAGTGTGCTCAAGCATTTGGAGTTCATTGATGGTGAAGCTGGATTTGAACACTTGTCGCTTGTTTTCCAGGTTTTCACCAAGGTACCTACTCAATAGCGCCTGTTTGCCAGGTTTTCACTGAGAGAGTGATTTTGTTTCTCTTTACTTTTTTGATTTTTTGATTTTTTGAATTTTGTTTGTTTGTCACCAAGGTGCCTGTTTGCTAGGTTTTCACCAAGGTATCATTTTGTATTTTTTGATTTTTTTGGCATTTTCTGGATATGTAGATAGGTTCCTTAACCATAGAGACCTCAAGGGTAGAACCTCTTGAGGTGCATGCTATTGATGTATCTGGGGAGATGATCTCCTTCTGGTGTCACTAGTATGAATGCCCCACTTCGAGTAGAGCTAACAATGACAAATGGTCCTAGCCAGTTAGGCTCAAACTTTACAGGTTTGACTTGCTCTGCTTGGTTCTTTTGATTTTCCACGAGGACAAGGTCTCCTACCTCAAATTTTTGTGACCTCACCTTCTTATGATAGTTCCTTCTAAGGTGATTCTGATAGCCTTGTAAGTGGTCGAATGCATGCTGTCTTCTTTCATCTAGTAACTCGAGTTCATTGAGCCTTGCTACTCTGTAGTCTTCATCTATAATCAGGCTCTTCAATGATATCCTTAGGGATGGGATTTCCACTTTGAGAGGTAGTACCACCTCTTATCCATATACTAGGGATAAATGAGTGACTCCTGTAGGTGTTCTCACACTAGTTATGTATGCCCATAATGTGGGACTAAGCTGTAAATGCCAGTCTCGTCCTGATTCATTCACTATTTTCTTCAAGATTTTCAAGATTGTTTTGTTTGTAGCTTTGGCTTGACCATTCCCTTGAGGATAATAAAATGAGTAGAACCCTTGTTTGATGTGGAACTGTTCGCATAGCTCTTCAACATCCTTGTTTTGGAAAGGTATACCATGATATGTTAGGATAGTTTGAGGGATCCCGTATCGAAAAATAATGTCGTTAAGTATGAACATTGCTATTTGCTTTCCAGTTATGTAAGTGAGGGGAATTGATTCCACCCACTTAGTGAAGTATTTTGTTGCCGCTATGATGTATTTGTGTCCATTTGCTGAAGAAGGTGTAATTTTGCCCACTAGGTCAAATCCCCACATGGAAAATGGAAATGGTGATGTGATATGATTTAGTTCTTGGGCTGGTGCATGGATGAGGTCTCCATGAATTTGACACTGTCTACACCTTTGTACATGTTTGTGCACATCTTTCTCTACTATTGGCCAGTAGTATCCCATGCGGATGATCTTCTTAGCTAAGCTATTGCCACCTCTATGGGTTCCACAAATTCCTTCATGTACCTCATACAAATCTTTCTGGGATTTTGTGGAAGTGAGACATCGTAGTAGCGTTCTGTCTAGATTGTGTCTATATAAAGTAGTCGAGAGGATGGTATACCTAGAGGCTTGGCGGATGAGGGACTTTCTCTGGTTTCTAGACAAGTTGGGAGGTAAGACACTATTTTGGAGGTAGTTGTATACATCTTGGTACCATGGGTTTTTAGGAACAACAAGGATGCATGCTGATTCTGTGATGGATGCTTGATGTGATGGAACCAAGAGTTTCTCTACTAGAAACTGGAATCTTGTTTTGTTACTTGGCATATCAAACAATGATGCTATGGTAGCCATCATGTTTGCAGCTTTGTAGTGTGCTTGTGGGACTTTCTCAAAGAAGATGTAATGGAACTTGGTGCGTAATGTTTCCATCTGTGCTCTATATGGTATTAGCTTCTCATCTTTGGTCATATAATCATTGTTGACTTGACTAATGACCAACTGCAAATCTCCAAAGACCTTAAGGTTCTTGATTCTCCATTGAATTGCTATCTTTAAACTGATGACCAGTGCTTCATATTCTGCTATGTTTTTTGTGCAGGGGAAGTTGATTCTAAAAGATTTTGGAATTGAATCATTATCTGGAGTGACAAGCACTATTCCTGCCCCCGCACCATGGGTCGTGCATGATCCATCAAAATATAGTTGCCATACCTTGATCACATGTTGTAGTGTCATAATATATTCGTTAGGAAAGTTGGAAATAATAGGATGATGGTCCTGAATGGGTGCCTCTGCTAGTTGATCCGCGATCACTTTCCCTTTGATGGTCTTTCTATCTATGTACTCAATGTCAAACTCACTTAAGATCATTACCTACTTCGCGAGTCATCCGGTGAGTGCTGCTTTGCTTAGGAGGTATTTTAAAGGATGAATATGTGCGATCAATTTTGTTTGGTGACTCAACATATAATGTCTTAGCGTCTGGGAAGTGAAGCCAACTACAAGGCATGACTTTTCAATTGGCGTATAGTTGAGTTCATATCCTACCAATGTTCTGCTTAGATAGTAGATGGCCCTTTCTTTACCTGTGTCATCATGTTGTGCCAGGAATATACCTAATGATGACTCCATTGCTAAGATATATAGAAGTAATGGTCTACCTTGGACTAGTGGCACCAATATAGGAGATTTGAGGAGGTAGTCCTTGAATATTTGGAATGCTTGTTCGCTTTGCTCTGTCCATATGAATTTGATGTCTTTGTGCAGTAGATGTTGGAATGGGTGGCACTTGTCTGCTAGCTGAGCTATGAAGCACCTGATTGATTGGAGCCTTCCTTGTAACCCTCTTAGTTGCCTCAGGTTTGATCATGGAGGCATGTCCAATATTGCTTTAATTTCTCTGGGTCTACTTCGATGCCTCTATGTGACACTATGAACCCCAGTAGCTTTCCTGCTGTGACACCGAATGCACATTTCTTTGGGTTTAAATGGACTTTGTATTCCTCCATTCTGTCAAAGATTGGTCCCAATACTTGTAGATGATCCTTGCAGAGCATTGACTTGGCTAGTATGTTGTCCACATAGTCTTCCATTGTTTTGTGGATGAGATCATGAAATATTGTTGTCATATCCCTTTGATATGTCGCACCAACATTTTTGAGACCAAATGACATGACGTTCCAACAGTAAGTGCCCCAAGGACATGTGAAATATATTTTATGTTGATCCTTTGGTGTGATCTTTATGTGATTATACCCTGAAAAGCCATCCGTGAGTGATAGAATTTGATGTCCAGCGGTTAGATCTACTATCATATCAATGTTGGGTAAAGGAAAGTCATCTTTGAGACAAGCTATGTTGAGATCCCTGAAGTCTGTGCAAATCTGTATCTGACCACTGTGCTTTGTAACTGGTACCAAGTTAGATATCCAGTCTGCGTATGGTATAGGTCTTATGGGGTAAAAGTACAAAGGTGTGTCACACTTTTATAAAGGAAAAGGTCAACAACACACAAAATTTTTAACTTTAATGACATAAAAATGGCATTTATGTTTAAAATTTGGAGATGATGTAAACTAATGAAATGTGTAAAAGTGGATGAAGTTTATGGCTATAATTTTTTTTATTTTTTTTGAACAAGAATTCACATAGTTTTAAAAATTTTTAAGTCCATTTTTTACTTGCTGAAAAATGCTAAAAAATGAGGGTCTTGTCTGCAACAAAAAAGTATATGCAAATAATCTCTTTTTCCTTTGATTTCAAAATATGTCATAGATAAAATGTATAGCTAGTGCAGAAAAGAAGAAAAATTAGTTTTCAATGTATATTTTCTCTGTTATAACTACT
>MU228135.1:1053981-1090085 GCA_018584345.1 Thuja plicata | reverse complement strand
ATAATCTTGACTCTGTGCTCTAAAAAAGGGTATTTTTATATTTGTAAAAAAATATCATTAAAAAGAGTAAGAGTTATTGAAACGTCGCTTTTCTGAAATAATTTTATTTCTTTAGTAATTGTTATAATAAAACATGCATTTAATAGATATTTCCAATTGGAAAAGGTGAAGAACTTATCTAACTTAGCTAGAATGAATCTAGCTAGACCATATGTTTGACAAAAAATAATTTTAGTTAGAAATGCTCAAATTCAGCTGTGCTGATAAGTTGTCCTAAAACGTGACACAGCTTTGTGCTTTTACCCTATGAACTTAGCATCTAGGAGCTTCTTCAATTTTGCCTTCACTAAAAATGCAATATGGGGATGCATCTTCCTTAGCTTCTGTTTGACTGGTTTGACATTGGGTAGCAACGGGAGATGATGTAACGTGAGTTCTGGATCTAATCCTAGCAATTCCAAGTAGGACCATGCAAAATTGATCATTCTTTCTTTAAAGAAGATGATAAACTGTTCTCTCTCCTCAGGGGTGAGTGATTTTTCCAAGTATATGTTCTTTGGGTCCTTGTCATCCCCCAAATGGACTTCCTTTGTTTCTTTTGCTAGTAATGTCAATTTCTCCTCTGTTAAGGGGAGGAGTTCCTTCTTTCCATCTTTTAGTGCCTCAGTGAGGTTTTCGCTAGAAGATATGTCTTGTTTTAGCTTTCTATCATTTTTTTGTTCTTTTTTCCTTTATGGATTGGAAAGAGGAGCTGCCTCCCTGAAATATGCCACTCTGTCGAGGTCAATGGAGAAGCCTACCTTGTGGTCTCCTGATGCCATGCTTTCCCTAAGTCCCATGAAATCAGTAATAGCCTCATCATTCTCGAAGACATCTAAATCAGGCGGTCCTTGTTGATCCCACTCTATTAGCTCTGGGTATACAAGATAGATACTTTCATGGTTGTTTGACTCTAGTTGACTAAAAGGGACTACAAATATGGTTTCTACAAAACTGGACTGTGATGTGGATGCACCACCTGAGGAATGATAAATGACATGCTTATCTATGTAGGGTTGTTTAGAAATGGATAGTTGGTCAAATAAGTCTTCCAGGTTTATGATAGTGTCTAACCGAGGGGAATAATCTAGGATCAATGGTTCAGAGTTGTGAAGGGATCTCCACTCATACTCATGGGAATCAGTCTCGATAGAACGCTCGTCAGATGTCTCACTTCCTTCGTTATCGTCGATTTCTATGTGGAGGTCTATGCGGGTTTGAGCGGTTCCCTCTTCGGCGGGAAACAACTGTGGCAGTATGTTGCTTATCAAAACATGCTTTGTGTTGTGCCCCCGATGCATCTCTGCTATTTGTTTTTGATCAACTTGGATGTCTTGGATTATAGGACCAGCTCTTTATTGCCCATAGCCTAACCCTCTCTTGTTTCTCTGGGTTGGTGGGAGAAAAAATTCTATTAAGCCTTGTTGCCTTGCCCCCAGACCAGTCGTACCATCATACCCGAATCTTTGTAACATTGTATAACCATTACCATAGTTCAACAAGGATAAGGTCTGTTGGATTGGCTCTTGTGGGTCTTGGTATAACCATGTACTGATATCTTGTTCAAATGGATTTTATTTTACTATGTCTCCCCATCTAACAAAGGTTGTGGACGGACATCTAAATAGAACAGGCTACGAAGTATCTGTTATAATAATAGGTTGTGGCATGCTATAAGTTCTTGGGCTTTGAGGCATGTGCGTGATGGTGAAAGCCTCTTCATATCTATACTCACCACAACCATTGTTGGTAATGGATATCTTGCCCACTTTCTGTGTGACATCCTTAGGATTTTAATTTGAAGAGGAGGGGATACTTGCATCTTGGTTTAAAGGTACTTGGTTGTCTATGCTGATTTGGACCACGTTACAGTATTGGAAAGGTTGGGGATCTCCCTCTATGATTATTTCTTCTCTTTGGTGTGGAAACTTGATGCATTGATGGTATGTCAAGGGTACAACTTGCATTTCATGTATCCATGGTCTCCCTAGTAACATGTTGTATCCCAACTCAAGATCTAGGATTTGGAAGGGGGTGCTCTTGACCACTGGACCAATACGGATAGGTAGAATGATAATACCTTTAGAGGACCTCTCCTCTTCATCATAGGCTCTGATATTTTTCCTCCTTGTGACATCAATGCTTGATTCTGAATAGCCCAGTTTCTTGATTAGCTTTAGAGTATAGATGTTTAGCCCAATTCCACCATCAACAAGGACCCTATGGATAACACTTTTGTGGACCTGGAAAAGTAAGTGCAAAGGATCATTATGCCCCATTTATGCAGCGGCACATCACGGTATGTGAATGTGGCATGTTTGTTAGCAACTATATGGTTAACCATCATTTGGAAGCTCTTAGGTGTTATGTCCCTTGGGACAACTACATTCTGAAGGGCTTGGTCAAGTGCCATTTTATGCTACAGAGATATGCGCAATAGGTCAAACATGGAGATCTGGGCAGGTGTGTGCTTTAGTTGATCCCCTATGCTTGGTTGCAGATCTGAGTTTGCATTAGGATTGGCAGATATAGTAGATGGGGATGGTACTCCTTGCAAGATGAATCTGGCTTGATGCATTATTACAACACATTTGTTAACTTTATCTTGGATAGTGATCGTAGCCACATGGCTATCTGAAGGAATGAGGCAATTGATAACATTATCACTGTTGGCATATGTATAGTTGACTTGTTTTGTCTGTCCACCAGACTCGGAGGCTTTTCCCTTATTGTGATCATGAAAGGTATCGTTGAAGATAGTGTGATTAGTTGTGCCTTTGGCTTGGGTATTTGTCACATCAATGGCCCTTGTTTCAATTAGATCTTGGATAGCGTATTTTTAACTAAAAATAGTTAGGCATTTTGTGCCCTTTCACCCGATGAAACTCATAGAAGTCTTTGTCATTATACCATCTTAGTTTGTTTTCATCTTGTTCAAATTCCCTGATTTCTGGGAGAGTGATAGTGTTTGTTTGTATCAACTTGCATAAAGCTGATTCTATCGGCTCTCCTAATGGTGTGAAATATCATTGCTAAAATTGAAACCATGGTCTACATTGAGTTTGTTGTTGACTGTTTGACACAACAACCGCTTGGATAGGGGGAGGTTGGTTTTGGGTGTATGCTTGTTGAGTGGGCCCTATGGGTTGTTGGTTGGCCACAGGTGTACCTTGCAGTGACACCTTGGTTTGTACATAGTTGATTGTCTTCACATCAATGACACCATCATTGGTGACATTTTTGTTTTTGTTCCACCACTTAGCCTTGTCTGTTGCATTTTTGTTTGTATTCATTTTTGTTGGATCTGCAAGGATTCCTCGTTTGACTAAGTTCTACTCACAATGAACTCCTCATTTGATGAGTTGTGTGAATTTCAGAGCTAACTATAATTATGTTGTGAATGAAATGTCTGGAATTAGATTGTCAATGAACATGACTATTAGGTCTTGTTCAGGCACATCATACGTTATGCAGTTTGCCGTGTTCCTCCATCTCTGTAGGAACTTCACAAAAGACTCTCCATCCTTCTGTTTGATATCACAAAGGTCATTGATGCTGACCTTGCGCTCAATGTTATGATGGTAGTGAGCTATGAAATTTTTAGCCAGTCCACCCCAAGATTGAATGCCATGAGGTAAATGTGAGAACCACTCCATTGCTGGTCAGGCCAAGCTTTGTCGGAACAGTCGCATTAAATATGTTTCATCATGGGAGACTTTGACGCAACTAGCAAAAAACTCTTGGATATGTTCAATAGGGTTGGTATTGCCCCTATATTTGTCAAATTTAGGTAGCGAGAAGTAATTTGGGAATGGAGACATCTGGAGAGAATAGTCAAAGGGGTATGGGTATAAATCCTCTGCGGTGTAGGATTTAGTTTGCCCCTAATTTTGCATATCCATCATTTGGGTTTGAAGGGTTTGCATTTGTTGCATTAAAATTTCTGTTTGATATTAAGGTTGATGTGTGAGGATGTATCTCTGTGCTGTAGTGGGTATGAGGCTGCGCCTTTGTGTCCCTTGAGTAGGAAAATAGGATTTCTTCCCGGGGACTTGATATTGATTTCCCACTGAGTGATTTGGAAATGGGGGCACATGAGTAGCCCATGGTGGGTTTTGATATGTTTGCTGTTGGGATTGGGAATGCTGTTGTGATTGAAACTGGGGTTGATATTTCTACTGCTAAGGTTGGGGTTGAAGCTGGGGTTGCTGTTGCTGAGGTTAGAATTGAGGCAACTGAAGCTGGGGTTGCTGTTGCGGGGGTTGGTTTTGAGGCAACTG
Organism: Thuja plicata; assembly: GCA_018584345.1. Lineage (NCBI taxonomy): Eukaryota > Viridiplantae > Streptophyta > Pinopsida > Cupressales > Cupressaceae > Thuja > Thuja plicata. The sequence continues at coordinate 1,085,766 of MU228135.1, read as the reverse complement.
AAGCTAGGGTTTCTATTGCTGGGGTTGGATTTGAGGCAACTGAAGCTGGGGTTGCTATTGTGGGGGTTGGATTTGAGGCAATTGAAGCTGGGGTTGTTTTTGCGGGGGTTGGATTTGAGGCAACTAAAGCTGGGGTTGTTGTTGCAGAGGTTGGTTTTGAGGCAATTAAAGCTGGGGTTTCTTTTGCAGAGGTTGGATTGATGTCAAAATGGGAAAAGGTGTAGCCTTGGGTGGGCATTGACTGTAATTCATACCCATAGAGATGGATCCCTGTGGACATGAGGTGTTGATCCCAAGACTAGTGAAAATTGAATACAACAACGACATAGTTTCAGAATAATTGGTGTTTGGTGGGATGGAAGGCATGAGAGCTTGATTGCCCCAGCCATGTGACCAAAGGTGGAAACATACTGGTGACCATAGGTGCACTCAGTTACGAGCCTGTCATGCTTTGAGTGGAAGATGTGCTGGCCTGGTTTGTGCCATTGGTTTGACTGGGTATCGTCTATGTCAATGTAGGTATTATCAATGGTGGGAAGATTTGAGAGACAATAGGAAGTATCTGAGGAGATTGAGTAGTGTTTTGACATGCGAGAGGGTTTTCAGGCCATATGATCGATACACTAAATTCAGTGAGGAGTTTGACTCCCTTTTTTATCAGCATAGCTAAGAAACGTTCAGGATTCCTCTCTACAACAACGTCAACTACTTGTGTGGAGTAAGAATCTTGCTCTATATTCTCTTGTTCCTCTTCTGTGACATTTTAGAAAAGAGCCACCCCACGGGGTTGTTCAATGAACAGAGAAGAACTGGTATTTACAAAAGGGTCATCTTCTCTGTCTGTTTCCCAAGCGGGGAATCTGTTGATATATGACTCATCTGGTTGCGTTCTAGCCTTTGACCTTGGGTAAGGCCCTCCATGAGGTGTTTGAGAGATAGTGTGGTCCAAATTTTGTAACTAAAACAAGTGATATAAAGCAAACAAAGAAGAATATCCTTTCTAAGGAAGTCCGAGTTATGTTTTGGACAAGGGCAATTCTAAGGACATATTTTGATATATCTTGATCTCAAAGTGGTGATGATGTAAAAAGATAAGATTTGTCAACCTTTGCCTTGGACAAAGTCACTTTGATCAAGATGATGATGTTTGATATGATGAGATCAAGGTATTTCGAGTCTGAGCTTTCGAACTAACAATATTTTTGACAATAATCGTGCTTTTTAGAGAAGGGATGATCTTTAATGTTTAGAGATTCACACATTGTTCTTCGTGTTTTCCTGGGATAGACACTATTTTTGGACACCAAATGAAGAGTTCTTTCAAGGTTTTTAGGTCAAAACATCAATAATGTATCTCTAGTCAATTGCGGTACAACTCCACCGATTGCGATAAAGTAAATGGTCGATTGTGGTAGTTTATCATTGATTGCAGTAATAAATAGGACGATTGTGGCAATAAACAAGTTAACTGCGGCAAACTTTCGTCAATTGCAATAAAAGGGGAATAGTCTCAAAAAGACTAGAGGATAAGTGCCACTGTCTGACAATTTTGATATTTTGGAACAAGGCTTCTGATTTGCAAGACAGTTGATGTTGACAACCCTAGACTTTAACATGTTTGACTCATTTTGACAGTTGGATGTTTGTTTTGCATTTTTAGAAACTGATCAAAGAAACAAGCATGATAGACACTGTGTTTTAAAGAATGAAGACTGACAATGTGTATGTTCTACAACTTTTTCAAGTTGCAAGGTTATCGCGAGGTCTCAACAATGAACAGTCAGATTTAATCTAGGTCAATGGCTTCAAAATAAAATGTTATAGGCCCAATGCTTGAATGTCTCTTAGCTCACACAACAATTGTCACACTACTAGGACACGAAGGTCCACGATGTAGTTGCTTGTGTTTTTGCCATTTCCATGTATTTTTGCTGTGGAATGAATATCTCTTTCACTACACAAATACCGTGGGACACATATGTTGGGAATCTTGGGGGGAAATTCTGCAACCCCTTGTACTATAATAAGGTACCTGTTCAGAGGTAAATCGGGTTGTCCTCTAATTAACAAGGTTGTAGTAAGGGTCCGTGGCATCTATCCAATCGGTTTGTATGTGTGTGACTCACTTAAGAGCCTAGTTGATCACGCTGGCTCCTTAGGGATATTCACCCGATCCAGACTATCACCAACACACCTCGCCCAAGCTTGGCTAGATAAGACATAACTTTGGTTCGCGCCTTGTCTATATATCGATTGGAAGGATTACCAGTTTAAGGTCGTTCTACAAGGAAGAAGCACATTCCCCTGACAGGCCTTTCTAAAAAGTATAAAGGTTTTTAATCTAACAGATTGTGCAAGTGTAGCCAAAACTCAAGACACAAGGTAAATCGATTAAGCTCCAAAAATTTGAAATGTGAACTAAGCTACACTACCATACAAGCACTAGTGTTCAATTTTTAGCCCAAAAAGTAGGTGTTGATTGCTTGTTCAATTTTAATGCACCAAATCGAGAGATTCTTTGCTTTGTTCAATTTTAGTCCCCATGTCAATTTTAAGCCCAAATCTGAAATGTGAGGTGTGAGATGTTTGACAAACACTGTTCTTTTTAAACCCAAATCGACAAGTGAATTCCTTTTAATTTGCTTTGTTTAAATAAGTTAGTATCAAAAGGATTTTCGCAAAATCAGAGTATGTGTAACTTTGAAACAATGAATGATACTCACCAACAACTTACCCTTCCTGTTCGTGGGAACTCGTTGTCCTGCAGAAAAAATAAAGAAAGTATCAGATTTTCAGATAGCAAGATAAAGAATTTGGCCCTGATGCGCAATTTTGCAGGTGATTGCGGTAATGCACAGGCAATTGCAGTAAATTACAGGCGGTTGCAGGCCAGAAGTAGCAATTGTGGCAAAACACTTTCAGTTGCGGTAATGCATAATCAATTGTGGTAAAATTCTTCTAATTGCGGTACTGCCTAGTCGATTGCGACAAATTGTAGAAAAGACAGAGACCCAAAAGATGACAGAAAAGAAATGTGGAAACCTACAATCGATTACGGTATTAAACTAGTTGATTGCGACACAATTCTGTCAAGTGCAAAAAATTACCAGCAATTGCGAAATAACACAAATATAAAAAAATACAAATTTTTAGGTTTGCGACCATACGGCTGTGGCTGATCAATTCTATTTGTCATCTGCAAGAGATAATTGGGTCATTTGTTTCACGTCAGGTTCACCAAAATGTACGCCTCCTTCAATCATGATCCGTGGTTCCCAAGGTTTCCAAAGGCGAGGGTTAGTAGCAAAGGTTTTACAAATGATATAAATCAAGCACACAAGAACTACTTAAATGAATAACTTGAAACGTAACCAATAAAATGTACAAGCAATGAAAGCAAAACAAATAAATGCAAACCCCAAAGTGCTTGAAGCTTCTATTGTCTCTCTCTACTCCTTCCGAAACGCTATTTTTGATACTCAGTATTGGTGTGGCAGCGTCTATGACTTGAGAAGTGTCGAGAATTTGCTAATTGAAATGGGTGTGTGATCGCAAGATGACTTGAATGCTAGAACCAAACTGACATAGTAATGGCGCACGAGAGCTTGAAATCCTGGATCTTTCAAATGGCTATGAAGGGTTTATTATATAAGAATTGGGGATGATATGAATGGTTGAGATCAATCCTAGAGATAGGGAGATGAACTGTTGAGATTAAAAGGAACTGGAGAAGCCACCAGTAAACTCCACCTCTTCAATTGGTAAAGAGGAGACAAAGTTTGGTTGACTGAAGAGCTAATTGTGAGTTACCTTTTTGAACTGAAGAGGTGGGTGGAGTTACCCATGTGGACTGAGAGGTGGGTGAAGTAACCCATGTGATCTGATTGGAGTTATCTCTTTGAAGATAAATGAATATTTAATTCATTTATTTAATTAAAGTTTTCAACATGTGAGATAATTGAATTCTTTTTGATTTAGAATTTCTTTATTGAATGAAATGAAATTAATTTAGCTAGAAAAATTTAATTAGTAAGTTTAAATATTTGAATTTAAATTATAGGAAATTTAATTTAATTAATTAATTAATGGTAATTAATCAATTAAGGTTAATTAATTAAATAAAATTAATTATTCAATTAATTTTGGAAATTTGATTAGATGATTTGGGAAATGAATTTAGAAGAAAATAGATGATTAATTAATGATTAAAAAACCATTAATTAATAGATGAAAATTAGTGTTTTTAATGTAAAGTTGCAAGCCTGTCCATTTTCGGGTGTCTACACTTCCCTTTCTAGATTTACTCTTTCCTATCTTAGTCAATTGTGTTGGCTCAATACACACCTAATTGGATACCCCTCCAATAGGTTTTGATTCTTAGCATTTGTAATCATAGTTTAAGCCTCACCCTAGCTAGGAATTTCATAGCACGCATAATTAATCCTTTTTTGATTATGGATTTTAACTATTCCTCTATACGTAATAACTTTGTAGCCACTTCTTCGACCATGATTAGTACTTGTCTTCTCTCTAAAGACACCTCCTCTCATTTTAACCCTCAAATGCACCGCCAAGATGAAGAACCTAGATGCCTTTGTTGAGTCATAGAAAATAAAAAAATATATTTTTGAACAAAACCCCCAGAAGAAATTTTGGATGATTCCTCATCCACTTGGTCCCCTTCTTCCATCCCACCAATTGTGGTTCAATCCCTAAGAATTTGTTCCCTACTTTGGGTGCTTCAACTTATTCCCCTATTTCACCCCTACTTGTTTGAGCTGTGAGGAGGTTAGTGGTAAGGTCAATGAATTGCGCAGGGCTAACAATTTGCAAAATGAAATCAGCAAATAGTTACTAGCTTAGTTTAATACTGCGAAGGGGAAGAACAAATTTCTAATAATTTTAGGATTTAATGGATATTTACACTCATAATTAAAATATTTCTCATGCATTCACTGTTTCAATATTAGGGGATATTGACCTTGTGAAGGCTATTCCTATGGAAATTACTTTTCAATTTATAAATCAACATTTGACTGAGACCATGAACTATAAGGGTGTTCTTTAAGTTGCAAACATCACTTTTCCAAAAGATACTGGTCTTATGATTGCTCTCATATTTAATATGAGCTATTGTCTTCTACATTGCGATAGAATGCTTTCCACAACGACCTTTCTCTAGCACCCTTGGCTCCTAGGAATGCACCTTCCTCTATATCCAACATGGTTATTTTGATTTCTAATTTTTTTGCTCCTAGGATTTTTTTTAGTGCTAATGCATTATCTATGTGATCCCACTATCGTTCTTCATCATTTGATACCACCATTTACACATTCTTCTCTCCATGCAACATACATCCAGTCAAGCTAGTTGTGGATTCTTTCTCTCCCCCTTATCCTCAATCTAAGCATCAAGATGGTGATGTTTCATGGATTATTGTTCAAAAAAGGAAGAAAGGTCTTCTCAAGTTTGTATCACTTTCTCACAAGGGTCATGTATATGAGGTTTTCATGAGCTAGGCCTAATACTATTTAGATTTTTTCTTTTGTTTTTGTATTTTTCCTTTAGTATCTTAGGTGTTGAATTTTTATCTTTATTTCTTTCACATGTTCCATCTCTTTTGGAAATCATTATAAATGTCTTAGGTTGTTTTCTTTCACTATTCCTTTCTTATTCTTCCTTTATAAATATTGTTAAGGTCTAATGAATTATTAATTTCTATCTTTAGATGAAATATTGATTTTTATCTTTAGTAAAAATATAAGTAAATTTTAAGAAATAACTTTAAAGATTAGAGATGAAAACTTGAACTTCTTTCAAAATAAAATTTTAACCTATTTAAAATACATAGATATAAAATAAAATAAATTTTATTTAAATATTAATTTTCTTATTAACTTTAAAATATTTTACTCATTCTTATATCTTTAACATAATTAATTTCATTATTAAATTAAAATTGTTTTCAATTTAAATTTTTAAAAATGAGTATTTCCCACAAATTTAAATTGGCTCTTATCAAATTACAACATTGTCATTATAACATGGTACAATGAATACAATTAAAAAGTTATAAAAATTATTGACTCTACTATTGGCTTTTTTATACTTGGAAACAAATTTAATTAAAAATATACTTTCAAAAATAACATTAACTCTTTCTCACGAGTTCACTTATTACCAACTAATAAAAGTTAAAACATAAGAGAATACGTAAAGTAAAACACAAGAAGTCCACCATTGGATTCAGAAAGCTGGAAACCAGTGAAAACTGTAAAAAAACGACTGTGTAGACTTGATTAATAAAAGGACGGTATTAATTTGGTCACCATTTATTTACTTTGCCTCTAAAAAATTAACAGATACATCATGAAAAATCGAATTTGTCCATCAACCAGTAACACAGAAGTGTTAAGAGGGAAACGCTCTGAATATTAGGGCTGACGACATCACAGAGGTATTTGCAGGGCTGTAATTCCATTAAGGGCAAATCAAGTAGTTAGAAAGAGGGCGAAAATAATAAGTATTGCTCTGGATCCCAAACCATATCCAACTCCAAATCTTCTAGAAGCGAATTCCATGGCGGAGAAATGCAATCATTGGGCCATACAGGCGGCTGGTTTACCAGAGGATAGAAATTGGAAGGGCCTGTTTGAAGAGCAGTTAACTCCTTCCTCCCTTCTGTACAACACGAAGACGAAGACGAAGACGAAGAGTAGCCTGTGAGCCGTTGCACCAACGCCATGAAATCTTTGGGTTGCGCGTGTATAACTTCAGGAGATCGGAGATATATTATGAAAGGTTCAATCTTTATACACTTCTGAGAGTCCTTGGAAACCTTGAGAGGGGCGGGTCTCGAACCTGTACTGATTCCCGTTGTGCTCCTACTCTTTCTCTCTCTCACCTCCTCCATGGATACTCCTACAACCATTTGTCCCTTAATCAAGCCTGTATGTAATCTTCTCTGCACTCTGAATAATAAATTTACTAAAAGAGTTTTTTTTCGTTAGGGAGTGTAAGAAATTTATAAGCCCACCAGAAAAGGGTTCGAAGTTTGACTTGGTACCAAGATTAATTACGCGCAGGCCAGTTACGACAAATTCTTCATCAGAATAGTTCCTACTTTCAATAATATATTGCACTATAAAAATAGTTTTCCGTCTCTCACTTTTCCTCATTAATTAAATTCATTTGTACTCCACTCAATGTAATTAAATAGTTTTCCGTCTCTCTCTTTTCCTCATTAATTAAATTCATTTGTATTCCAGTCAGTGTAATTAAATAGTATTCGTAGTTGCCATGCCTTAGCAGTTGGGATTCTGGAAAATTCATCCTCCAACGCCAACTTTGAGATAGGAAATTATTATTCCAATTTCACACATTCAAACATGACCCGTTTGACCCAGCCGACAACCGCCTAGATTTGCTCATATTTCTTTTATTTCAAATCGGTTTAGCTTGTGCTATTATTTTTTCTAGTTTCCTTCAAAAAAATGTCTCTTAAATTCTGATTTTTTCTGTTATCATTTATCTTCAGGTGTTCTGTTCTAGTAAACCACCACCTATCCCAAAAAGCAATTTTCAGCTTAGAGTGATTACACTTCGAATCAAGAGGTAAGGACTCATTGGTTTTAGGTTTGGTGAAAAGAGCACATATATCACATTTATTTATGAATTATCTTTTCACTGTATCATACGACAACCTATTAGATTAAAATGCATGATATCTATACTTATATACTTATATGTTCCCCATTTTGTAACTTGTTGAGATACCTCCTTGGCACTATTGACCATTGATTTTAGGGCTGTGGCAAGGGATGAATGATGCTCATTTGTGGAGTACCTTAAGCTATTCACTATTTCAGTGATTTGGGTTGTATTATGTGATAGGCGATTTAAGAGATCCTCTTGTGTGGTTTGTACAGGGTCTACTAGAGGTGGGGGGTTTGAGGTTGTTCTTGTTATTGAGGGATAACATTTTGAGAGTTTTCTTGTTCTTGAGGGGCAATGTTTTGAGGGTCTGGTGGTTGTTGTTGTGGTTGTTCAGGATCATGTTGCTATTGTGTGTTTTGTTATGGGGCAATTTTGTAACTTGTCGAGATACCTCCTTGGCACTATTGACCATTTATTCTAGGGCTGTGGTAAGGGATGAATGATGCTCATTCTTGGAGTACCTCAAGCTATTCACTATTTTAGTGATTTGGGTTGTATTATGTGATAGGTGATTTAAGAGATCCTCTTGTGTGGTTTGTACATGGTCTACTGGAGGAGGTGGGGGGTTTTGAGGTTGTTCTTGTTATTGAGGGATAACATTTTGAGAGTTTTCTTGTTCTTGAGGGGCAATGTTTTGAGGGTCTAGTGGTTGTTGTTGTGGTTGTTCAAGAACATGTTGCTATTATGTGTTTTGTTATGGGGCAATGTTTTGAGAAGCTTCCATGAAATTAGCCAAAAAAATACAAAATCTATCAAGAACTTGCTAAATTACAATTAAATTTAAAAAACAAAAACAAAAAATGCAATAATACCTTTGCGACGATGCGACATGGTGAAATTTGTTGAAAATACTGGGAAAATGCTAAATTAGATGAAACATGATCAGGTTCTAGTTTTTATCAAGATCCTTATGCTTCTATTAGTCCGCGACGAGGGATTGAAATGCCCTTGTCATAGCCAAACAAACAAACTTATGTTTTTTACAACCCGCTCGTGTTTTTAAGACAATAAAAACCTGATCGGGTCTTTAATACAATAAAAACCTGAACATGTTTTTAATATAATAAAAAACTCGACCAGGTTTTAATTATATATTAAAAAACTGATCGATTTTTTATTATCTAAAAAATTGATTGGTTTTTTAAAATTAGGCTTGGTATTTACCAAGCCATAATTTGACTGAGTTATTTGAAATTTTAAAAAACCTGATCGATTTATTTGTTTTTTTGGACCTTTTGTCCTATGGTGGCCACGTTGTTGCACACCATCTTGGTGCATACCCCCAAAACCTTGTTCAAGAAGGTTTCTTTTTCTTTTTGTGCTTTGTCAGGGACAGTTTAGCACATTTGTTAATTCTTTTAGCACATATGCCCATTGTTCCAACACATATACCTAGTCTTTTAGTGCATATGCATTGTATTCTAGCACACATGTAGAAGAAAGTAACACATTTGTACTCTTTTATGTTGCATTTGTTTTACCAGATTAGCGCATCTGTGATAGTTTAGTGTTCCACTGTGTAGTGTCTCATGTGATTGCATTATGTTCTATGTTATTTTGATTCAAGATGGACTTTGTTTTTCAATGTGGTTATCCGTACGATAACAATACATTATTTTAGTTACCAATATCATGATTGATTTAGATGTTAGATTATACTGTTGTTTATAGTTTTGACCATATCTCCATGATGATGTTGTTTTGATGTGACATGATGCTTTATGATGATATCTTGTGTATTTTGCATTTGAGAAATATTGGATTATTATATATTTGGTGATTATATCTAATTCTTGGTTTATTGTGCCTTATATGTGTGAATCCCTAAGTTTTGTTGATGATTAGTGACCCACACTTAGTTATTTACTTAGGTAGTTTTAGTTGGTTATCACTGTGGCCAAGCTAAACATTCAAGGCTAAGCAACATTGCCAAGCAAGTTTTAGGTTGCCGAGTTACATCATGCTGAGGCGAGTAGAATATTAAGTGCCGAGTGACAGAGATGTTTAGTGCCGAGCAGAACAGTTTTTGCATACATGTCAGGATTAATTCAAACTTTGATGTAAATGGTTTAGGCCGACTTGTATGAGATCTGAGCTGACATTTGTACACATTTAATATTTTTCTACTGAGTTAATTTCACATTTAATTGTTTTATACTATGCATGGCATGGAGCCAATCAAGATATCATAATGCATTGGAGGTATAAAAAATAGATCTTGATCGTTGATCTAGATCTCACTGCCATATCTGAAAAGATATAATAAGATTGCTTCTAACCCTACGAGAGAAGTGTGAGAAAAAGAGATACACAGAGAAGGGTTGTGTGTTCATAAGAGATGAACAGTAAGTCATTTTGAGAAGAAGCCTAGATCAAACATAATGACAGAGCAGTGATAAGCAGAGTAAAGACATATCAGATTGAGAGATCACATAAGGTATTGAAAAGAGCATATCTGTCATCAACATCTGAATGCATAATGAAGGATCATTACTTGGAACATTCTAATAGGCGTGACAGGTGAAATCTCTTAACAGAGTGGTTTTAGCAGACCATTTCAAATCTCTTAGCCGAGAGCTTACTTTACTGTAAGTTGAAATCCTTTAATAAGGTAGATTGTAATGATCTTTAGTTCTTAACAGAACAGATCTTTAACCAGGTAGATTGCATGTTGCAATCAAACTTTTGTAGCCCTAACAGGCACACTTTATTACTGCAGTAGTGAAGATTTTGTGGGTGTCATCCCCACCCCAGTTTAACCTATTTGGGTTTCTGGGTTACCAAAATCTGTGTTATGAGTTACATATTTGATGTTATTGATGCTATCTAATGTTAGGTTAATTTCATATATATATATATATATGAATGTGAATCAATAAGTTTTAAGCGGTTAAGTTTGAAGATCTGATTCACCCCCCTCTCAGTATCTTTCTTTCCCATTCTTGTACTTCCAAAAACTGGTATCAGAGCGTAGTTCACCTACAAAATCTTTTAATCAACTTGTGAGAACAGATCTTGAGATGGAGGTTTACAAGTTGGGTAAAGTCATTGAGAATCAGAAGATCGAGATTCAACTAGCATTACATCAACTTGAGATAGCAAGACATGAATTGAATAAATCATTAATAGCTAGGAAAGATTTGGACAAACAAATGAATGATGTTCATTACCAGGAAGATGACACTGCAAATCTATTTCAGAATGGAGATTCTACTAAGAGTGATGCAACAATTGCAGATCTACTAGAAAAGAACAATGCACTGTGTGAAGAAGTCAAAAAATTGAAAAGAGAACAAGAAATGCAGACAGTAAGACTATGTGAAGTATTGGAACAAAAGAAGAAAGCTGAAGATGACAAAACTATGGCAGGAGAAGACAAAAGAGTGATAACTGTCAGACTTGATGAAAGGACACATGATGTGTAGATGATGACAATCAATCAGGTTGACATGGCAAATCAACTGCTACTTGCAAATCAAGAGATTAGTAGGAAAGATATGGAAATGACAAATCTGAGATCTGAGAACAATCAATTGAAAGATGATTTGAGATTTGAGAAGGAACTTAATGAAAGGTTGAATAAACCTAATGAAGCTTTGACTCATTTTGAGAATCTGATGGAAGCATCAAGAAGGTCAAAAGATTATTCTGGATTAGGTCACATTGAACCAAAGACATCTGCTGAGAAAGGAGAATCATCTAATAATGGTGAAAGGAGGAATGCAAAGACAAAGCACAACAAGCCTGTTTTCCACCATTGCACGGAAAACCAGGTCATACAGAAAACATTTGTCGAATAAAGAAAGGTAAGTCCAATCCTAAACCTAAGTTTAATGGTTACTATTATAATTGCAAGAAATTTGGACATAAAGCACATGAATGTTGGGTTGAATCAAGTGGTGCATCCCCCAAACCAAGATTTAATGGTTATTGTTACAAGTGTCAGAAACATGGTCATAAGGCACAAGATTGTAGATCCAATGCTAAACAACAATGGACATCAAAGACAAACAAAAGCATCTAAGAGAGGAAACACTTATAACTGGGATTATAATACAAGACAGACTTGTCATTGCTGTGAAGAATATGGACACGCACCTGAAGATTTCTTAAAGACACATGTCAGAGGGAAATCTAAGAGTTAGATGAATGGAAGCTTAGTCTATTTTAGTTCTTTGAAGATAGGTCACACTAAGAGAGAGTGTAGGACAAGAGTTCCTGCTCCTACTATTGAAGAAGTGAGAGCACAGATGAATCAGACATGGGTAAGGAAAATAGAGCCGAGCAGTAGTGAATCCACTGAAGCCGAGGTTACCCAATCCAATGGATCAGGTGATCACACCATCTATAACTGAGCAATAGAGGTATGTAAGGAACTGCATTTAAATTTCAAATCTTACATCAATTCCTAATATGTAAATGTGCCAAAGTCCATATCTGCATATGTTAAGATGTACTTGGACATGTTTGTGACAAGTACCAAGAAGAGTTATCTGCACTATAGGTGCCGAGTTGGTTGGCCAAGTAAGTTGTGATGGCCAAGTGTGGTAAGCCGAGTGGTATGCAAGTTGTGTTAGTCAGCCAATGATAGATGACTTGCACTAACCTAATGGGCAAAATATTTAATGCTTACCTATCTTGACCTTTTGAGTCTATATAAGGACGAACGGTCTATTATTCATTTTTACCTTATGATTTTTAGCATTCACAGAGTGATCAAAGAAGTTGCAGAATTGATCTTAGCAAAGTTTGTTTTGATAATTTTGTCAGCGTGCCATCGACAACCCTAAGTTGAATAGTACAAAGTGATTGTTTGCCGAGGTACTCTGTTCTTCATTCTCGAATGCTAACTTCAAGAGATTATGGCTGCAAGTTCTTCCACACCAGTCAAAGGAATGGAGGAGGATCTGAATCAAATTAATCTAGTAAGGAGTGATGCATGCGCACTACCAAACTTTTGTACCATTCCAGAAAGTGCAATTTTGAGTGATTTGAACAGAGCCCTCTCATCAATCCCACAAAAGGTACTTATGATTCTTGATGTTAGATCCTGCTACATGATTAAAATTGGTGAAGTGGGTAATAATGAATTGAGAAAATCATATGAAAAGTTGTATGAAAATGGAATTCTGAAAGACAAATTCAAACATTTAGCTGACAAAGGGTTAACTCGTGCCCTAGATTTTTTGACAGAATTCAAGGATGAATGGATTAAGGTTTTCCTAAGCTAAGTTCATAATATGCATATGTGGCTGGACAATGGACCAATAAAGATCACAAAAGACATTATTCATAGAGTTACTAGGTATCCTATTATCAGTGGTAAACGAACTATGAGAGACCAAAGTAAAGAAGATATAGCAGCTAACACTGAAGCTATTTGGAACAATAGAGGAATGACTATCTCTACAATTAAAGACTTAGAACTTGACTTTGGAGTGAGAGTGATTGCTCAAAATTTCTATCAGTCGAGCTGACTGGATAGTGTTCCCTGTACAGCCGTGGACCAGGCATGGAAGATAGTAAAAAAGAATCACACCTATGACCTTGCCGAGCTGCAGTTGACACAACTAGCCGAGAACTTACTATCAATTAGGAAAGCCAAAATCTCATCATGTAAGTTTGGCTCTTTGTTAATGTGTATATTCTTCTATGTACATAAGTAATTTCCTACACTAGGAAATATTGTTTGGAAGAAGGACAGACCCTTCACTTTACAAGTTAGTGAATGTATTCAACAATTAGGCAATAATTTCAATAGCATTATGGGAAGTTATTTTGTGGAATTCAAAAAGAGAATGAGGTTGAGGATCAGAATTCCCAATTCACTTGTGGAGAAGAACTATGAAGAGATATGTTTCTTAGTAGATATAGACTACACCTATATTTAGGCTGTGACACCTAGGGTATCATGGCTGGAGCCATTTCCCTATGAAGTTAATATAGATGAAGCATCAAAAACTATCACAAAACTCCTAGTAGAGGAGATTGATACTAAAGCTTAAAGATTTGGAAATTATGATGAAGCAAAGGCAAAGATTTTGATGAATCTTAAGGTAGGAACCATGGAAAGAAAGAGGAAAAAGATTGTGAAAAATCTGAAAAAGATGGTTGGCTTGCCGAGTGATGAGGAGCTAGAGGATGCACCTCTAGACATTTCTACTAGACAAGGAGAAGATGTATCTAAGGGACAAGAAGTAGAAGTCAGTGAATCTGAAGAGGCCACTGCCAAGGAAAAAGGGAAGAGGCCAGCAGTAGCAAAGGTAACAAAGCTGAGTAAAGCAAAGCCTAGAGTTACCCCTCCCATTGAAAATTGTCCAAGGACAAGGGCATCTGCTACCACATCACCAGTAGAGCAAACAAAATTTTATGCAAAGAAGATTGGAGAAAGTAGTTCTGGATCGAGGACTAAATTTGCAACAAAGGCTGTGCCGAGCCTACAAGTTAAAAGACCAAGAAGAAAACTACATTTGGATCCAGAAAGTGACAAGGACAAGAATAAAACTAATGAACCCAGAAATATACCAACAACATCATTTAAGAGACCTACAAATATTAATGAGGTATGTGAGAACTTGAGAAATTCTGCAGGGTTATCTGGTTTTAAGTTTATAAATGTATCATCTTAAAATGGAAGCACTTCCATGTTAAGAGTGTTTATCCCTCCTTAGGGGATGTATTTAACCTCCATTACATCATCCCCCCATTTCTACATCATCCCCCCTGATCTGCTCCTCCTTATACCACTTTCGGGACTGATTTCTGCATTCTGGGTTGCAGGACTCTGTTTCTGGGATACAGGGACAAGGTCGACCTCCTAGGACAGGGTTGACCTCAGCCCTACCCTAGGATAGGGTCATCCTCAGCCCTACCCTAGGATAGGGTCATCCTCAGCCCTATCCTAGGATAGGGCCAACCTCAACCCTGTCCCAGGGTCTGAAACCCAGAATCCCACAGTTTCCCGGATGTCGGTCTTTGCAAAAAGTTCTCTCCTGCTTCTGGGTCGGCTGTTTCGGGCTCCGAAGTGGGGATTCCTAAATTATATTTAATATAGGTCCTCTCCTATGGGTAAAGGCTTAAATGATGATTTAATTGTCCTATGTAGGCCTCCTTAGAAGGTTGTTCCCTAGTTTCATATAAAAGGGAAACTTCTCCTCTCATTTTCTCTAACCATGATCAAGCAATTCAAGTCATCCTCTCAAGCGTTCAAGTTCTCCATTGAAGATCAAGGATTCAAGATTTCAAGCCTTTGAAGGGATTTGGTTCAAGCATTCAAGATTCATCATTCAAACCCTAGATCTAGCCATCATGATGGTGTGATCTTCCTTCAAGATCCTTTGTGCATCCTCAAAACTCTTTCAAGGTGGATTCCAAGCATACAATCATGGAGGTTTATGGTTTCTAAAGTCCATGCTTTCATATTTACATACTTGCTGCATTTGAATTACAATTGCATCTATTCAATATCATAGCTTCATTGTTAGATTCAATTCTACTACTTGCTAGCATTCTTATTTCATATATTGATTTCAAGGTTAATTCCTAAATCGGGGTTTGACTAAGGCAAACCCCTCCCCCACAACAAACAAACATTTTTCTTGTAGGTACAGGTTCAGGACTGTAGATCCAAGGTGAGATCTAGATACCCTTTTTGGTTTTCTTTCAGACTGTGTGAATAGGGACACTTTCAGAGTTGAGCAGATCGAGTTGGCAAAAGTGGTACAGGGTCAACCTTTTTCATAAGATGACATCGGAACGGAAAAAGATTTCTGGGTTTTGTCCATCTCTGTGTTCTGGTTAAGTATCAATTGTCAGCATCTCCAGAAACAGTCTACAAAACTCAGAAAATGAGTTTTTCCAGATCTTCTATGTCATGAGGTAGGCATCTTATCACATCATTCTTTACATGCTCTTTTCCATCCTTTTGATCAATATAATTAAACGTAATATCCTGAATTTGGACATAGGATTTCCCTTCATTATACAAATCTTATTTAGGAGATCTAGGGCATCAAAAGCCTCCAAATTTAGATTTTACAATAAGGTATGAAAAATTGAAGGTAGAAGACAAGCATAAGGTATAGGAAGCTCTCCTAGACATGATGTGTAATTTTAAGTTAGTACCTATAGAAATAGGAAACAATGTGCCGAGTGAGTTGTATGAATTTCTATTTGGAAAGTGGGAATTTGTACTCACAACTCAGAGACAAATAAGAGAAGGAAGTTTAGCTCAAGTCATTCCTGAGCTAACCAAGAAATAGAAAGCAAAATTTGTTGAAGAGTATAAGCACAAATTTATACCTAAATAGAGAGGTTATGCTATTTTGAAGAATGATATTGAAGGGATAGTACAATAGAGTACTAGAATTTGGAAGGAAATTTTTGGATTGATTGCTCCAAAAGAAAAGAAAACTGATGAAGGAACATCTGAGCCGAAGGATAAAGAAACTGAATCCACACCTATATCACAGAAATAAATAGTTCACATTTCAACTGAGCCTGAGAAGACTGGGATAGATGCACAAGATCAATCAGAGACAGTTAACACTGTTGATCTGACTATTGATAGTCCAATTGATGACTCTAGCAATCTGGATGCCGAGGGTCAGGATGAGCTGAGGGACTCAACTATTGAATCACCTATTGAGGCAACTGAGGTTGAAGAAGAGAATATTACAAAAGAAGAAAGAACCCAAAAGGAATATGAGTATAAAGATACTCAAGACGAAGCAGAAAAGGAGAAAACAATTGAACAAGAGGTAATTGTACAACATTCACCTATTTTAGAGGTTGTAAAATCAGTTCTAGATAGTAGTGAGGAGATAAGAGATACTAATAGTGAGCGTAAAGAACAAGAGGTAGTGCAAGTGTTGGTTGATCTACCACACTCTACATCATCAACTCCCACTGGAACTAAGACAGGAAGTATGTCTGATCAGCAGGCAATTTTGACTGAACTAAAAGATGCAATGGTGTCAACTACTGAATCTGGAAAAGGTATTGTAGAAATGAAGCCGAGCAGTAGTTCACCTAAATTCAAGAGGAGGAAAGTTACGAGGAAGAAGACTCTGATTCTAGATGTCACTTAGATGAAGTTATTGTGATTCCACCATGGGATCCCAATGTTTTGTCTTATGAATAGATTGAGACTCTTCAGGAGTTACTTAAGAGGAAGAAATGATAGGAGGAATTGAAAAGGGAGCATAAGCAAAAGAAAGTGTTACATGACATCAAAGAAATATTTGTAAAGGCTTTTGACATGGAAGACGAGAACCCTCAAGTCCCTATTCTTGAACAGTTACTTCACATTGTGCAAAAGGTAAATGATGACAACATTGAAGCCAATGAGAAACTGTTGCAATGGTCCGAGAGGAAATTCGAGAACAAGGTACTTGCAAAAATATCAGGAGAGATTGCAGTAAAACAGGTTGAACTTTCTTCTCTGGCAGAAATTTTAGAGGGAGTTGCAACAAATGTCTATTCTTTGTATAAGAGGTTATCTGATGTTGAATTCTTCACAAAGGATAGTCAACAGGCTTTAGAGAAATTGCAACTAGAACTAAAGTCAACTGGAAATTCACTGAGTATGGATGCTAGCACTAGCTCCTTACATTTTAACAGGTTGACTTGTGCACAAAGGAGGATAGCCGAGCTCATGGCTGAAGATGGTCAGATTAGGACCAAACTAATTACTATTCAAACAAGTCTGATACCTCATCTGGAGGTCATTCAGAAAGAAATTTCATCTGCAAATGAATTGATTAAGAGATATTCTCATCTCTCCACTACAGAAATTTTAGTCAGTCTAGCTGCCAAGCTAGAAGTGAAAATAGAGGTTATGAAGTTTGTCAAGGATAGTTGGGACTCTGCATTTGAGTCTACCTTACAACTTCATAAATAGTTTTTGGACAAGTATAACTGTAACACCCAAAAATTGGCACCTTACAATTCTAATCAATTTTGATGCATTTTCTCATCATCGAAGTCTGATTGTACTAGGAAAATTATCCTTCCTAATTGACTTTAATTTAATTGGTCTCAAAAGAAGAAAACCTAAATTTGCATAAATCTCACACTTATTTAATTCCTGAATTATCAAGGTTTATTAGCTAAAAATCCCTATGATTAATTAATTTAATTCTAAAGTCTTAAGTGCTTTTAAATTAAATTTATTCTACCCCCTTTAGCTAAATACACATCAAAAGTAATTAAAAGAATTATTTGCTTATTTGAGTGAATTATCCTCAAAAGGAATCCCATAATTCCATGTGAAAAGCCACTCATGTGGCAATAATTCATTCTTTTAATTGAATAATTCCTTCAAAATGGTCTCACCTTCCTCCATGGAGATGAAGAGTCAGCCGTTTCTTTTCAAGAAACTCTTCATCCTCTTCTCAGGTTGTTCTGTATTATGGACCTCATTTTCTTCATTTGGGAGAAATCAATTTGAGAGCATCTAAACTATAGTTAATTTTTGTCTTGATTTTCTCACTTTTCAAGCTTTATTGCATAATTAGATTAGTTTCATCTAGATTAATGGCATCTTGCATTTTAGTGTAGTTTACTTTCATATCTAAATAGCTTAGTTCTATCATCTTTTCAAGCTTTCTAGATTAAAATATGCATTTCAATTCTTTAATTGTAATGGCATTTCTCATATAGAGTAGTTTCAATTTTAGTTTTTATCATGCTTTAAAATCCTCCATTTTAGCAATGGTCATGGTTGTTGGCTCTCATTCTGAGAGAAAATTCGACACCCCAACTAAATAGGAGGCAATAGGTTGATTCAATCAAATTTGTGAAATGGAAAATTCATGTTCATCTTTGCAAATTCGATGATTAAGCAAGGACTATGTTGTGTTTGTGCCTGATTTAGAGGTCACTTTCAGACACGTAACATTTTGGCACCCACCGTGGGGCAGAAAACTGATTTCTGACCTCACTCTTAAAAATTCTTTGAGAATTTTCTGTACTCTGTCGTACGTCTCTGGTATGAATTCTCACGTGAGAATTCTGAGTGTCTCGCGTGAAGTTTTTCCTTCTTGAGCATTTCCTCGTGTGACAATGCACTTTCTCATGCCAGGTACTACACTTTCTCAGGCAAATCACTGTACTTCCTCGCGCGAGACTTGATACCAGTCTGTGAAATTTCTCTATTTTCCTGCAGTTTTTGTTGCTATTTTTTTGAATATTCTAACATGCTGCTGTTTCTTATTTCTCTAATTTTTTTGACAGCATAATAGTGGGCTGCAGGTCACTTGGTGAAGACACAAAACTTGCTAATGGTTTTCTTGTAGGACAATTGTCAAAGACCAATTTAAAACATCATGTTTGTTTATTGCTTTCATCACATAGTTTAAATAGGGCCTTGTTAAAATCTCTTAGGACTCTTGATAGAACAATAGGGGAATAGGCTCTTCATTACATGGATGTTATGCCCATAGATGAATCTGAGACCCAGACATTGCTAGCATGATGGAGACCTAGGGAAGCAAGGGAAGATCAACAAACCTTTAGCATGTTCACTTGTTAGGGGATTATTATCTTCTCTCTTTGAGAGAATCAGAAACCCAAAGGCTTTTGAATTGGTTAGAGGAGAGTTATCTCGATGATGAATATGTCTTGCATGTTTGGGTAAGGTGAAGAGTTAGAGAAGTATGCTCTTCTCTCTTTGAGAGAATAAGAAAATTAGACCCTTGAATCCAAGCCAAGTTTGTGTCACCTTTAGAGGGCCTACCGGAAGTTGAAATTCCGGGAATGACCCAAGTGAGTACACACCTATTTTCGGTGATTCCACCTCACTATAATAAAGTCTTCCTTATTGAGTCCAAAGAATCCAAAGCCATGGTAACTTCTTTCTCATGATTCTGACTATCATCTTAAAAAGCCTTGTTTGTTGTACTAAGCAGCGCCGCTCCCAGCCTTTCTTGCAAGGGTGTATGACTTTCAAGTGTTGGTGTGGCTGCAAGGCCCCAGCTCTGTATCAGAGGCACCAAAGGTTATTGTGAAAGGAAGCCCACTAAAAACTTCCTTAGTTAGATGCCTACCCAGATCACCTCCGAAAGAAGACATAATCTATGCGCAGGGAGGGGGGAGAATCTCTCCCCTAGATTCTTGACATAGGTATGCACCTAGATGCTTGAAGTGGTATATGACACTAGCCCTTGCTTTAAGGGTAACCTTCAAACATATATACTTATTCGTTGGAAACACAAAAAACACTGGCGCCCTCTCGGGGGTGACATTGCTGTGTGAGGTGCACGCATATGCATAAGACAGTGGGGCACAAATTTTGTCTTCTCCACCATTTTTTTGTAGGGATAACTAAGTGTTTGTTTTGAGTCTTAAACTATCAAATCATGATCAAACAAAGACTCCCATGATTCTGCCAAGTTTCTTTATCCTTGGTAGAACTATTTATGACTATTGCTTACGTCACTATTGCTTGATTGAAACTTTGTGCTTGTTAACGAGTGCTTGTCACCTTCAAACTGAGATTGCTGATCTATACTATCATAAAATTTCCCTAAATCTAGAAATTTTGTCAGAGAACAGTCCTGACTGTGTCTTGAAATCTATTTTTTGTCTCAAAAACTGAGTCTATTTATCGAAACCTGGAGTTTTCTCGCGTGAGATTTCAGAAACCGAGTACTTCCTCACGTGAGCTTGCATTTTCTCATGCACAGTTATGCGTTTCCTCATGCGAAAGAGAACTTTATTGTGTGAATCTATACCCTAGTGTCCTAAAACAATGAGCTTTTTCCCGCTAACTGATGATCTTTTCATTTGATTTGACTTTTGCTTGAGGTCTAATTACCTATTTCCTTGTTGTTTGTAGTCTGAAACTGGTTGTTTCAAGTTGTGAACTGACAAATTCTTACTCAAACTCATCTTGTCTCTTTGTCTCTGTCCTATCTTTTTTGTGTTTTTGTATCTTGCGACGTGATAGTCACATCTTGACTGTTCTAGCCATACTCTTGATGACTCATCCTGGGTGCATTTCACATCTTGGCTGTTCTAGCCTCTATCTCCTTTTTGTTATCTCTAGAGATAGATTTCTGAGTTAGATCCTAGGTCCTCTCTCATTTCATCTTTGTCTATGCCTATTACAACTAGAAGTGGTAATATATTCCCCATTCTTGGTTCTGGAACAAGTAAGGGTAAACCTCATAATCAAGGAAAAGATCATTCCAAACCTGTCATTCAACCTGATAGTCAAGAGGGATCCTCAAGTTCCTCTTCTACATTTAGTACCTATCCTAGTACGAACCAGAAACCAGTGTTTCAATAGTGCAATAATCCTTTGTTTCAAACGCAAACTGAACCATTGTTTCAAGATCAACAAAACTTCAGAAAGTCACTTGTTTGGGTTGATCCTATTGACGATCCTTGCTTCTTTAGTGATCCTTTTGAATGTATCGATCCTTTTGATCCTATCAACCCCTTTGACTCACAAAAAGTTACATTGACCATGACCGCTCGGGTAAATAGACCCACTCATACTAAATGTACGCGCACAACACAGTCACACATCAACAACATGAGAACTCCTTTCAATTACATGCAAGGTCAATACAATGATGTTCATGACCAATCTCAAAATGATCAAGGTCAACAAGGCGAGCAACATCATAATCACCCTCCTCCACATGACCAAGGTCAAGATCAGAATACAAGTATTTATGAGATCCTTGGTAATGATGATGATCCGATAACTCAAAGTGACATAGAGGCTGCAAAATATAATAAGGCTCTCATCAAGATGATGGAAATTCTCCTTGCGAAAGATAAAGAGAAATATTTTCCAGATCTGGCAAACCAAGGAGTTAAGTTACCCCCATATTTCAAAGTGGAAACACTTGTGGCTAAAGAGGAAGAGATCGAAACTACCAAATTGCACAAGGTAATTCAAGATATACAAAAACAAATTAGCCAACTTGTAAAGGATATGGACAAACCCACACAACAATTCATGATGGAGAGTATTTGTCCTTTTCCTTTTGATAGGAGTCTTCATATGCCACCTTTTCCCAAAGGTGTGGAACTCCCTAAGTATGATAAGTATCTGGGTACCACTAATCCCCAGGATCATCTGAGAGAATTTGGGGCCCTATCTATGGAGTTCATGCATGATAAAACATATTTAATGCGTCTCTTTCCTTGAAGTTTGGGTGGACCTGCCATGGAGTGGTTTTCTTGACTACCCACCGGCATTAAGATGTTTGATGAGATTGCAAATATCTTTATACAACATTATTATCACAACATACATCATCCCGTCAACATCAAAGACCTTTGCAATCTCAAGCAAAGGAAAGGGGAGCCATTCTTGATATTTCTCCAAAGATGGAGACAACTTTGCACTAAGTATCCTCGCAAAATACTCGAATCTGAGAAAATCGATATCTTCTTGGACAACCTCACTCCTGATTTTGGGTATTAAGTACAACTTCAAGGTCCCCTCAATTTTGACAGCATGATTAAGCAAGCTGTGAGAATAGAGGCGTTCATGGTTAAGAAGGGGGAGTTGACTTTATACAAAGACAACAAACAAGGTTCCTCCTCTTCCAACAAAGATAAAGGGAAGTTTGTCAACAAGAATAGAGACATTGTGAATGATGGAGTGGTTGATAATGTGACCCCAGCTCTTCAAAACCGGTCTTCAATCTTACTTCCAGTATACAAGAAACCAAAACTGTCTAGAAGGCTGCAACAAACACTCAAAAAGCCTTCTAGATTTTCTAGCAACAAACCTTGGGCTCCTCGACCCAAGCGGGAATTTAATTCATTGGGAGAACCGCTTGATGTAGTTTTCAATAATTTAGTGCAAAATCAGATTCTCACTCCTTTGGACAAGCATCCATACGATCCGCAACCACGACCCTATTGGTGGAACAAAAATGCATACTGTGACTATCACCAAAACAAGGGTCATAAGACTGCTACTTGTCTCCAATTGCGCCATAAGGTTCAAGATCTGATTGATAATGAGGTAATTGTTGTGGAGAACCATAATGAGAATTCAGATCACCAGGCATTTAAAGATCCCTTTCCTTGTCATGAGAAAGGTGAGTCATCCAACGCTAAGAACAATAATGCCAAGGTTAACTATGCACATACCACTTATGACAATGTCATCAACATGATCGAACCTGTTGGAGTTGAGTATTGTGATGTCGTTAATATCAAGGGGAGCGGGGATGCTCCTAAGCCTAAGACCCCATTTGTCTTGAGAGGCCTTGGGTCTCTCTCGTTTGAATCTGAACTATCTTGGGATTGCGCAAATGTCACTACCATATCCCACGCTAAAATCACTATTAAGGATCCTGACCCTCTTGCTGCTACATCCGCACCGAAACAACCCGTGAATAAAAATATTGTTGGCCCTACCAACAAGACCATGAAAGTGGTCCCTACACCTCCTACTGTTGGTTATAGCACTCTCGACCAGCTGCAAAGAACCAATGCTCAAATAAATATCTTTGAGTTGTTGAAGATCTCACCTGCTCATAGGAAGATTCTGGATAAAGCTCTCACAGAAGCTAATGTCCCCAAAGACATCAATCTGGATCAGTTTCAATCCATGGTGGGTCACTTGACTTCACCACACTATTTTTCCTTCTCAGAAGAAGATGATCATTGATCAACCACCCGCATAATGCTCCTTTGCATATAGAGGTCATGATTGGAAAATGAATTGTCTGCCATGTCCTTATTGATAATGGTGCTGGCCTTAATATATGCTCTGCTCACTTGCTCGCTCAGCTAGGCTACGGTAAAGATCACATAGATTATCGCAATAAAATTGCTATCAAAGCCTATGATGAAGAAGAAAGAAAGTCCAAAGGTTTAGTTGTGCTACCTATTTGGGTTAGACCTATTGAAAGAGATATCACATGTCAAGTACTAGATATTCCTCTTGCTTGCAACATACTATTGGGAAGACTGTGGATCCACAAAATGCAAGCGGTTCCCTCTATGTACCATCAATGTGTCAAGTTTCCTTTCCACGACGCAGAAGTGACAGTTCCTGCTAGTATGGGCTCTTCTTGTAATACACTCACACAATCAACTGATATTTTTTTTCCTACTAACAGAGAGTACACAGAATTCTGTGATGCCACGCTTAGAGATATGGAACAAACTTTGAAAATCAAAGACATGGGCATGGGGGATATCAAATAGAACCCGTGCTATCATTAGTGGCTCTACCTCCATCTCCTCATTCTTATGGGAGACCCTCTAAGAACAATAGATATTCTACTCCTCCTGAGATAGTTTATGATGGTGCCTTTGTACGGGCTTCAACACCATTAGAAGATGAAGATGAGGAAAGAGCTATTAAGGCTTGGCTTTGCAAAGGAAAGAACATATCTGAACAGAGTGCCCCAGCTCGTGAACTAAATCCCAATAGTGAAGGTCTTAAAATTATGAAACACTTTGGATACAAAGGGAGTGGTCCAATAGGAGTGAATGGTAATGGGTTAGTAGAACTTATTAAAGCTATGGGTCAAAAGACAAAAGACACAACTGGTTTAGGCTTCAAGAAGATTCTGTTCCATCTAGGGATTAACAAATTTGTGCCAAAACAAGATCCTCCACCAGAACCTAAAGGCACAACTACACTTGATACCACAGAGGATAGCTCTGATGAAGATTGCTTTCCCTATCCCATTCCTTCAGACCTAGAAACATTCTTTGCTGAGCCAAATAATTTTGTACCTCATGCCAGTATAGTCGAGACTGACAGTGATTCTGATAAAACCACTCCATTTGATGCATTGACCTACGAACAATGGAAAGTGTTACAAGACCCTAATTTTCAAGGTGAATGGTACATACCACTAGAATTTCAAGAGAAGTTGGCACAAGAATAGGCTAGTGTTGCAAAAAATCCCAAACCTTCATGGTGCAAAAATCCCAGTCAGAGTTCAGACATAGATTCTCATGAATATGAGTTTGACAGTTTGTCAGAAGGATCCTATGAAAAGCTTCTTGATGTAGGTGAAGGGGCTAGTAAAAGGTCTATTGAGTCTGAGTCCATGAATGTTAAGGTGTCTTCTACTAAGGTCACTAGGATTCAAAAGGATTCGAATACACCTTTGGATGAGATTGCTCTAGGTCTTAGCTTATTAGTCAGTGCTTTCGATGATTATACCGTGAATGCACTTGAACCTGCTACTTCTCTCTCACTCCAACACCCTGAACTAATAGACTAGAATTCCCCTACCTCATCCAATGAAGTCCTCACATTTTAGAATGACTATGCTCTAGTCTGCTACCTTCACACTGTTGAACCTGTAACGTCCTCTACTAGTGAAGAAAGTGTCAACATGACCAAGGCTGATATCAAGTATCTTAGTTATAAAATCAAAATAAGAAAAAATAAGCGCTCTGATGGTGAAAACCACATTGTGGCAGTGTCAGAGCCAAAAAAAGTAAAAAGAAAAGATGTATCCAATGGTGAAAACCTCTTTGAGGTGCTTGAGGATGAGATACTTGATGTGCTTCTGAGTCATTTCCAGGAATGATCATCGGTGCTAATTGAGCCAACTCAGCCAGTAAATCTGGGTATAGAAGAACATCCACACATTATTCATGTGGCTAAGTCATTATCTGCAGAAGAACTCAAAGAATTCACAGATTTCTTCAAGGAGAAAAAGATAAAATTTGCAAGGACTTACTCTGACATGCTTGGCGTAGATCCTAATCTTATCATGCATCACTTGTCGATAGCTCTTGGAGTAAAACTAGTGAAGAAAAAACTTAGAAAAATGCATCCACATGTGGCTCTACTTGTCAAGGAAGAATTAGAGAAACTTCTAAAAGCTGGGTTCATCAGAGCAATTGATTATGTAGAATGGATCTCCAATATAGTTCCAGTGTCAAAGCATGATAAATCTATTAGAGTTTGCACAAACTTTAGGGACTTGAATAAAGCATGTCCAAAAGATGATTTCCCACTTCCCCACATTGATATGATTATGGATATGAAATCAGGGTATGAAATGTACTCTCTAATGGACAGTTTCTTTGTTTTTTTACCAAATAAAAATTGTGCCAGAGGACCAAGAAAAGACTGCCTTCACTTGTGCATGGGGTACTTTCTTCTGGAATGTTATGCCTTTTGGTCTAAAAAATGCTGGAGCTACGTATCAAAGAGAAGTTACTACCATATTTCATGATATGATGCACAAGACAATGGAGGATTATGTTGATGAAACCATTGCTAAAAGTATGGACAGGAAAGAACATCTTACTGATCTAGGTCCTATACTAGATTGTATGGAAAAATTCAGACTACGTCTCAATCCTAAGAAATGTGAATTTGGAGTGACTTCAGGAAAATTGCTTGGTTATATCATCTCCACAAAAGGAATCAAGGTGGACCCTAAAAAGGTAAAAGCTATCATGGAAATGTCTCCACATCCCAATATCAGAAAAATTAGAGGTCTTCAAGGTCAACTTCAATCTATCCAGCGTTTCATCTCACAGCTAGCTGACAAGTCACAACCATTTACTAAAACTCTGCATAAAGGTGTGACCTATGAATGGAATAAATAATGTGAACAAGGTTTTCAACATATCAAACAATATTTGGCTAATGCACCTATATTAATGCCTCCTATTCATGGGAAGCCATTAATCTTATACATCTCATCTATAGAAACATGGTGCTCTATTGGCCCAAGAAGATCAAAATAATAAAGAAAGAGCGATTTATTACATCAGTAGAACATTGGTCTCCTATGAAATGAATTGCTCTACCATTGAGAAAGCTTGCTTGGCGGTGGTGTTCGCTTCCTAGAAGTTACGACATTATATGCTTGCTCACACTACAAGGCTTATTGAAAAAATTGATCCATTAAAATAATTTCTCAGTAAAGCTACCCTCATAGGGTGACTATCTAAATGGGTCATGCTTCTCATTGAATTTGATATTGAATATGTTGAGAGAAAAGCTATCAAAGGGAAAGCGATCACAGATCAGTTGGTCGAGGCACCTATCACAGACTATCAACCATTAAGGATCAAGTTCCTAGATGAGTCCATCATGCTTCTCACACATCAGACATGAACCATGTTCTTTGATGGATCATTCACCTAGCAGGGGTCAGGTGCTGGAATCTTGTTCATTACACCTCAGCGGTATTCATTACCAAAGACATACAAAATGATGTTTCCTTGCACAAATAGCACTACTGAGTATGAAGCTTTGGTTAGTGAATTAAAGATCACTATTTAATGGCATGTTGATGAGATAAAGGTCTTTGGAGACTCACAGTTGGTTATCAATCAAGTGAATGATATCTATCAAACAAAAGATGAAAAACTAGTGCCCTATAAAAAGATGGTTGATGATCTTAAGAAATACTTTGCACATGTTACATTCAAACAAATTCCAAGGGTAGATAATAAAGTAGCTGATGCCATGGATACTTTGGCTTCCATGTTACAAATGCCAGAAAATGACTTTAGACATGAATTCCTAGTGGAGACGTTATGCTACCCTACCTATGATTCCCCTGACTCCCGAATGATTTGTTCAGTCATTTGACATGACTCATCCTGCTACCAACATATCTACTCCTACCTTCATGACCAAATAATTCCTGACATGTATACCCAAAATGAGAAACGTCACTTAATCCACAGTGCTTCACGGTTTGTCATCGTAGCTAACGACTTATATAGATGAGGTCTCGACGGTACCCTCCTTAGGTGTTTAGAACTTGATGAGTCCAAGTGTGCGTTAGAAGAGGTGCATGAAGGTGTCTGTGGGTCTCACTAAAATGGTCTAACACTTTCTCACAAACTTATTAGAGCTGGTTACTATTGGCCGGATATGGAGAAAGAAGCTACACAATTTGCTAAATCTTGCAAACAATGCCAGCTTCATGGAAATCTGATCCACGCTCCTGCCAAGGAGCTCATTCCTTTTGTAAAATTTTGGCCATTTCAGCAATGGGCCTTCAACTTAGTGGGTCAGATATATCCATCCTCTTCAAGGGGACATAAATACATCATTACTGCTATAGACTATTTTACCAAGTGGGTTGAGGCAGTACCTCTCAGTGTAGCTGATGGCAAGTTTGTAGCCATGTTTATACTGAACTACATCATCTGTAGATATGGTGTGCCTTCATTAATAATCACTGACAATGGGGGGAAATTCAAGAATAAAGATCTGAAAGATTTATGTACTAAGTTCAAGATTATTCAGCACTGGTCTTCTATCTATTATCCCCAGGGTAATGGACAGGCAAAAGCTTCAAATAAAACTATTCTCAAGATCTTACACTGCACAGTACACAAATCTGGATGAGACTGGCATCTCCAGATTAATCTGGATTTATGGGCTTACCACACTAGTATACGGACACCAACAAGGGCCACACCCTTTGCTCTATTTTATGGTGCATATGTAGTGCTTCCTATTGAGGTTGAGATTCCTACCTTGCGAGTCTCTCTGAAGGGCCTCATTACTGATGATGATATCAGAATATCTCAGATACAAGAGCTTGAACTACTGGATGAACATCGAAAGGTGGCATTCGATCATCTTCAAGCATATCATAAGAGAATATATAAAAGCTATAACAAGAAGGTCAGACCAAGAGACTTTCAAATGGGTGATCTCGTCCTGAGAGAGAACCCCAAGAATCAATAGCAGCGGGTCTAGAAAGGAAACTTTGAGCCAAACTGGCTTGGGCCGTATATTATCACTATAGTATTTGGGTCTGGCACTTACCAGATCTCTATCACAGAGGGGGAATAGCTCAAAGAGCCTATCAACGCTCTTCATCTAAAGAAGTTCTACACTTGAGATGTCTTTTGAATGCTCATGTACATACTCTATTCTGAAAAAATCTTAAAAATTGAAAAATGTCCTAAAAAAATGATCATCTTAGTGAAAACCTGGCAAACAGGTGCTTTGAGGTATCTATTGTCCTGGTGGAAACCTGGTAAATAGGTGCCTTGATAATACCAAAAAAATTAAAAAAAATAAATAATACAAAAAATTGAAAAAAGAAAAAATACAAAAAAATTGAAAAATGAAAATACAAAAAAATGAGAAAAAGAGAAAAAATGTGCCATTGATGAAAAAATGGTAAACATGCGTCATGGTAGAGAAAATAGAATCTCTACCAAGATGGTGAAAACCTGGTAAACAGGCGCCTCTTGTTCTGCAATGCTCTATCTATCGTGACATCTCTTGGCTTTCTTGTAGTTTGTTTTCCCACTTTAGTTTGCTTTCCTACTTTAGTTTGCTCGCTCATGCATTCACTCTCAGTCATCTTCGAGATTTTTCTCGACTTCACATGGATTGAAACTGGTCACACTTGGGGGAATCTTCCTAGTCTAGGGGGCATGGTCCTATCTTTTGGAGTCTCTCTCCTCTTTGCATCAGTCACTAGTGGTTCTCACTGAGTCTGCCTGCTGATGCCTAGATCTCGCATCAATCTTTATGCTTGAGAATATTTCTTGTGTTAGTCACCAGTGGTTCTCACTACATCTTCCTACTGTCGCTATACTATTGAGATTTCTCACATCAAATCGCTATTTACATATTTGACTTCAATCCATTCGTTACTTGGGGGCATGGCTCCCCACTTTGATCGCATCTTCGGTTTACACTCGAGTCAGTCCTAAAGGGCAACTATCGACTGGTACAAATTGGTGTTTCTCAACACCCCAA
Source organism: Thuja plicata (assembly GCA_018584345.1). Lineage (NCBI taxonomy): Eukaryota > Viridiplantae > Streptophyta > Pinopsida > Cupressales > Cupressaceae > Thuja > Thuja plicata. The sequence continues at coordinate 1,056,349 of MU228135.1, read as the reverse complement.
TGAAACAATATTTTTCAACACTATCTTTGGACACATCTGTGTTTTTCAACACACATCAGAAATCACAATGTAAACATCTCTCGATAGCAATCAAACACAATGCACTCACAAGCACAACGATGTTTTTCAACACCCTAAACACATACACATTCGTAAACTTTGAAACATGCTGAGTTATGATTGAATCTCTCTTTGTATGCTGTCTGTTCTCATGAATTTCATTGATATTTTCTTTGTCTACTGCTTGTTGGTGTGGTTTCAATGATTCGACAGCGTCAAATAAATAGGGTGTATGTGATAAGAGCTTCTGCATTAAGGCAGAAAAGCCTCACATCGCTCGATCTTGTGTATTTGTACGCCAAGGGGAGGTTGGAACTATTTACTTGACTGTTATTGCTTTGTTTGTTTACTTATGTACTCTTACTGCATCAAATTGGAAACAATGTTTAGGTCATCTTGGATTTTGTGCCCTGGTGCTTATGTTCATTTCCTACATTTTATCCGATGAAAGTCATATACACATCCTCATGGTCGCAGTGGCACTAGTAAGGATTATATTGACTCTGATGTTCCAAAATACTCGATGATGATAATTATGTGGTGAGTCCAACAACCAAGTCCTAGGGTTGCATTTAGCTTAGGCTTTCATTCACATTTTAAGCTTGCATAGCAATAATTTTGGTGCTCTCTTCATTGTCTTCTCATTATTCAAAGGTCCTCATCTTTTGTCCTGGATTCCTCTTAACAACACAAATTGACCGTTCTAAATCCATTTTCATGATCGAAATTGAAATCTGACACTCCTAAGCAGCTCGAAATCATGTTTTAAAATTTTTGGGACTAACGCGATTAGACACTTGTGCAGTCAACCTTCTGACATTGCTTTCTTGTCAGAATCATCTCTCGTCATCATTTTCTCAGATTCTGCAATCTTTTCATCAAAGTCAATTCTAGTCAAGCTTGGTCAACCATAGTCAACAGGACCTCCCAATCGCTCTAACTTGATTTTGCCTTCTCTTGATCTATCTCTGATTCCTCTGATCTTCGATCTTACTTCTATCTATGATTTCTCGCTCTCAATCATCATTATGACATGTCATCTTTCCATTTCTCTCCCGAGGGGGCAGGATGATTGCATCATTGAATATTTTCACATCATTCTTGAATCAGTCTGATCTAAATCAAAAGACCCCACCGCTAGGGGCATCTCATCACTTGGGGCATATTCAATTTTTTGTACCTTATGGTCAAAATTGGATATTCCATGATCTTGAATCTCTAGGGGCATCTTGATGTCTCGCATCTTGTCATCTATCTTTTTAGGTATTTGAGAAATCTAACTTGGATCCTCAAGGATTATGCTTTGTTCTGGAGATAGTCCTAAAAATCTCTATTGATTATCTTTTGGGACAGGTATCGGGGAAATCTAACCATGACTCCTGAAGGTTGAGCCTCATTTTGGGGACAGTCCTGTGAAAGATATCAATCTGACCAGTGTCTGGGAAATCTAACCTAGATATTGGGGGACTAAGCTTCGTTCTGAAGATGATTCCTGAAATCTCATTAGGTATTGGGGCAATCTAACCCTAGTTCCTAAAAGTCATGCTTCGTTCTAAAGATGGCTCTAAAAATCTCTTTTAGACCATTATCTAGGCAACCTAACCCAGATCTCAGAGGGCTAACCTTTGTCTTGGGGAAATCTAACCCTGATTCTGGAGATAGTCCTAAATCTTCATCAGCTATCAGTGGACATTGGGGCAATCTAACCCCGATTTCAATTTTCTCTCAATTTGTATTTGGATCGGTGTCTTGGCAACCTAACCTAGACTTCCAAAATCTTCATCTGTCACATCAAAATATTCTTTGAATCATTGCGCTGCTCGCACATCAATTCAAAGAGGGGCAAAATGTAACACCCCAGAATTGGCACCTTACAATTCTAATCAATTTTGGTGCATTTTATCATCATCAAAGTCCTATTGTACTAGGCAACTTGTCCTTCCTAATTGACTTTAATTGACTTTGTCTCAAATGCAGAAAACCTGAATTTGCATAAATCTCATACTATATTTAATTCCTGAATTATCAAGGTTTACAAGCTAAAAACCCCTATGATTAATTAATTTAATTCTAAAGTCCTAAGTGCTTTTAAATTAAATTAATTCCACCCCCCTTAGCTAAATACACATCAAAAGGAATTAAAAGAATTATTTGCTTATTTGAGTGAATTATCCTCAAAATGAATCCCATAATTCCATGTGAAAAGCCACTCATGTGGCAATAATTCATTCTTTTAATTGAATAATTCCTTCAAAATGGTCTCACCTTCCTCCATGGAGATGAAGAGTCAGCCGTTTCTTTTCAAGAA
>MU228135.1:1037896-1053931 GCA_018584345.1 Thuja plicata | reverse complement strand
TTTGTCTTGATTTTCTCACTTTTCAAGCTTTATTGCATAATTAGCTTAGTTTCATCTAGATTAATGGCATCTTGCATTTTAGTGTAGTTTGCTTTCATATCTAAATAGCTTAGTTCTATCATCTTTTTAAGCTTTCTAGATTAAAATATGCATTTCAATTCTTTAATTGTAATGGCATTTCTCATATAGAGTAGTTTCAATTTCAATTTTTATCATGCTTTAAAATCCTCCATTTTAGAAATGGTCATGGTTGTTGCCTCTCGTTCTAAGAGTAAATTCGACACCCCAACTAAATAGGTGGCAACAGGTCAATTCAATCAAATTTGTGAAATGGAAAATTCATGTTCATCTTTGCAAATTCGATGATTGAGGAAGGACTATGTTGTGTTTGTGCTGATTTAGGGGTCACTTTCAGACACGTAACAATAAATTGACCCCACCAGCAATCAGTGACAAAAACAAGGGCGAATCTAACAGGACTGACAAGGATACAACATAAAGGAGATCAGTACAGGTATCCATGTATATTTTTTTTAAAGGCATGTATACTATGTAAAGTTTTGTATGTAGTATGATGTACATTCCTAGGGGGAGTATAGTGTTTACTTAGGATACATTTTGGATGGAATGAATTGTAATGATAAGGGTGTTTTTACCACTAATATCAAAGGGGGAGATTGTTAATCCATAATTTTTGTTGATGATTAGTGACCCACACTTAGTCATTTACTTAGGCAGTTTTAGTTGGTTATCACTGTGGCCGAGCTAAACGTTCAAGGCCGAGCAACATTGCCGGGAAATTTTTAGGTTTCCGAGTTACATCATGCTGAGCCGAGTAGAATACTAAGTGTCAAGCGACATATATGTTTAGTGCTGAGTAGAAATTTTTTTTCATACATGTCAGAATTAATTCAAACTTTGATGTAAACGGTTTAGGCCGACTTGTATGAGATCTGAGCTGACATTTGTACACATTTAATATTTTTCTACTGATTTAATTTCACATTTAATTGTTTTATACTATGCATGGCATGGAGCCAATCAAGAAATCAAAATGCATTGGAGGTATAAACAATAGATCTTGATCGTTGATCTAGATCTCGCTGCCAGATCTGAAAAGATATAATAAGATTACTTCTAACCCTAAGAGAGAAGTGTGAGAAAAAGAGATACACAGAGAAGGGTTGTGTGTTCATAAGAGATAAACAGTAAGTCATTTTGAGAAGAAGCCTAGATCAAGTAGAATGACAAAGCAGTGATAAGCAGAGTAAAGATATATCAGATTGAGAGATCACAAAAGGTATTGAAAAGAGAAGATCCGTCATCAGCATTTGAGTGCATAACGAAGGATCATTACTTGGAACATTCTAATAGGTGTGACAGGTGAAATCTCTTAACAGAGTGGTTTTAGCAGACCATTTCAAATCTCTTAGCCGAGTACTTACTTTACTGTAAGTTGAAATCCTTTAACAAGGTAGATTGTAATGATCTTTAGTTCTTAACAGAACATACCTTTAACCAGGTAGATTAAATGTTGCAATCAAAATTTTGTAGCCCTAACAGGCACACTTTATTACTGCAGTAGTGAAGATTTTGTGGGTGTCATCCCCACCCCAGTTTTACCTATTTGGGTTTCTGGGTTACAAAAATTCTGTGTTATGAGTTACATATTTGATGTTATTGATGCTATCTGATGTTAGGTTAATTTCATATATATATATGAATGTGAATCAATAAGTTTTAAGAAGTTAAGTTTGAAGATCTAATTCATCCCCCCCTCTCAGTATCTTGCTTTCCCATTCTTGTACTTCCGACAATATGCTGTTGGATATTTTAGTTGTCAACTTTCACTAGTATATGCTCGTATTGCTATAAATGTTTATTTTAGTACTTTATATTTAAATAATTTTTTCATTTAAATAAAATATACATTGAGGATTAGAATATGGAATGACCGGTGCTGTGACATTCTAATACATATGAATGATCACTTCACTAGAGCATCAGTATTCCATTAGGCACATTTTATTATTATTATATGTGCTTTAGTTATTTATATACTATGAGCAGTTGCACTTGATGTTTGCATGTTTCAGTGAATAGGTAACAAACATCATTCCACCTGAATTGTAGGTTTTGAGTGTGTCTTTATCCCTAGTAGTGGCATAGGTGATAGTTTCACCAACCTTTCATTATTGAGCCAATATCATCCCTGTATAGGTGATGTATCTGTGATTACTATAATATCCCTCTGGTACATGTTGGTAAATCTATATTTCATATGCATTTGTGATAGACCAGGTCACCAGTGATGTGTTTGTGCATTTAGAATTCCCACAGTTGTCGCAGTCGAGTTAGAATTAAAATACTAATTTTAATCAGTTTGGGGATTTAATTTTATTCTTGGCTAATTAGCCGCAATTGTATTCTACTTTATTGGAATTGATTTAATTTATTTTGGGAAATTCTATAGTTGATCAATTATTTAAGTGAATTTTATTTTAATTCTTTTTTTGGCTTTTGGGGAAAAGGTGCTTTTATTTGAGGAAAAGAGTTCATTTCCTCACTTTGGCTTTTTGAGAATTTGGATTTTGCTCCATAATTGCTTTGGAGAAATTCAAAGATTTTCTCATTGTGATTGATCCAATTTTCAGATTCTCATGGGTAGCGGCTCATTGGATTTGTGCAGTGATTCCTCAACTTCAAGTGGAGCCATTTTCATTTTGGTTGTGGATTTATTTTATTCTCCTCATCTTCTTGGTCTCCCTCTTCTCCTCGTCTTCTTGGTTTCCCTCTTTGTGTGAGGTAGGGCATTTCATATATTTCATTTCACTTTATCTTTTTTGATGAAATAAAATACAATAGGATCGTGGACTAAGAATCAACATCCCCCCCACACTTTCATTGATTTTCATTACCCAATTGGAATTATTTATGCATTTTATGTTATCATGTCTTGGAAATGTTAAATTTGTGGTGCTATGAATTTTTTTTTCCATTGGTGCACATAATGATAATTTTATTGTGTATTTGGGTTTTTGGGTGTATTCTAGCAAATGGGTTTTAATTTCGTAGCTTGAAGCCAAGTTTCATTTTTGGGCATTTTTGAGCTCACCTTGTTTTGCCTGGTATCCAAAACTTGTTTATCGCCAGGTTTGGTGAAATTGAACTATTGGATGTAGTAGAACTCCATGTTTTTAGTATGATTATGGAATCATAATAGATTGAGAAAATTTTGGATAATTGATATCACAATCTGAACTTACCCTTTTGATGTTAAAATGTCAATTTTCACACTGCCAAAAAAATGGGAATTTCATTTCCTTTGGGAATTTTGAGCCTTTCTCATGTTCTAATGATATGATTGATGTATTTTATCAAAATATGTTGTCTTGGAAAGTGTCCAATTGAGGAATTTTTTATTTGTACTTTGTGTTTCTTTTTTCTCGGCTTGCATGCCCTGAGTGTTTGTGAGTTGATTTGTGCTCCTGTGATTTCATAGTGTTTGTTGGTGCTTGTGATTTATGTCCTTGGTGTAGAAAAAGTAGACAATACATTTTATGATCATGTCCTTGATGAAGATAAAGTGGACAAACTATGAAATATCATGTCCTTGGTGAAGACCAAGTGGACACAGTCTTTTATTCCCATCCTTCGTAAATAGACCAAGTGCATGAAGTGTTTTTCTTATGTCCTCGGTGTAGACTGAGTGGACAAGCTTCTTGTTTGGTCTCTATCCTTTGATTTTGAGCCATAGGACTAGGTACATTGAGTAGGCATGGAGAGTAGCTCCTTACATGGACCCTGACCTGGAAGTGGCCGCATAAGCTACATAAGAAGTTAATTAAAAAGTGAAAAAATAATAAAAAATTATTGGTTATAAACATTAAACAAGACTAATTGGCATTGTAGAACCTATCGAATCCCTGGATGTCATGCGTGACCTGATCATGAGAATAGAAGGTAATGTGGATATCATTGAATCCCTAGACTTCATGAGTGATCCGAGCATGAGCATAGATGACAGAGACCATTGAATCCCAAGACATCATGAGTGGTCCGTGTGTGAGGTAGATGATTTCACTGCATATTTAAGTATTGGTTTGTGTAGGTGGATATACTCCCTATGATTGGTACTCTTGTTTAGTAGCAGTGAGTAACACCTTAATGTATTGTGGTTTGTGGCATCGTGGTTGTGCTTTGGACATTGGTCTGCATGTGAGTGTTATCCATGTATCTTTTTATTCTACATCTATGTGTGTTACATTGGACCAATTTACCTTAATCTATGATTATGCATTTTATTGGTGTGTGTTTTAGCCACTCATTTCTTGTGTGTGTACCTTGTGATTGTGACTGGGTGATTATATTTGTGATAATGGTGGGGTGAGCCTGAGGGTTCCACATGGTAGGGCACTGGCGTTACACTTTACCAATGCTAGGGACCAGTGTATAGGTGATGGCCTTCCTCCAGAGATAAATATTCTGAGCATTGAATTCTCAAGGGTACCCCTTTGGTATCTCTTTCCATTGTTATATGTATATGTATTTGATATTGACACTCATTATAGTAGTTTCCTTTATGTTTTATGTATTATGCTATTGAGTGAGTATTGCCTCAATTTGTGTGTATTCGGTACTCCCTGGTGTGGAGAAATCCTTGCATTTAAGCTATATGTTGGTGTCGGCAAACCTTTTCTATTGTCAGATTGAGGAAACCTCACCTAGATGTATTTTTATACCAATTTGTATCTTGCAAGGTAATGTAGCGCATATGATACATAGAGTCGCACATATGAACCACAAAATGGCACATATGAGCCACATAGTAGTCCATATGATTAACAACCAAGCGTATATGATCAATAGTTTAGCGTATATGATAACTATTTCAGTGCATCTAATTTAGTGCATTTAAAATGATGGGTACTTCCTGAGGGTCTGTTAGAAAGGAAATTTTATCTTTCGATACCCTTTTTCCCTTGGATGCTTTTCATATATTCATAGTCAATTTCCCAATTTGGTGTGGCATAATTGTAATCACTTTTTCTTATTGGGTTTAAAATGAATCTAGTAATTAAATTTTGATAAGGATGAGCTTGTCTCCTCGTTTGGAGACCATTGATGATGGTCCGGTCATGACCCATGAGGTTCATGGATGAAGTCTAGATTCTCACATGGTGGCTTGAACGTGACTTAGTCATTCATGCTTGTCTTGGAACCTTTGGAAGTTTTCTTAATCTTCCACTTGTGCACAATCATTTGAGGATCACTGTTATTTATTATTGCTTATGCTTATGGTTATTGTTGCACTTGTAAGTTGATGTTATATCCTTATGTTTTAAAATAATAATTGTTAAGTGCATATTTGACCTCATTTTCTGAGGTTTCCTTGGTGAGAAATTACACACTGGGTATGTACAAAAATGGATTTCATATTTAGATTCCTTATGTTCTCGAGATGGTTTTCAAGTATTTACATCTCATTTTCCATTTCTGTATAGAAATGTTTGGTTTTCGATTTGGGCTTAAAATGAACCTTGTTTTGGATTGCAATAAGGATGAACTTGTCTCCTTTATTAGTGACTGTTGAAAATGGTCCAATCTTATCCCTTGATGTTTGTGGACGTGGTCCAAAATCTAATGTGGTGTCTTGAATGTAGTTTTACATTCTTGCTACATGATTGGGGTTGTCTTGGAACCCTTGGAAGTACATTTGAGTCTTCCACTTGTGCACAATTGTGTGATGATCATGATTTACTTCTTATGGTCGCACCTCTGTTTATGCTTCTTGGTTTCTATTGCACTTATTACTTGATGTATATCTTTACACTCATTTTTTTTTCCAGTGCATATTTGACCTTGTGTTCTAAGGGTTCCTTGGTGGGGCATTACATATGGTATCAGAGCCCATGTTCATATGCTGGGATATATTGGTATATGTTTCCCACATAGTTGATGTTGTTGACGTGTGAGTGCGTGTGTGTAGCATCATGAGCTAGTGGTAGCTTATTGCTTGGGTGCCTAGGTATGGTATTCATGAGTGTTTTGGAAGAAATGGCCCAAGTAACATGTGGTGGAGGACAAGTACCTCCTAGATCTTAGAATCTATCAGAGAAGGATGATACCCCTATGTGAGAACCTCTTCAGAGCACTTTGAAACTTTTTTCTGGTGTGTTGCTCTTTAGTTTTGAGTGTTTGGTGATAATTGTGTGGTCCGGGTGTGTGGATGCCTTGACAATTGTGGTTGTGTTGTCATTTGTTATAGCTTGAAAAATGGTAAGTATGTGATGTTTCTTGGATGCTTGGTAGCCCTTGAGTGGATCTCTTTCTTATGTGACCCTACTTGGTTAGAGTTACTGATTGGTGTCCATGCATGGGCTGGAGTGCCCAATGATTGACTCTCTTTGGAGTGTGGTGCATTGCATTTTGTGACTTTTGCATTAAGGGTAAAATAAAATGAAATGATTCATGTTGGTTATATAATGACATCTTATTTATTACATTAAAATTCATTTCGATCAAAGAGTGATAGTTGTGCACCATTGCATTCATGAGAAGAAACATTCATTGGTAATAAAAAGTATATTTAATATTATATGATAGATCATTTGGGTCAATGACTTATGTCCCCAAAATTTTATGATTGCTTTGATTTCTTGGGAAATTAATTATTTATTGTTGTGAAGAATCATGTAGGACTTGTCCCATTCCATGGTATCATGTATTTCATGCATTTTGTTCTTTGTAACCTGGTATTACCTTACATTGAGTGAAATGAGCCCATAGTGGTTGTAGAGACTAATCATCCCTTGTGTGATGTTGAGACTGTTACCATAACCTTGTGAGGTGGGTTGTATCATGTGGTTACATCCATTTTCGATGAATCATGATGCATGTTATGCATATCCTTGATGTGGGAAGAACCTTCGTGGTTGTTGGTCAATCATTCCTTTTCCATCATTATGTAATCCCCCTTGTGTGAGTAAGTTGAACACCCCTTTGGAAAGATCAAAGTCTCATGTTTCAACCTCGTGTCTATTTCACGTTGTGGTTGTAATTATCCTCATACATATTGTGTTCCTAGTAAACTTGTGATGTGTATTCAATATATGTTTTGAGGTTGTTCTTAGACCTCATTTTGATTGAAACCCTGCATAGTGGAATTATTGCACTACATGGAAAAGGTAAATAAATTTAAATTGGGAAAGAATATTGCTACATTTATTACAATTATAGTGATGCATATGATTGAGATCTTAGATGGTTCACAGTTTGGCATGGTCGAGTATGTTCTCTAGTGCTGTTGAGATGTGTTCCTCAGTAGCATGTGGTGGTTACTCCCTCTTATGTGATTGATATTGGTCACAATGTTTTGTGAATGTGTTTCATGATTGGTGATTTATTTTGTTTTTTTATTGCGGGTTATTCCACTTGTTGTGTGGGCTAGCATTGAATTTTGGATTTTCTTCTACTTGGACTAGTCACCAAATTTTTTCAGTCTATCTATTTGTGACATTCGTAACATTTAGTTTATTGTTGAAATGAGATCATTTTTGGGATTTACTGCTAGAATTGATGATTTCCCCATTTGGGTTTTTCCTTTTTAGTTTCTTGGTGACTGTTTTAAATGTTTGGTATTGCTTCCTTGTCTTGTGATTGTGTGATTCTATCATGTTCAAGGCGGACCTTTGATACTATGTGCAAGGGAGAACTCTGCAAAGAACATACTACATTGTGCTTGTTGATTAACTGTAAAGATGTCAATTAGAATGTCTTTTTATTTAAATCATGGAAAAATATTTCTTTGTTTATGAAAAGAAATACAAGTTGTCAATGGTATTTATGCATGTTAGCAATAATTGATTTAAAGATGCTCAAAATTGTAAATTCTCCTTGGTAAGGATGTTAGTAGATTCAATGTCCAATTGACTGGTAGATGTTTACCATGTTTAATGAGATTAGGAATTACATAATATTTATGTAAATTGTTGAGAATGAATGGTTTATTTTGGTAGACCTCAATTTGTGCATTAGTTAGCATCATGATATAATGCGATTTTCTGTTAATGTCAATGCGTATCTTGTGCAATATTGGTTGAGCTTGGATGTTGCATCAAATTCTGGTGTGTATGCTTATAGGAAATTTGAGCTTGTTCCCATGCCTGTAATATTGAGATCTTGAGTGTTTTCCTTCTTGGGATTGTTTATCCTAGATGGTTGGGTGTGACTTAGTCCACCTATGAGATTTAATTACCTTGGTTGCGGGTTTGAGACCGTGTCTTTCTTTTGTGCTTGATTGTTTGGGAGTGGTTGTGGAGATGCTTTGAGAACCACTATTTTGGGTTATTGATTACTGTCAAGTTTTCTTTGGTCCCTTGATGTTGTGGATTCCCTAACCTTCCTATTTGGCTGGCCTAGCTTGGGGACACAAAGAGAGTCACCTTTCCCATTCTTCAATTTTCCCTTGGCCTTATTTCTATTTGATTATATATATGTATGTATGTACACACACACACACACACACACACACACACACACACATTAATTATATAAATTATACTATCCCTTCTTGGAAAGAATCCATGTTGGAGATCGAATTGCTGGCGGTGTGTTATTCCTAGATTTAGGCTAGAAGGACACGATATCTGTAGGTGTATCTTATCATCCTAAGCTGGGTTATGGATTTGAATGTAGGATTATTCTCACCATTTGGATTCATTATCACCTTATTGAAGGTGAGATACTTGTCTAGTTGGGTTGAGTGACCCTTATTCCCAACTAGATTTGATCTTTGACGCCAGAGAGATCATGTTGCTCCTATGCTTGGTTTGTAGTTAGCTTTTGAGTATCCCTTCATGTTGAAGAAGTTCAATGTTGAGCCTTCATAGTATGAGTTCTCTTGGTTGTGGGAGGCAATCTTTTGTGTTTGTACCTCTTGGTACCCTTGATTTAGATGTAGCATCCCTTAGAGAAGTGAATTTTGGTAGAGAATCCTTGTCTTTTCAAATTCTTGGTTGAGTTTTTGAGAGGCTAGTTGGATTAAAGTATTCTATAGGTGAGCATGGTAGTGATTTTCTATCTTTTGGGATGATCTTTCCCTTGTTCTTGAGTTGTTGACTTGAGATTTTTTGGTGCCTTGGTCTTAGAGGAGACCCTAGGGGAATTGTTTTGAGGCTAGCTGCTTTGTGTTGAGGTAGAGTGATTAGTGTTATGCCTCATTTGGCAGAGATCATGACTAGAGACATCTTTACTAGAAAGTATTTTGATTCCCTTGTGGGACTTTGAGAGATTTTTTGTTGCCCTTTTCAATGTGTGTTGGCCCTTTCATTATTTGTGATGCTGGCTAGTAAGGAATTGGAGTGGTTTGGCTATAATTGTGAAGGATTAGTACATTGACTATTTTGTGTTTGGTTTGGTTTCAAATCTTGCATTTGGTGCGCTCTTTTGGTTTGACTTGTAGGCTTCCAAGAGTAAGCCTAGTCTTTTGAGGGGATGATGTAGTACCTTTCCCATTTTCTTTCTCCATGAAATCCCGATGGATGTGGCTATTGGAGTTGATGAAAAACTATCAACCCTATAGCTCCCAAGAATCACCTGCATGCAAACACCTATCACAGAAAGAGAGAAGCAAAAGCTATGGAGGCCAAAAACAATAGATCTATGAAAGAGGAAACATCCTCAATTGATTCAATAAAAATGGAATGGAATTACAAAAAGGATTCAATAATTACAAAGTGATCAATCCTTATAAAGGAGATCAAAACCCTAAGATGGGTGAAGAAACCAAGGTTGGGTGAAAAAACCAAGGTTGGGTAAATAAACCAAGGTTGGATGAAGAAACCAAGGTTGCATGAATAATTAATTAAAGAATCAATTATTGCATGTCTAAAGTTTAGCTTAAGTGAAATAGGGATAAAAGGGACTTAATAATTAAATCAAATAATGATTTAATTAATAAGTGAAAGGTGGCTTAATAATTAAATCAATAATGATTTAATTAATAAGTGAAAATTCCCTTTTAACTCTAACACCCCCCTTAAGATAAACTTAGGGAGAAGCTAAAAAGCCTAGAAATAGCTACTGAAAGCAGGAAATGGGTTCCGACCACAAGGTCTGATGAGGTACCCAAGTACAAAAATCTCTGTAAAGAGGAGAAAATGAGAAAACCTAGTGGGAAAAACCCCTCTCCAAAAAGAGATGAATTCTAGTGAAGGACTGAAGAAGCCTCCAAACTAGAGAATGCCCCAGAAAATAGGAACAAAGAAAGAATATGTAGAACACCTCTGAAGCATGAAGATGCAAAACACTGTCAAATAACTTCTTTGTATGAGTGCCCTCAAATGACACTACTCTAATCTGGATGGAAAATAATGCAAACATCGAAACTTGAAGATAAAGATGGAAAAAATGCCAAGTCTGAAGCCTCCAAAATAGGAATGAAAGAAGAGTGTCCATATGGTAAATGATCCATCTCACTGAAATGCATAGGTACCAGCCATCGCATCCACCTAGTACATAGGAAAAAATAATGAATACATAGATCACTCCATCGAACCAAGGAAACATAAGAACTAACTATAATACCCCCCATAATGCTGATAGGGAGAGGTATAACAAATACATTGAGAGATTGCCAAGAAAAACTACATGATGAAGAATGTATAAGAAGAAATAAAGTATGTGTCAAGGATGATCAGTCGCTGACACACATGAGGCTAATTTCATGTAAGGAACACTCACTTTACAAAGGTTCAGCAACCCCTCCATGGCACTTTATAAATAATGCGAGTACAATCAGGCACAAAATGTGCGGAATCCCAAGCATGCAAGATGGCAAATTATCTCAGTGCATTTGCAAAAAAGTTACAGAAAAGAATGTATACAATATCTAGGAATGACTGAAAGCAAACAAAACATATGTAACTTCTCTTAAGGAGTCATCCCATGCACAAAAAATGATCCCAGGACCTGAAACATCCAAGATATCCACCAGATTGCAAAAATACAAAAAAATGAATAAAAAATACCTGGAGCAAATTCTGGGTGTGAGACCCATACAGTAAGAAGGATAATAGAACCAGCTTTCTGACGCCATGTGAAAGTAAAAAAATGGAGTCTGAATGAGCAAGATATGGCTCCCAAAGTGTAAAATAGATTGCTGACTTTGACTGCCAAATAATGCTACAAGATGGAAAAATTAGAAAATCTAACCTCCAGAAAAGTGACCGTCTCGGAAAGAGCTTTTTGGTGATATAAGGAAGTTGAAAATTGGCCTCCATTTTCTCTTGATAGAGAAAAAAAACCACACGCTACTCATTATGGAAAAAAAGCAAGTAAAATGACGGTTTCGTGGCCGTGAAATTTAACCTCACTGTCAAACCTGCAACTGCTGATATCAACAACACAAAAACTGAGGTGACACACAAATCAAGCCAACATAGAAATTAAGGCAATATGGAAATCGAGGCGACACAGAAATTGAGGCGGTGTAGAAATTGAGATAGATTTTTGCCTCGTAAAGCGTGCCAAGGATAGTGCATGCAAAATAGTGCCCATATTTGAATGATGTCCAAATTGGACATGCCTTATATGAAAATTGGGTTTCTTGGGCCTTCCAAACACAACCCAAATGTCATTTTTTTCCCCAAAGTGCTCCAAAAAAAATCCTCCCAAAATCCACGAAAATCTAAGATAAAAAACTTCTCAAAAACACGGATTTAAAGAACAAGGCCAAATCTCTCATGAAGAAAATAGGGGCATGAAAGGGCAGAGCTTTGATACATATTGTAGTTGATGAAAAAATATCAACCCTACAGCTCCCAAGAATCACCTGCATGCAAACACCTATCACAGAAAGAGAGAAGCAAAAGCTATGGAGGCCAAAAATAATAGATCTGTGAAAGAGGAAACATCCTCAATTGATTCAATAAAAATGGAATGGAATTAAAAAAGGATTCTATAATTACAAAGTGATCAATCCTTATAAAGGAGATCAAAACCCTAAGATGGGTGAAAAAACCAAGGTTGGGTGAATAAACCAAGGTTGCATGAATAATTAATTAAAGAATCAATTATTGCATGCCTAAAGTTTAACTTAAGTGAAATAGAGATAAAAGGGACTTAATAATTAAATCAAATAATGATTTAATTAATAAGTGAAAGGTGACTTAATAATTAAATCAATAATGATTTAATTAATAAATGAAAATACCCTTTTAACTCTAACAGTGGCTTCAACATTATGTGATTTAGTGCATCTATGTTGTTGGATGAGATCCCTTATGATTCCTTTATTTGTCTCAGGATGTTTTCCTTGTGCCTTGTGTGATTGATTGAGTGCACCTTATGATTTGTTAGATATTTTCTTGTGTTGTATGATCATGTTGGAATCATGAGAGGTTTGTACCTTTGGGGTGATCGGATTTACGCTATTGCATCGAAAATTTATTTATGCCCTTATGCCTGGTGGTGAGAACTATTGTGTTGTGGCTTGGTGCATGATTGATTTGTGATGCTAGACCTTCTGAGGTTTTTATTATAAGTTTTGAGGACTCATTGTGTTCTTGGTGTTTTGATTTGAGATTGATTCATTTGAAAATTGGGTGACTGTTCTCATGCTATGATTGTAAGCTGGCATTGTGAGATGCACCTAGTTCAATTTATTATTGTGTTCATTCTAAGATTACCATTGTTGTTTGATGGTATCTATTTTTTTTATGATTCATGAGATATTGTGAATTATATGTCTTATGATGTTAGGGATGGTTTCACTGATGTATGTGCTAGTGGCTATTGGATTATGACTGTTATCTTGTTAGATGTTATGTAGATCAAGGATTATTATATCTGTATCACAAGGTTGTTATTTCATGATTATCCATGTGATGTGATCTGGTGGTTGCACTGTATGATGCATTTGATTACCGTATATGATTTTGATTACCAATATCATTACTGATATAGGCGTTAGATTATGTTGTTATTAGAGTTTTGATCATATCTATATGATGATATCTAGTATATTTTGCATTCAACAACATTGGATTAATATATTAAGATGATTATCATCGATTTCTAGGTATATTGTGCCTTATATGTTTTGTATTAAAGTAAAAGAAGGTTTTAAAGGGACCCAAAACCCTTAACAATAGAAAACTGAAAGATAAAGCATTAAGACCACTTAAATAGAACAAACTGTGAAACCCAACAGTCACCCAACAGGAACAACCAACCAAGACCCAACCAGCAAAACACCCAAAAAAGAGGGAACATGACAAAAAGAAAGAACAACCCCAAAAAAACTAGGCTAGATCCTTCAGGATCTTAGCCACCTCATCCCCAAGATCAAACATCTTCTTAAAAATCACTTTAAGGTCAGTGAGATCCCTGTAAGTAGTCATTTTATTCTTTTTGAGATTAGTACATGTTTATTTTCCCGGTCCAGAAGAAATGACAATGATATCCTTGGTATCATCTTCAAAATTAATAGTGGCTTTATTGGGTCCGTTCCCATCCAGCATATTAACCAAGGCATCAAGGTTCTCTGCCAAGGCCCACATACCCTCATAACTAATTTGAAGAATCTTCTTCAACATGACATTGCTATCCTCCAATTTCTTGGAAAGAGCAGAGACCTTAATGTTCAGAATGTCAGGAATAATCTTGTTCATATTAACCCCAGCCCAATTCTCCAAATTCGCCTGCAGAGTATCGACATTGTGCCTTATATGTTGTTGGGTATTTTAATTGAGATTCTCATTGATATATGCTTGAATATTGTTGTAAAAAAATATTTTATGTTAATTTAAATGAGATGATGTTCACTCCTATGCTCATATAATTATTATGGATCATTCCTGATGTGATTGTATGAAGTGAGATGAAGTCATAGTTACTCATCCATGAGGTCCACAAGATGTCCCATTCTCGTTCGTTATTTGATATCATGTATGTTTATGTGATTCAGATATTTATACTTTGAGCTCCTAAACTTGATGTGTGCATGGTTTAGTGAAAAAGTATGAGATACTATTCCACCTAACCTGTAGGCTTGAGTGTGTCATATCCCTGGTAGTGGCACAAGAGATAGTTTCACTTACTATTCATTATTGAGCCAATATCACCCCTATATGGATGATGTATCCTTAATTTATATTATACTTGTGGTACATGTGGGTAAATACAAACTTTATATGCATATTGTGTTAGACTAGTATTCATGTCTATGCCATTAGAGTCCCCACAGTTGTCACAGTTGAGTTAGAATTTTATATGCTGATTTAATTGACTTGGGGATTTAATTTTTAATTACTGGCTAATTTGTAGTATTTGAATTCCATTTATTTGGAATTAATTTAATTTATTTTGGGAAGTCTTTATTCGCCTTGATGGTATCAGACATGATGGTGTCCTCTCCTTGCTCAGTAGCTCTCTCTTGGCTGCCACTACTCCCGACACCTACATCTAACCCCATAGCTGCGGATCAAATCCTCCCAAGAGATAGCCTGACCCATCACTAGATCATCCTGGAAGACTGCTCTCAATGCTAGTGTACCTGCTTTTGGCTGAGTATCATAATGTACATGAGCTCCGTGAAATGGTACTCTCAGAATCCTGTAAATGTCCTAGGGAGTGACTGTCATCTCCCCCTATGGAAAATGAAATGTGTTAGTCTCTGAATGGAAATGCTCAACTAGTGCACCCAATAGACCACGATTTACCCGAATATTGGGTGCATCACGAAGGTATGACAATCTAAGCCCATCGATATGAGCACCATTACAATCTGACAGTCTCTACAGTAGCTCACCCATGATAGGATGATGTGACTGAAATGCGATATCAAGGAAGTCAACCTACAAAGAAAGTGACAAAATTGGATCAGTACCTCAACATGATGATTTTTCAAAGCAATGACAACAAATATAGCTATGGACCTATCCTAAACATAGTTTTGAGGCATTGTAAATGGCTGACTCTGCAACATTAAAAAAATGACAACTTTTTGAGCTAAGCAAGTTTCCCATGTGAGGAAACTCTTTTCCCGCGTGAGCTTTCTGCCTCATGCGAGACAGGATCTCTTCTCGCGCGAGATTCTTAGAATCTCACACGGCGCAAGCACGCACTTCGCGCGAGCACGTGTAAGGGACCCACACAATGAATTTGATTCCTCACACGAAAGGCAATCTATGCCAATGTGAGGAAACTATTCCCTTGTGTGAGATTGGATGCGACAGACCCTAAAAGCTTCAAAACGTGCTAAATATGCTATAAAATTAATAAAAATTTGAAATGCAAGATAATGTTTCGATTACTTACAGGTGCGTCATACTCTGGTGGCCGGTTGTGTCATCAGGAGCGATCGAATTGGTGTGTATGCATGGGAATGCTATTAATTTTAGCTGGAGCTCTCACCCTCGCTAAAGTCAAAGGTGAATAATGATTTGAAAATAACCCCTCCGGGCCTTATATAGCTTTTGACCTAATTTTTAAAAGTGCTTTGTTTTCTGCGAAAATTGCACCCTTGCCTAAATGGACCATTCTGAATCCATTTTCATGATCGAAATTGAAATCTGACACTCCTAAGCAGCTTGAAATCATGTTTTGAAATTTTGGGATCGATGCGATCAGACGCTTGTGCAGTCAACTTTCTGACATCGCTTTCTTGTCAGAGTTATCTCTCGTTATCATTTTTTTGGCTTCTCCAATATTTTCATCAAAATCAATTCTGGTCAACTGTGCTCAAACCTAATCAACATGACTTCCTGATCACTCCAAATCAATTTTTCCTTCTCTTGATCTATCTCTGATATCTTTGGATCTTCTATCTTATTTCTATCTGTGATTTCTCACTCTCAATCATCTTTTTATCGTGTCATCTTTCGATTTCACTCCCGAGGGGGTAGGATGATTGCATCATTGAATCTTTTCACATTATTCTCGAATCAGTCTGATCTGAATCAAAAGTCCCCATCGCTAGGGGCATCTCATCACTTGGGGCATATTCAGTTTTTTGTACCTTATGGTCAAAAT
>MU228135.1:1027076-1037846 GCA_018584345.1 Thuja plicata | reverse complement strand
ATCAAAAGTCCCCATCGCTAGGGGCATCTCATCACTTGGGGCATATTCAGTTTTTTGTACCTTATGGTCAAAATTGGATATTCCATGATCTTGAATCTCTAGGGGCATCTTGATGCCTCACATCTTGCCATCTATCTTTGTAGGTATCTGAGCAATCTAACTTGGATCCTCAAGGATCAAGCTTCATTCTAGAGATGATTATTGAAATCTCATTAGGTATTGGGGCAATCTAACCCTAATTCCTAAAAGTTATGCTTCATTCTGAAGATGGCTCTCAAAAGCTCTTTAGACCGTTATCTAGGCAACCTAACCTAGATCTTGGAGGGCTAACCTTCATATCAGGGCAATCTAACCCTGATTCTGGAGATAGTCCTAGATCTTCATCAACTATCAGTGGACATTAGGGCAATCTAACCCCGATTCTAATCTTCTCTTGGATGATTCTTCTTCCTGATCTGATCGATGTCTTGGCAACCTAACCTAGACTTCTAAAATCTTCATCTTCACATCAGACTAATCTTTGAATCAATGCGCTGCTCACACATGCATTCAAAGAGGGGCAAAATGTAACACCCCAAAATTGGCACCTTATAACCCTAATCAATCTTTGTGCATTTTCTCGTCATCGAAGTCCTAATGTACTAGGCAAATTTCCCCCTCCTAATTGAATTTAATTGACTTGGTCTCAAATGCAGAAAACCTGAATTTGCATAAATCTCGCATTAAATTTAATTCCTAAATTATCAAGGTTTATTAGCTAAAAATCCCTATGATTAATTAATTTAATTCTAAAGTCCTAAGTGCTTTCAAATTAAATTAATTCTACCCCCTTTAGCTAATACACATAAAAAAAGAATTGAATAGTTATTTAATTAATAAGATGAATTATCCTCAAAAAGGAATCCCATAATTCCATGTGAAAAGCCACTCATGTGGCAATAATTCATTGTTTTAATTGAATAATTCCTTCAAAAATTGTCTCACCTTCCCCCATGGGAATGAAGAGTCAACCATTTATTTTCAAGAAACTCTTCATCCCCTTCTCAGGTGATTCTATATTATGGGCCTCATTTTCTTCATTTGAGGGGATCAATTGGTAGAGCATCAAAATTATAGTCAATTTTTATCTCACTTATTTCATATTTCATAGCTTTGTTGCTTTTTAGTTTAAATCTCATTTAGTGTAATTGCATTCTCATGGCTAGTGTAATTTGATTATTGTTCTAGTTTAATTCAATTAAATCTACATTTCATTCATAGATTAATGGCAATTTGATTCATAGATTAATGGCATTTTCATTCATAGATTAATGACATTTTCATTCTAGTTTAATGGCAATTTGCTTATCTTTCATGCTTTAAAATCCTCCATTTTAGAAATAGTCAAGGCTGTTGGCTCTTGTTCTCAGAGTAAATTCAAAAACCCCAACTAAATAGGAGGCAACAGGTCGCTTCAATCAAGTTTGTGAAATGGACAATTCATGTTCATCTTTGCAAATTGGATGATTGAGTAAGGACTATGTTGAGTTTGTGCCTAATTTAGAGGTCACATTCAAGCACATAATAGGTATAAACACTAATCAATATTGATTAGAATCCTTTAATGTTAGATATTGACCCGTGTAGGTGTATGTGTCTGAATGTTGACCTCTAAATCAACCACAACACAACATAGTCATTGCTCAATCATTGAATCACGAAGATGAACATGAATTGCTCATTCTACAATATCGATCGAATCAAACTGTTACCTCCTATTTAGTTGGGGTGTTTAATTACTCTCAAAATGAGAGCCAACAACCATAGACCATTGCTAAAATATAGGATTTGAAAGCTTTGAAAATTGAAATGAAATTTATTCTATCTAGGAGATGCAATTGTAATCTAGGAATGAAGATGCAGAATTTAATCTAAGAAACTTGAAAGAGATAAAAAAATTAAACTACTTGATAAGTAAACAAACTAAATTGAGATGAAAAAATGCCATTAAGCTAAATGCAATTACACTAAATATGCAATAAAAGCTTGGAAATATGAGAGAATTGAGACAATAATTCACTATAGTTTGGTACTCTAAAATTTCTCTCTTCAAATGAAGGAAAGAAGGTCCACAATATAGAAAATCCTAAAGAGAGGATGAAGAGTTTCTTGGGAAGAAACGACTGACTCTTCATCTTCATGGAGGAAGGTGAGACAAATATGAAGGAATTATTTAATTAAATAAATGAATTATTGCCACATGGGTGGCTTTTCACATTGTTTGAATTATTAAATTCAAGTGAGGATAACCCATTCAAATAACCAAATAATATTTAATTCCCTTGATGTGTATTAGCTAAAGGGGGTGGGATTAATTTAATTTAAAAGTACTTAGGACTTTAGAATTAAATTAATTAATCATAGGGATTTTTAACTAATAAATCTTGAAAATTTAGGAATTAAATATAGTGTAAGATTTATGCAAATTTAGGTTTTTTGCATTTGAGACTAAGTCAATTAAAGACAATTAGGAAGGAGAATTAACCTAGTACAATAGGACGTCGATGATGATAATTTGAAGAAATGCACCAAAATTGATTAGAATTGTAAGGTGCCAATTTTGGGGTATTACATTTTGCCCCTCTTTGAATTGATGTGCGAGCAGCGCGTTGATTCAAAGAATAGTCTGATGTGACAGATGAATATTTTGAGAGTCTAGGTTAGGTTGGCAAGACATCGATCAGATCGAGAAGCAGAATCATCTTCAGAACGAAGCATGATTCTCTGAAGTCCAAGTTAGATTGCGAAGACAATAGTCCAAATACCAATTGAGAGAAAATTGGGATCGGGGTTAGATTTCCCCAATGTCTGTTGATAGCTGATGAATATTTAGGACTATCTCCAGAATCCAGGTTAGATTGCCCTAATATGAAGGTTAGCCCTCCGAGATCTGGGTTAGGTTTCCCAAATAATGGTCGAAAAGATATTTTGAGAGCTGTCTTCAAAATGAAGCATGAATTTCAGGAATTAGGGTTAGATCACCCCAATACCCAATGGGATTTCAAGAATAAACTCCATAACAAAGCTTGATCCTTGAGGATCTGAGTTAGATTGCTCAGATACCTAGAAAGATAGATGACAAGATGACAAGATGCGAGACATCAAGATGCCCCTAGAGATTCAAGATCATGAAATATCCAATTTTGACCATAAGGTATGAAACACTGAATATGCCCCAAGTGATGAGATGCCCCTAGCAATGGGGAATTTTGATTCAGATCAGACTGATTCGAGAATGATGCAAAAATATTCAATTATGCAATCATCCTGCCCCCTTGGGAGCGAAATCGAAAGATGACACAGAAGATGATTGACAACAAAAGATTGTAGATAGAAGTAAGATCAAAGATCCAGAGGAATTCAGAGATAGATCAAGAGAAGGTAGAATCAATTTAGAGCGATCGAGAGGTCTTGTTGACTAGGTTTGACCATAGTTGACCAAGTTTAACCATAATTAACTTTTGATGAAAAGATTACAGAAGATGAGAAAATGATGACGAGAGATGATTCTGACAAGAAAGCAACATCAGAAATTTGACTGCACAAGCATCGGAGCATGTTGGTCCCAAAATTTTAAAACACAATTTTGAGCTACTTAGGAGTGTCAGATTTTGATTTTGATCATGAAAATAGATTCAGAATGGTTGATTTAGCCAAGGGTGCAATTTTCATGGAAAACAGAGCACTTTTGAAAATTAGGTCAAAAGCTATATAAGGCCAGGAGGGGTCATTTTCAAATCATTATTCACTTTTGACTTTAGAGATGGTGAGGGCTCAGGCTCATATTGATAGCATTCCCATGCATACACATTGATTCGAGTGCTCCCGACGACACAGCCGGCCACTGGAGTATGACGCACCTGTAAGCAATCAAAAAACCGTCTTGCATTTCAAATGTTTATCAAATTTTATATATTTTTAGCATGATTTTAAAGCTCTTTAAGTCCAATTAGGTCAAGTTTCATGCGAGAAAATAGTTTCCTCACACCGGCCAAGGTCGCCCCTCGCCCAAGAAAATGGTTTCCTCACACAGGTTAGGGTTTCCTTGCACAGGGTCCCTCTGTGAGCTCGCACAAAGTGCACCACAATGCCACGCAATATATCATCCTCAATGATGAAATTTTGCATGAAAAGAGATCCTATCTCATGCAAAATAGAAGTCTCATGCAAGAAAAGAGTTTGCTCGCATGGGAACTACTTGTAGTCCAGAAAGTTGTCATCCAGTATGTCGCAAAATCAGCTAATTAGAATACCTCAGAACTGTGTTTAGGATAGATCCATAGCTTCATTTGCTATTATTGCTTTGAAAAAATCATCATGTTGAAATATTGATCAAATGTCATCGCTTTGCTTTGTAGGTTGACTTCCCTTCTATTGCGTTCCGGTCTCAGCATCCTGTCATAGGTGAGCTTGTGCAGAGACTGACTAATGCTAAGAGTGCCCATTTCGATGGGCTAGGACTATCATATCTACGTGATGTACCCAAGATTCAGGAGAATCATGGTCTATTGTGTGCACTTGTCGAGCATTTCAATTTGGAGACAAACACTTTCCATTTTTCATAGGGGGAGATGACAGTCACCCCTAAGGATATATATAGGATCTTGAGAGTACCATTCTACAGGGCTCGTGTGGAGTACAATACCTAGCTAAGGGCAGACACATATGCATTGAGAGTGATCTTCTAGGATGATCTGGTGATGGGTCAATCCATCTCTTGGGATGATCTGACGAGTAGGTACGGTGCAGAGCACACATTGGCAGTCATCTTGGCAATGTTCTTGAGTTTCCACCTGGTGCCAGATCGGGGTCAGCACGGATTGGAGTGTGGCTGGGGACTCATGCTGTAGCAGATGTTAGCCATGCCAGCAATGAGGTTTTGATGGGGCAAGTGCATGCTCGCACATATGTACCATGAGATGCACGAGATTGTGTATTAGAGTGCACAAACCATGGCGACAAGAGTTGTGGTTCTACAGATCTGGGCCTAGGAGCACCTTCCCGTATGTCGGCTGATTTTCCATGATACTCAACAGTCCCTAGAGCCATACATTTATAGGTGTGTAGGTTCGATGACTCAGCCAGCACTGGGTAAGATAGATCAGTGGTGGGCACAATTGGACGATATGGAAATGGTTATATGGAGGCCATGGATAGCTACATAGGTTTGGGATGACACACAACATGAGCTGCCACATATGTTCTGCTCACATCCCTTGATCGGGTGCACCATCAGCGTCATTGAGTGCTTCCTACTGACACAGGTCCTACTATAGTTTGGGAGACCATAGGAAATATCTTAGGAGTACTGCACATATGCCCAATTCATTGATGAGATGAAGAAGGGATGGAAACAGAAGCTAGACCAGGGTAGGTGTATGATAGATGCACGAGTACCACTAGCTAGGTGGGAGTACTTAGCAGGGGTGATAAGTGTAGGGATGACACCTGCATATAGAGATCACATCTTGGCTCACTCATTCCTGAGATTCATAGATCCTATTGGCATGGGCTAGTAGGTACAATAGGTGGTACAGCCACTTTCGCAACAGTAGGTACCCCATCCACCACTGCAGCAGCCACAACAGCCACAGCGGCTAGCACAGCCACCACCGTAGTAGGTACCACCATAATAGCAGAGAGTACTATGGCCAAGGACCTGGCAGAGTCCCCTTCCTCCTAGACATATGGGAGTAGATGTAGGTGTAGGGAGTAGTGGAACTCATGATAGTTCCACTAGGTAGAGGATAGGTGATAGATCTGTGCAGGGGGAGGATACTGATATGGCTGATCCACAGGTAGGAGGATAGATGGCACAAGTATAGGAGGCTCTCAAGAAGATTTGGGAGAGAGTGAGGCAGGTACAAAGGGAGTAGGATGACTACCATACATAGGTGACCATCCAGGAGACCCAGGTGGCCTAGTGGGATCGAGAGATCTAGGGACTACAGGAGGCACTAGCCAGAGCACAAGAAGAGGCAAGATATGAGGTTGCTTAGTCAGCCTATTATTATTTTGCATACATGATTGTAGTTCTCGAGGTAGTGGACCAGGTTTCATCATTTTCAGAGTATGCTGGAGCACGGGCTGCTCCACAGGGACCACCTTCGTAGGCATCACCATAGCCTTCGTAGGCACCACCATAGGCACCTCCTCAGCAGAAGGTCATGCCACCTCCTTCACCTCCTCCGGGTGGGAGTGGCTAGATGAGACATTTGATACATATTGTACCACCATTTTGATATATGGTGCTCAAGTAGCACCATTGTACATTTGATCGATCGATATATATGAGCTCTATTTTGGCATCATTGTACTTGTTTATATATTGTTTTAAATTTTCATGTCTTGTGAGATGTTTCCTATATGATTAGATGTATGGATTAGAAATGTATGCCATGGACGAATATGAAAATGTTTATGCACATGTTTTATTGATGTATGAATGAATGTAATGCAATGATAGATGTTAGACAGATAAATGCTATGTATGATTTGATTTATGCTTATAATGGATGCACATGTTTATGGATATGTAAATGCAAATGAATGTATGGAAATGTAATTTTGTGGAAACTAATGTAATGCAATGAATGCGATGGTACTAATAATCTCATGCAGGATATTGCAATATATGATAGGTACTAACCAAAAGAATATGAATGAAGATCGAGAGAAAAGACCAAACACTTGTGCAGTCAAGGGGAATTCAGGACAAAAGATGAGAACCTTCAAACAATGAGAAGACAATGAAGAGAGCACCAAAAATGTCGCTATGCAAGCTTAAAATGTGAATGCAAGCCTAAGCTAAATGCAACCATAGGACTTGGTTAATGGACTCATCGCATAATTATCATCATCGAGTTTTGGAACATCGGAGTCGATACAATCCTTAATAGCACCAATGCAAACATAAGAATATGAATATGACTTTGATCAGATAAAATGTAGGAAATGAACATAAGTGCCAGGGTACAAAAGCCAAGGTGACCTAAACATTGTTTCTAGTTTGATATAGTAAGAGTACACAAGTAAACAAACAGAGTAATAACAGTCAAAGAGATAGTTCCAACCTCCCCTTGGCATATAAATAAACAAGATTGAGGGATGTGAGGATTTCCCACCTTAATGCAGAAGCTCTTATCACATACACCCTATTTATTTGACACTGTCGGATCATCAAAACCACACCCACAAGAATTAGAAAATGAAAATATCAATGAAATTCATGAGAACAGACATCATACAAAGAAAGAGTCAATCATAGCTCAACATGTTTCAAAGTTTACGAATGTGCATGTGTTTTAGGGGTGTTGAAAAACACCGTTGTGCTTGTGAGTGCAATGTGTTTGATTGCTATCAAGAGATGTTTACGTTGCGATGTCCAATGTGTCCAAAGAGAGTGTTCAAAAATAATGTTTGATTGGGGTGTTGAGAAACACCAGTTTGTGCCAGTAGATAGTTGTCCTTTAGAACTGACAAGATTGCTGACTTGAGTGTAAACCGAAGATGCGATCAAAGTGGGGAGCCATGCCCCGAAGTAATGAATGTTCAAGATGACTGACTTGACTCATATAGTGAGGATGAATCTGAGTAGATTGCCCCCAAACTATGATGCTAGAGTCGTGTCAAGTCAGGTGGGATCTTGAAAAGACCCAAAGTGTCACGAAAGTGACTGAAAGCTATGTACAGACTAAAGCAAAGCATGCGAAGACTGAATATCAATAGATAGAGTGTTTGGGTATAACTCCAACTATAATAGATTGATGTCAAATATGCAGATAGTGAGTTGATGTGAGAAATATTAGTAGTACAATGATAGTAGGTAGACGCAGTGAGAGTCATTGGTGACTGACGTGAGAAATATTCTCAAGTATAAAGATCAGCGTGAGATCTAGGCATCAGCAGGTAGACTCAGTGAGAACCACTGGTGACTGATACAAAGAGGAGAGAGACTCCAAAAGATAGGACAGTGCCCTCTAGACCAGGAAGATGCCTCTGAGTGTGACCAGTTTCAATCCATGTGAAGTCGAGCAAAAATCTCAAAAATAACTGAGAGCGAATGCATGAGCGAGCAAACTAAAGTAAGAAAGAAGGAGAGCAAATTGCAAGAAAGCCAAGGGATGCCGTGATAGATAGAGTATTGTAGAACAAGAGGTGCCTGTTTACCAGGTTTTCACCATCTTGGCAGGAATTCTATTTTTGCTACCCTGACGCCTATTTACTAGGTTTTCATCAATGGCACATTTTTCTCTTTTTTTCATTTTTTTGTATTTTTCATTTTTTTTCTAATTTTCAATTTTTTTGGTATTATCAAGGCGCCTGTTTACCAGGTTTTCACCAAGATAATAGATACATCAAATTGCCTGTTTGCCAGGTTTTCACTAAGATGATCATTTTTTCAAGACATTTTGCAATTTTAGGATTTTCTCAGAATAGAGTATGTACATGAGCATTCAGAAGACATCTCAACTGTAGAACTTATTTAGATGAAGAGCATTGATAGGCTCTTTGAGCTATTTCCCCTCTGTGGTAGAGAGATGGTAAGCACTAGACCCAAATATTGCAGTGATAACATATAGACCAAGTCAGTTTGGTTTAAATTTTCCTTTTTGGACCCGCTACTGTTGATTCTTGGGGTTCTCTCTCAGGTCGAGATCACCCATTTGGAATTCCCTTGGTTTGACCTTCTTGTTGTAGCTTTTAGATATTCTCTTCTGATATGCTCGGAGATGATTGAACGCCACTTTTCGATGTTCATCCAGTAGTTCAAGCTCTTGAAGCTGAGATATTCTGATATCATCATCAGTAATGAGGCCCTTCAGAGAGACTCACAAGGTAGGAATCTCAACCTCAATAGGAAGCACTGCATCTACACCATAAACTAGAGCAAAGGGTGTGGCCCTTGTTGGTGTCCATATACTGGTGCAGTAAGCCCATAAAGTTAGATTAATCCAGAGATGCCTGTCTCATCTAGATTTGTGTCCTATGTGGTGTAAGATCTTGAGAATAGTCTTATTTGAAGCTTTCGCCTGTCCATTACCCTGGGGATAATAGATAGAAGACCAGTGCTGAATAATTCTGAACTTAGTGCATAATTCTTTTAGATCCTTTTTCTTGAATTTCCCCTCATTGTCAGTGATTATTGATGAGGGTACACCATAGCTGCAGATGATGTAGTTCAGTATAAACATGGTCACATACTTGCCATCAACTACGATGAGAGGCACTACCTCAACCTACTTGGTAAAATAGTCTATAGAAGTAATGATGAATTTATGTCCCCTTGAAGAAGATGGATGTATCTGACCCACCAAGTCAAAGGCCCACTGCTAAAATGGCCAAAATATGATGGAAGGAATGAGCTCCTTGGCAAGAGCGTGGATCATATTTCCATGAAGCTAGCACTGTTTGCAAGATTTAGAAAATTGTGTAGCTTCTTTCTCCATATCCGGCCAATAGTAACTAGCTCTAATAAGTTTGCAAGCCAGTGTCAGGCTGTTTGAGTGATACCCACAGATGCCTTCATGAACCTCTACTAACGCACGATTGGACTCATCAGGTTCTAAACACCTAAGAAGGGTACCGTCTAGCCCTCGCCTATATAAGTCATTAGATATAATGACAAACCGTGAAGCACTGCGGATTAAGTGACATTTCTCATTTTAGGTGTAAGTGTCTGGAATGATCTGGTCATGAAGGTAGGAGTAAATATGGTGGTAGCGGGATGAGTCATGTCCAATGACTGAACAGATCATCCGGGATTCAGGGGAATTATAAGCAGGGTAGCATAACATCTCCACTAGGAATTCATGTCGGAAGTCATTTTATGGAATTTGTAACATGGAAGCCAGAGTAGCCATGGCATCGGTTGCTTTATTATCTACCCTTGGAATTTGTTGGAAATTAATGTGTGCAAAGTATTTCTTGAGATCATCAACCATCTTTTTATAAGGCACCAATTTTTCATCTTTTGTTTGGTAGATATCATTCACCTAATTGATAACCAACTGTGAATCTCCAAAGACCTTTAGCTCATCAAAACACCATTCAATAGTGATCTTTAATCCATTAATCAAGGCTTCATACTCAGCAGTGTTATTTGTGCAAGGAAACAACATTTTGTAAGCCTTTGGTAATGAATACCACTGTGGGGTAATGAACAAGATTCTGACACCTGACCCCTATTGGGTGAATGATCCATCAATAAACATGGTCCATGCCTGATGTGTGAGAAGCACGATGGACTCATCTGGGAACTCAATCCTTAATGGTTGATAGTCTACAATAGGTGCCTCAGCCAATTGATCTGCAATCGCTTGCCCTTTGATAGCTTTTCTTTGCACATACTCAATGTCAAATTCACTGAGTATCATGACCCACTTAGCTAATCTACCCATGAGGGAAGCTTTGCTGAGTAAGTACTTTAATGGATCAATTTTTGCAATGAGCCTTGTAGTGTGAGCAAGCATGTAATTGAGGAACTTTTGGGAAGCAAACACCACCGCCAAGCAAGCTTTCTCAATGACAGAATAATTCATTTCATAGGAGACCAATGTTCTGTTGATGTAATAGATTGTTCTTTCTTTACTATTTTGATATTATTGGGCCAATAGAGCACCCATAGATGTTTCTGTAGCTAAGATGTATAAGATTAATGGCTTCCCATGAATAGGAGGCATTAATATAGGTGGATTAGCCAGATATTGTTTGATTTGTTGAAGACCTTGT
>MU228135.1:1015967-1027026 GCA_018584345.1 Thuja plicata | reverse complement strand
AGGAGGCATTAATATAGGTGGATTAGCCAGATATTGTTTGATTTGTTGAAGACCTTGTTCACATTCCTTGTTCCATTGGTAAGTCACTCCTTTATGTAAAGTCTTGGTGAATGGTTGTGACTTGTCTACCAGTTGAGAGATAAAGCGCTGGATAGACTGTAGTCAAACTTGAAGTCCTCTCATTTGTCTAATATTCTTTGGTGGCGACATTTCCATGATAGCTTGAACTTTCATAGGATCTACCTCGATGCCTTTTGCAGAGATAATATAACCAAGCAATTTTCTGGAAGTTACTCAAAATGCACATTTCTTAGGATTGAGGCATAGTCTAAACTTTTCCATATGATCTAGTATAGGGCCTAGATCAGTAAGATGTGCCTTCATGTCCATTCTTTTAGCAAGGGTGTCATCAACATAATCCTCCATTATTTTGTGCATCATATCATGAAATATAGTAGTAACTTCTCTCTGATACATGGCTCCAACATTCTTGAGACCAAAAGGCATAACATTCCAGCAGAAAGTGCTCCATGAACAAGTGAAATCAGTATTTTCTTGGTCCTCTGGTGCAATTTTGATTTGGTTTCAGCCAAAGAAACCATCCATTAGGGAGTACGTTTCATACCCTGCTATCATATCCATGATCATATCAATGTTGGGTAGTGGGAAGTCATCTTTTGGACATGCCTTGTTTAAGTCCCTGAAGTATGTGCAGACTTTGATAGATTTGTCATGCTTCGACACTGGAACTATGTTGGAGATCCATTCTACATAGTCAATTGATCTGATGAATCTAACATTTAGGAGTTTCTCTAATTCCGCCTTGACAAGTAGAGCCACATGTGGATGCAGTTTTCTAAGTTTTTTCTTGATTAGTTTTACTCCAGGAGCTATTGATAGGTGATCCATGATAAGATCAGGATCTACAATAGGCTTGTTAGAGTATGTCCATGCAAAGTTTATCTTTTTCTCTTTGAATAAATCTGTGAATTCTTTGAGTTCTTCTGTAGACAATAATTTAGCCACATGAATAATGTGCGGATGTTCTTCTGTACCCAAATTTACTGGCTGAGTCGGCTCAATTAGCATAGATGATCATTCTTGGAAATGAATCAGAAGCGCATCAAGTATCTCATCCTCAGGCACCTCAAAGAGGTTTTCACCTTCTGATACATCTATTCTTTTTACTTTTTTTTGGCTTTGACACTGTCACAATGTGGTTTTCACTGTCAGAGCACCTATTTTTTTTCCTTTGATTTTATGACTAAGATAATTGATATCACTTTCAGTCATGCTGACACTGTCTTTGCTAGTGAAGGATGTTACAAGTTCAACAATGTGGAGATAACAAGCTAGAGCATAGTCGTTATGGAATGTGAGGACTTCATTGGATGAGGAAGGGGAATTCCAGTCTATTAGCTTGGGATGTTGGAGTGAGAGAGAAGTGACGGGTTCAAGTGCATTCACGGTATAATCATCGAAAGTGCAGACTAGTAAGTTGAGACCTAGAGAAATCTCATCCAAAGGTGTATTCAAATCCCTTTGACTCCTAGCGACTGTAGTAGAAGACACATTAACATCTATGGAATCAGACTCATTAGACCTTACACTAGACCCTTCACCTTTGTTGAGAAGGTTTTCAGATGTATGTGTAGTATCAACATTCCTGTCAAAGGATCGTTCTGAAAGATTGTCAAACTCATATTCATGGGAATCTGTGTCTGAACTCTGACTGGGATGTTTGCACCATGAAGGTTTGAGATTTCTTGTGACACCAACCTGTTCTTGCGCAAACTTCTCTTGAAACTGTGATGGTATGTATAGTTCACCCTGGAAACCAGGGTCTTATGACACTTTCCATTGTTCGTATGTCAGAGAAGTGAATGGAATAGCACCATTGGAGTCACTACCAACCTTGGCTATACTGACATGTGTTATGATGTCATCTGGCTCAACAAAGAATGCTGCTAGATCTAGAGGAATATGATAAGGAAAGTAATCCTCATTAGAGCTATCCTCTGTGGTGTCAACTGTAGCTGTGCCTTCAGGTTCTGGTTGAGGATCCAGTTTTGACACAAATTTGTTAATCCCTAGATGGAAAAGGATATTATTGATGCCTAAACTAGTTGTCTATTTTGTTCTTTGACACGTAGCTTCAATAGGTTCAACTAGCCCATTACCATTCATCCCTATTGGACCACTCCCTTTGTATCCAAAGCGTTTCATGATTTTAAGACCATCATTATTGGGATCCATTTCACGAGCTGGGGTGGTCTATTCAGATATGTCCTTTCCTTTGTAAAGCCAAACTTTAACAACTCTTTCCTCATCTTCATCTTCTAATGGTGTTGAAGCCCGTACAAAGGCACCATCATAAACTATTTTAGCAGGAGTAGTATAAGATTTATTGTTCTCAGAAGGTCTTGCGTAAGAACAAGGAGATGGAGGTAGAGATACTAATGATAGCACAGGTTCTATTTGATACCCCGCATGCCTATGTCTTTGATTTTAAAAGTCTGTTCCATGTCTCTAAGCTTGGTATCATAGAATTCTATGGATTCTTTGTTAGTAGGAACAAAACTATCAGTTGACTGTGTGAGCGTATTACAAGAATAGCCCATATTAGCAGGAACTGTCACTTCTGCGCTGTGGAAAGGAAACTTGATGCACTAATGATATGTAGAGGGAACCACTTGCATTTCATGGATCCATGGTCTTCCCAACATGATTTTATAAGCAAGAGGAATGTCCAACACTTGAAAAGTGACATCTCTTTCAACAGGTCCAACCCGAATAGGTAGCACAACTAAACCTTTAGACTTTCTTTCTTCTTCATCATAGGATTTGATAGTAATTTTCTTGCAGGAATCTATGTGATCTTCATCATAGCCTAGCTGAGTGAGAAAGTGAGTAGAGAAGATGATGAGGCTAGCACCATTATCAATAAGGACGTGACAGACACACTTTTGGTCAATCATGACCTCTATATGAAAAGGGGTGTTATGTGGGTGGTTGACCAAATGCTCATCTTCTTCTAAGAAAGATAGATAGTGCGGTGAAGTCAAGTGACCCACTATAGATTGAAACTGATCAAGATTAATGTCTTTGGGGATGTTAGCCTCTGCGAGGGCTTTATCCAGAATCTTCCTGTGAGCAGGCAAGATCTTCAACAACTCAAAGATGGTTATTTGAGCGTTGGTTCTTTGCAGCTGGTCGAGAATGCTATAATTAGCAGTAGGAGGTTTGGGGACCACTTTTTTGGTCTTGTTGGTAGGGCCAACATCATCTTTATCCA
Organism: Thuja plicata; assembly: GCA_018584345.1. Lineage (NCBI taxonomy): Eukaryota > Viridiplantae > Streptophyta > Pinopsida > Cupressales > Cupressaceae > Thuja > Thuja plicata. Next base: position 1,023,731 of record MU228135.1, on the reverse strand, counting down.
TGGGTTGCTTCAGTGCGGATGTAGTAGCAGGAGGGTTAGGACCCTTGAGAGTGATCTTAGCGTGGGATTTGGTAACGACGTTTGCAAAATCCTGAGATAATTTAGGTTCAGATGAGCAAGACCCAAGGCCTCTCAAGACAAATGGGGTCTTAGGCTTAGGATCATCCCCACTCCCCTTGATAGTAATCACATCACAATAATCAACTTCGACAGGTTCGATCATGTTGATGACATTGTCATTAGTGGTATGCGTGTAGTTAACCTTGGCATTGTTGTTCTTAGTGTTGGAAGAATCACCTTTCTCGTGAGGAGGAAAGGGATCTTTAAATTCTTGGTGATTTGAATTCTTATTATGATTATCCATATCAATATCACCATTATCAATCAGATCTTGGATCTTATGGTGCAACTGAAGACAAGTAGAAGTCTTATGACCCTTATTCTGGTGATAGTCATAGTATGCATTGTCATTCTACCAATGGGGTCGTGGTTGCGGATCATATGGATGCTTGTCTAGAGGAGTGAGAACCTGGTTTTGCACCAAAGTCTTGTAAACTACATCAAGTAGTTCTCCCAAGGAAGTGAATTCACGCTTGGGTCGAGAGGCCCAAGGTTTGTTGCTATAGAATATTGAAGGTGATTGAGTGTTTGTTGCAGCCTTTTTAGTAGTTTTGATCACTTGTATACTAGAAGTAAGATTGAAAACTAGTTTTGAAGGAGCCGGGGTCACATTATCAACCACTCCATCATTCACAATGTCCCTATTCTTGTTGACAAACTTCCTTTTATCTTTTTTGGAAGAGGAGGAACTTTGTTTGTTGTCTTTGTGCAAAGTCAATTCCCCTTTCTTAACCATAAACGCCTCTATCCTCACAACTTGCTTAATCATGCTGTCAAAATTGAGGGGACCTTGAGGCTATACCTGATACCAAAAATCAGGAGTGAGATTGTCCAAGAAGATGTCAAGTTTCTCAGATTCGGGTATTTTATGAGGATACTTGGTGCAAAGCTATCTCCATCTCTGGAGAAATATTAGGAATGGCTCCCCTTGTCTCTTCTTGAGATTGCAAAGGTCTCTGATGTTGACGGGATGCTATATGTTGTGAGAATAATGTTGGATAAAGAGATTTGTGATCTCATCAAAAGTATTAATGCCGGTGGGTAGTTGAGAAAACCACTCCATGGTAGGTCCACCCAGACTTTGGGGAAAGAGACACATTAAATAAACTTGATCATGAATGAACTCCATAGATAGGGCCCCAAATTATCTTAGATGATCTTGAGGATCGATGGTACCCAGATGTGTATCATACTTAGGAAGTTCTACACCCTTGGGAAAAGGTGGCATATGAAGACTCCTATCAAAAGGAAAAGGACAAATACTCTCCATCATGAATTGTTGTGCGGGTCTGTCCTTATCCTTTACAAGTTGGCTAATTTGGTTTTGCATATCTTCAATCATCTTTTGAAATTTGGTAGTCTCAGTCTCTTCCTCTTTAGTCACAAGTGTTTCCACTTTGAAATCTGGGGGTAGCTTAACTCCTTGGTTTTCCAATTCTAGAAAATATTTCTCTTTATCTTCTGCAAGGAGAATTTCCATCATCTTGATGAGACCCTTATTATATTTTATAGCATCTATGTCATTTTGAGTTATCGGATCATCATCATTACCGAGGATCTCATAAATGCTTGGGTTCTGATCTTGACTCTAGTCATGTGGAGGAGGGCGATGGTGATGTGCTTGCTGATCAACTTGGGATTGTTGATTCTGATCATTTTGAGATTGATCATGGGCCTCGCTATATTGACCTTGTAGGAATTTGAAAGGACTTCCCATGTTGCTGATGTGGGATTGTGCCATGTGTACAAGTTCAGTGTGAGTGTGTGTATCGAGCCAAGAGTTTGTGGCCAATGTAACTTTTGGCGGGTCAAAGGGGTCGATGGGTTTGGAAGGATCAATAGGTTCACAAGGATTGATAGGATCAAAAGGATCAATAAGGTAGCAAGGATTGTCAACAAGATCAACCCAAGTAAGTGACCTTCCAAAGTTTTGTTGATCTGGAAGAAATGAGTTCTTTTGATCTTGAAACAATAGTTCAGGTTGTCTTTGAAACAAGGGATTACAACATTACTGGAACACCGGTTTCTAATTTGGACTGGGATCTATACTAAATGGAGAGGAGGAATGTGAGGATCCCTCATGAATATTAGATTGAACAATAGGTTCGGAATGACCTCTTCCTTGATTATGAGATCTACCTTTACTTATTCCGGAACCACGAATGGGAAATACGTTGCTGCTTCTAGTCGTAATAGGCATAGATGAAGATGAAATGAGAGAGGACTTAGGATCTGAATCATAAATCTATCTCTAGAAATAGGAAAAAAGGAGATAAAGGCTAGAACAACTAAGATGTGAAATGCACCTGACACAAATCATTGAGAGTATGGCTAGAATAGCTGAAATGTGACTATCACGTCGCAAGGTAAAAAAAAATAGAAAGGTATGACATAGAACAAAGAGACAAAATGAGTTTGAGAAAGAATCAATTAGTTCTCTACTTGAGAAAATCAGTTTCAAACTGCAAACGACAGGGAAATAGGCAATCAGTCCTCATACAAAAATTATATCAAGCAAAAAAATCATCAGTCAACGAGAAATAGCTCACTGTTTTGGAACACCAGGGTACAAACTCTCGCAAGGAAGTTCTGGTTCGCGCAAGGAAAGGCTTAACTACGTGTGAGAAAATTAAATCTCATGCAAGGAAATGCTCAGTTTCTGGAATCTCATGCGAGAAAACTCTAGGTTTTGACAGATCAACTCAGTTTTCAAGACAAAAGTTAGATGTCGAGACACAGCCAAGACTATTCTCTGATAGAATTTCTAGATTTAGGATAGTTTTTGATGAAATGTAACTGATTGAATGTTTGATAATGTTAAGTTGAAGATGATACAAGACATTAAATCAGTTAATGGTTTGTATTGTCATTGATGTCAACTTGATATCGTCTGTACAGTCATGTACATAATGCCAAAGACTTCAGAGAATCAATGGAACAGTGGTTATGATTTCAAAAATGCATAAAATTCATGTATTCACTAAGTAATAGACTACACTGACAGAGTGCACACCATCGGTAAAGACAAAGATAAAGTCACAGTGATACCCGACGAGCAGAAGATAGTGTTGCCCAACGAAGCAGAATCATAGGATGCCCAACAAGCTGAAAATAGTGTTACCTGACGAGCAAGATCCAATGATGCCTGATGGATGGAGATTCCAAAGCTAACTAAAGTTGCACCAACGGAATTGGCAGTTGTCACTGGTGACGAACTGCAGAATTGACCGACAGAATAGGGAGATCAGAAAATGAAAAAATATCTAGCTGGCAGAGCTTAAGGATAGACTTAACTGATTGTTTTATTTGTTTTATTCAACCACAATTAAGAAATTGATTTATACAGTTGGCAAGATGATAACTATGAGATAAATCAGGAGTTAAAGCCGTAAATCAATTTGGCTGGATTGTTTTTCACACCAAGAATCAAGAATCAAGAATCAAGAATCAAGAATTAAGGAATATCATGTCTATATAAGAGACAAGCATAATTAATTTCTGAAAGCAATGAGATACACAGGGGAGCGAATTGAAAGAAGATGCTGAAGAGAAGCTGGTGAAGGATAAACTTCATACAGTCCTGATCAATCAAGCTAAGGGAGAGCTAAAGAATTTTGCAGACACCGACGAACAGTGAAGCACAACATCACAGAGCAGAAAGTGTGAAACATAAAGGAATTGAATTGATACATTGATCAGAGAGGTATTATACATAAATAGATCTGAATATCTACAATTCAAAGTTGCATTAGAAACAGGTCATTGTGTTTCAGTTTAACCATTGAAGCATTAAATCTCTTAAATGAGAAAGAGTTAACTGTGTTCTATAATTGAGGTATATCCTAATAGATTACCAAAAAGGTTGATTCATGATAGTAGCATTAGTCTTACCTAAAGCCTATTGACAGTCTAAGAAGGAGGCTGATTCAAGGATGGTAGTAAGATTAGCATAAAGCCTATTGACAGTCTAAAGGCTAATTCAAGGATGGTAGCATAGATGCCAGATACTAAGTGACAATCTATGTATAAAAATCCTCTAACAAGGTCACACTTAATAGTGTGTTTGTAACCTTTAACAGGGTTGGCTCCTAACAGGACTCACTTTAGAAGAGTGAAAATTTGGGGTACCGGTCCCAATGGTTTTTTCCCTTAACAAGGTTTCCACATTAAAATCCATGTTTTATGTGTGTATGGTTTATTACTTTATTGTTTTACATTTCACACATGCATTTCTGGATTGATTGGTATACTTTGCATATTTACTGAGTATCGATAAATAAGTTTTACTACTTATCAGTAATCAAGGAGAATAAGGACAGACAAGGTAAACTGACAGACAATTATTTATTTCAAGTATTTCAAAGGCATACATCTTGTAGGGACTTAATAATCTGAGGTGTATTAATTGGTGGATTAAAGTTTAAAGGATAAATTTTTGAGGCCACATATTCACCCCCCTCTCAGTTATTACTAACAATTGGTATAAGAGCTTGTGTGCTTAGAACAAAGGTTTCAAGACCTATGTAAAGATCACAAGATAAATAGATGAGATGTGCCCAAGTTGAATAAAGACAACTTTGCTTCATGGAAAAGAAGAATAAAACTCCACTTATCAGGTATTGGCAATGATATTACTCAATACTTAGATACTAAATATGTGTTTCCTACATGACCATTGACAGTAGATCAATTGAGAGTAAAGCATGAACATAACTGTATGGTTATAGAGCTTTCTGCCTTACTCTCTGATGCTGAATTTGAGGATGTCAAAGATTGAAAAAATGCAAAGACAATGTGGGATAAGCTAAAGCTTGTACATGGAGGTAATAAAAATGTTCTGAGAGCCAAGGCAGAAAGCCTTAGAGGAAAGTTTGATGATATTAGAATGAAAGAAGGTGAAAACATCACTCAGTATAGCACAAGAATAAAAGTAGTCAATGCTATAAAAGGCATTGGAGGTACACTTGAAGAGGAGACAGTGGTAAGTAAAATCTTAAGAACCTTATTGCCTGTATATGCTATTAGAGTCTCTACTACTCAAGAAATGAGAGTAGTAGCAAATAATATAGTCACTCTTGATAGCCTAATTGGTAGACTGATTTTATTTGAGATGAATAATTTTGATAATAGTGTCTTACCAAGTTTAGAGTCTGCATTTAATTCTTCTATGAGAATAAGCAAATCTAGTCAGAGACACTCATCTAGAAGAGATAGTGAAAGCGAAAGTGAAGAAGAAGATCTAGATGAAATTGAAGCACTTATGGAAAGAAGAATGCAAAGAGGCAAAGGTAAATACAAAGGCAAGTTACCACTTGTATGTTTCAATTGTAAAGAGATTGGAAACTTTGCTGCAAGATGTCCTAACAAAAGAAAAGATGACAGAAGTGATAACAGATCTTTTGAGAAGAAATCTGAGAGAGGTGACAAAAAATATTACAGAGGTTATCGAGGACCAGAAAGAAGTGATACCCGAGATTACAAGGACAAAGGCAAGAAGGCTAGCTATCTAGCTACTTGCAAAGATGAAGATACTGACACCGAACCGGATGATGATTTTGAGATAGTATTTGTAGCTGTGAAGGATGATTCAGATGAAGATGAAAGGTATGAAGAAACTGCACTCATATCTAAGATTAGTAAGAATGATATCTGGATTATAGATAGTGGCTGCACTCACCATATGACTGGTGACAAAGAAAAGTTTAATAATTTTGAATACTATAAAGGTGGTACAATAAGAATGGGAAATGATACACCTTGTCAAATTGAAGGTAAAGGAACAATAATGCTGAATAACCTGATTAAATGTGAAAATTATTATTAGGTAAAATGATTGAATTATAATCTGTTGAGTGTTTCTCAGCTAAATAATTCAGGTCACAGAGTAGCATTTGAGAACAAGGAGGCAAAGATCTTCAATGAATCAGGAAAACTGATTGGTACCGGTGAACAGACCAAAGGTAACTTGTTCTATTTGAATGATACTAACCCCACTTGCTTGATGAATAGAAACGAAGACATATGGTTGTGGCACAAAAGGTTGTGTCATGTGAATTTTGAAAACATGATGAAAATAAGCAGGAAAAGAAGTGTAAGAGGCTTACCAACGATGACAAAGCCATACAACATCATGTGCAAGAATTGTCAAAAAGGTAAAATGAAAAAGTCTAGTTTCAAGAGCAAAACCCATACATCTGATGATATTCTAGAATTAGTCCATACTAATTTATGTGGACCTATGAGGAAAAAGAGCTATTATGGAGATATCTATTTTATTCTCTTTGTTGATGATTACTCTAGAATGAACACATTCATGTTTCTAAAACAAAAATCTGAAGCATTCAAGATGTTTAAATGGTATAAGGTTATGGTAGAGAAACAAAGTGGTAAGGATCTGAAATGTTTGAGATCAGATAGAGGAGGATAATTTATATCAAATGAATTCACTAATTTCTATAATGAGCATGGTATAAAAAGACATGTTTCTGCACCAAGAACACCACAACAAAATGGGATTGCTAAGAGAAGAAACAAATTAATAGTTGATTGTGCAAGAAAATTGATGATAGAGAAGGACATCACCTAGATCTTCTAGAGAGAAGCTGTTAGCACTGCTGTCTATACACTTAATAGAGTACAATTGAAGAAGGAATCAAAGAAGACTCCTTATGAGCTATGGTATGGTAAAACACCAAATGTAAGTTACTTCAAAATATTTGGCAGTCAATGTTATGTCTTAAAAGATGATAGAAATGGAAAGCTTGACACCAAAAGTGATGAAGGTATTTCTCTGGGGTATTCTACCAAAAGAAAAGCTTTTAAATGTCTAATCAAGGCTTCTAACAAAATAGTTGAAAGTGCACATGTGAAGATTGATGAATTTGCAAAAAAGAATGAACTGGAAAGCACAAAAGAACCAAAGGACTACAACAAGTTTGTATACTGTGAAGAACCCATAACTCTACCCGAGCAACAGTGCTTAAATCCAGAACAATAGAATGGTGCAACCGACAGTCAGAATGCTATTACTGACGGTCAAGATAATGATCAAAATAATGTGAAAGGTAATGAAGATGAAGATGATATACAAAGAGTTGTACCCATAATTGCAAGATATATAAGAAGGAACCATCTAGAGGACCAGATCATAGGAGATAAGAAAGCTGGTACAAGAACAAGAAGTAAGTCTTTAAACTCAAATTGCTTAATTTGTGAGTTTGAACCAAAATCTGTCAATGCTGCACTCGATAATGAAGAATGGATAAGTGCTATGAATGATGAGATTGAATAGATTGAAAAGAAAAAGACATGGTCACTTGTGCCAAGACCAAATGACAAGAATTTCATCGGTACAAAATGGATATTCAGGAACAAACTGAACGAGAATGTAGAAGTCACAAGGAACAAAGCAAGACTAGTATGCAAGGGGTATGGACAAGAGGAACGTGTAGACTATGGAGAAACCTTTGCACCTGTTGCTAGGCTAGAAGGAGTAAGAATTCTACTTGCTTATTCTCCATACAAAGGATTCAAAGTATATCAAATGGATGTCAAGTCAGCATTCCTAAATGGAATACTTGAAGAAGAGGTATACATTAAGCAACCAGAAGGGTTTGTGGATCCAGACAAGAGGAACATGGTATG
>MU228135.1:963540-979876 GCA_018584345.1 Thuja plicata | reverse complement strand
TATTCATGCAATAAATTTGGTCATAGATCTATGAATTGTAAAACAAGTCAGAAGAACAAGAATCAGAATAATCAAAGAAATCAGAATCAGCAAAGACAAAGAAGTTATCCTCAGCAAAATGTTAGAAACCCTCATAATATTACATGTCACATATGTAATTACAATGGATACACAGCCAAGCAGTGCAACATGATGAATAATAACATTAGACCTCCTATCATTTGTCACTCATGTGGAAAAGCTGGACACATCTCTAAGCATTGCAGATCTAGAGCGTAGAAACAGGAAAGCCCTAAAAAGTCAGAAGATTCATTATGGGACGAGGCAGGAGAAATCAAATTTGTGAAAGCTACATAAGATACAAGGAAGATCTGGGTTGAAGTAAAGAAGGATAATGAAGAGAACAAGGTAGCAGATGCATCCTCAGTGGACACACCTTCTACTTCTAAATAGTTGACCTTCATGGTCTTAGGGGGAGCTATTCTAGCTCTGAACCCTTGTGTAGCTGGTATACTCACCATCTGAGTATGTGCCTTGGATTACAATTGTTTGGTGAAATTGTGATGCAGTATGCAAGAGAACAAGATTTAAATTGTTATCAGGAACAAGAACGGAAGTTACAGTTGCTTCCCGTGTCTACGCGACAAGTATTGATGACGGAAATCTACTTTGCAATCACCAATTCCTCACATGCGGTCAGAATAAATGATTGGAGATCATAGAAGCCCTAGTAGTTGTATTATTAATGCATTACAGTTGTTCTCAAACAACAGAGAAAGGAGATTGATAATCATTATTTGTTAAGAAAAGTCATTCGAGTTTGAAACGAAGCCCAAGCACGGACACGTCATTTCAAAAATTAGTTGAAAACTTACTTAGCAATTGAGTAAGTGGTTGGATAATAAAAGGAGCACTTACAGTCGAGTAGAAAATCATCTCAATTACATTCTTTAGTAGAGATTGATATCAAGAAACTCTTTGAAACATCTCGGAAGCGATTTATCAGTATGCTTCAGCGCATAAGTTTCATGAAGTGAAATTGGTCAAAATCTTGTTGAGCAGTGTTCTATGTGAGAGTATCAGTATAGCCATTGGAGATATTTGTTTCTGAGCCGATCTGATGTTATCCTTGGAAGAACATACTTATTATTGATCATCTAACTGTGAATACAAAAAAAGAGTGTTCACATAAGAGAAGAATTGATTGAAGATACAATTTGAAATATCATGTGAAGAAGCAGATATAACTATTATGACAGGTCCACAGGATTATGCGCCCATGGCCAAAGACATGGAGGATACTTTCATGGTTGATAATGTTGAAGTATCAATGGCAGCAATGGATATTGATCTAGACAAGTTTGAAGAAACATTTGTGAAAAGTCTTTATATCAGCAAGAAGATCTATTGATTTAAGATATCACAGAAAAGGAAGCAAAAAAAGAGAAGACTGAAGTGTTGGATAGTTCATCATCATTGTTGTCAAGTTTGACACCCATAATAGACTTAGACTCATGGGGAGTAAATAAGTAAGGGGGAGTATATAATCTGAAGGAGTCATGAAAAATAGATCAGATATTGTAGAAGAGAATTATATGAAGAAAAGGCTCAGTGAATTGCTTAGCAACTTTACACTTGATCTTAGTTCACTCAAGGTTGGTCAAGCATCCTTGAAAGAGTTTGCAACAAAAGGCAGAGAAGATAATATCAAAGGGGGAGTAAAATAATGTATAGAATATGAAGTCTGTCATATTATCAAGGTCCTAGCATAGACTTGGAGAAGATGGAGAAGCTACAATATGCATTATGCGCCCATCTTCAGATTATTGCATTTTGGGAGAAAGAGATCCAGAAGTTGCAGATTGCATATCCATATGTGTATGCTGAGTAAGTACATAGAAGTTTTTTTGAGCACCTTTGTCATTAATGTCAAAGGGGGAGTAGGGTATGAAGAATATGGAGTCTAATAGGGAGATATAAGATAGAGAGTTTTTGTATATGAGTACAGATAGTAACTTCGCCATATTCCTTTGTTGCCATTAATGACAAAGGGGGAGATTATTGGCAAGTTGACTATACTAGTGTATATGAATCTATTTAGTGTTTTCATTATGGCAACAAAGTCATATGAATTTTTGGAGTCAGCACACATTATCAGAAGATCATAAATTGGCTAAGTACAGAAGACTGGATAGTTAGCAGAGTACCAGAAGAATAGAGCATCAGTGCATGTGTATACGACCAAACTAGGGCATGTGCCTTTGAAGATAATATTTTAAGTATGTATTCATGCTAAGTATAAGAGAGAATGATCAGATCTAAAATTATGAAGAAGATACAGCCAGTTAAAGAGGTACAACCAGTGAATGCCAGAACAGGACAAATATCATGGAAAGAGCCGACAAAGATTGTTTTGGTAAAAAAGTTGCACATATAATCAGGACTTGTGTCTTTGGATTAGTGATTTTTAGTGACCTAATAATGTGTGGTTAAAGGCACATGACTTGATTCATCCAGAGAAAGAAGTTAGAGCTAATTTGGTGGAGCAGACTGTGTGAAGAGACACGTCTGTTTGGTTTGAGTAAAATAGTTGTAATTGATGTTGCACTGAATTAATGAAGGGTTGCATGCTTATTTAATTGATCAAGATAGATGGTAAAAGGTTTCCTAAAGCTGACATGTTCATTTCCTTTGAGGAAGTACTTATAGAAGGTCATTTGTGATCAGAAAAGTTGCGAAAGCCAAAGATAAGAAAAGAAAAGCAAAGTGTTAAAGCAGCAAAGCTATATCTGTCATATGTTGATGATATAGATATTGAATTAGAAGATTTTAGAGTGTATTTAAGATTTTTATAGTTCTTTACAAGAGGTTAAAGCATTAGCACACAAAAGGAACTGATCAGAAAAGCACTGTCACAGCAGCAGTTCACCTTGCAGATACAGTGTGTATCAAAGATCCAGAAGGTTGTAGCCTTCAACATTTGAGCAGTGTGCTCTTGGAAAGTGAGTCCTTGGATAGTGAGTCCACCACCCCTAACAGGGTTATTGTAAAAGACTCCTAACAGCGTCTGACCCTTAACAAGGTCACTGTACTTCATGTATACAACTCCTAATAGGGTTAAGGATCTTCTAATAAAGGATCATAAGAAAATAGTACAAAATATTTGTGGGTACTAATTCCCACCAGGGTTTTCACCTACATTGGGTTTCCCCGTAATCATATTTGGTGTTATGAGTTGTGTATGTTTATCTTACTTGCATTGATATTCAGTTCAATACTTAAGCATTAAAGTTAAGATTCAAGATAAGAATTAAAAGTATTAATAGATAGATCACTAATTCACCCCCCCCCTCTCAGTGATCCTAATCCTAACAGTAACTAATGTCAATCATGGAATGATTGATGGGAGAGAAATCGAGCGGGAAGTAATTTTCAAATTTTTCTGGGATTCCTGCTGGGCAGGGATGCCTGGATGCTGGAGGCCTGGTTGAGGGAAATGGTCCTAGCTTGGGAGTAGTGTGTGTCAAGGAGTCTAGATCAGTTTCTTTGGACCTATCCCTACTGTTGATTAATTCTATTCTAGACGGAAAACCCAGTCCTATCGTTGCAGCGTGTGCTAAGCTGAGTGCTGCTGAGATTCCCTCTAAGGTTCCTTGTCCTCTAGGAAATCTGTCGGTTACAGGGAATATCTCTAAGAACAGGCCCTGTCTGGTTCTAGGTAAAGTAAGCTCTAAGAACCCACCTGTGGGGTCCCCTGAAGTTAGTAAGATCAAGGAATTTACATCTTCGCCTAAAAAATGGTCATAAATCTTGGGTGCCAAACAAGTGGAGAGTTCTTCTGCTATTGGTACCGTGAAGGCTGGATTGGTGAACAGAGAAGCAACCATTTTTTTCCCTGATACATTGGTGGATCTCTCGGTCTTAGCGATGGAGTTTACCTTGGTTGGTAAGTTTCTTGGCCCTTGTCCTAATATTGAGCTGGTTAGATCCTTTGCTAGGAGAAAATGGGCCTTAAAGGGTCAAGTTGATATTGTGGCTCTACCAAAGGGGTTTTTATCCTTTGCTTTCTCTAACAAGGAAGATCAATATTCTATCCTATGTGGAGGGCCGTGGATGTTTGGTAGGACAATGATTTCCTTCTGAAAATGGACCCCCAACTGGGATTACTCAAACAATTTTTTAATGCTACGCCGGTTTGGGTTAAATTCCCTGGTTTGCCCCTAGAATTCTGGAATGAGGAAGTCTTGAAAGGACTGGCCTCTTCTTTTGGAGGAGATCTTCTATCTATTGATCCTATGACTAAAGCTAAGTCTTGTCTGGTTTTTTCTCGAATCTATGTCAATATCTGCCAGTTTGACAACCTCCCCTTAGTTATAAATATTAACTCCAAGTTGGGTATCTGTAAGCAAGAGGTGGAGTTTTAATCTCTACCTTTTGCTTTGTTTGTTTGTCATAAAATGGGCCATTGGGAAAAAACTTGTCCGAAGAAAGTGAGGAAGGATCCCAAAAGTGTGATCCCAGATCCTATTCCTCCTAAGGAACCTAAACTTATTTGGAAGGAGAAAAAGATGCTAGAGATTACAAAAGAAGTAAGTATTAATAAAGGTGAAGAAAAAGAAAGGGGTAGTGGTGACTTTGTTGATTCAAATAGAATCCTGGAAGAAGGGGAAATTGTGGAATCGATCACCCACATCTCAGATTCTTTGATGAAAATGGTGCCGGTTGAGGTGGTGGTTCCCATCTAGGCTGATGAACAAGAGTTCATTGCGGAAGGTGTCATCCTATCTGTTCATCTAGAATGAAGGGCTATTGGGGTGAATTCTTCCTCCTTTGATCTAGAAAAATCTGAAGAGGAAGCCTCATCTTCTATTCTAGATACTTTGTCTGTTAGTGGTGATGATGATTCCTTTGCCACTCCAAACAACCTTGACTTGAACGGGGCTCCATGGATGACTCAGGTTGGTAAGAAGCATAAGAAACAACATAAATCTCTCAATACTCTAGGTTCCAAGGGAGTGGTTACAAGAAGTAAAGCCGATGGAGGGTCTAAAAATCAAAATGTTAAGGCGGATGTTGGTTCCAAAAAGCAAACACCTGGACGATCTTCGAAGAAAGAAATTAGAGAAAGGGAAAGTAAGAAGGATATTGCACATGGAAAACAATTGACCATCCAGGTTGTTTGCACCACGATTAAGATATGAAGATCATATCATGGAACATAAGGGGGCTTAATGCTGCCCACAAGAAGGACTTATTGAGAAACTTGTCCATAGATCATAAACCTGACATTATGATGGTTTAGGAAACCAAAATGGTTAAAGAAAAGATCAAAAAAATTAGAATTTTCAAAAATGGTGGTGTGGTTGGATCCAGTTCCATAGGAGCCTTGGGAGGGATAGCTATTTTTTGGAATCAAAATAATATCAGAGGGGTTATTCTTGAAAATGACGTTAACTGTTTGAGCATTAAGTTTACTCATCTAAAATCTCACTTTGAATGGGCAACTACTAAGATCTATGCTCCTAATTCCAAATTTGGTAGAGCTAAGTACTGGAAGATGGTAGAGGACCAAAGGTTGTCCTTCTGTGACCTTCCTTGGCTGGTTATGGGAGATTTCAACTATCCTCTGAAAGAAGATGTGAAATTTGGAGGGATTTATAGTTTGAGTCAATTGGAGGGCCGAATTGATTTGATGGACTTTGTCAATCGTCAAGCTCTTGTGGATATTGATCTTCAAGGAGTTAATTATTCTTGGTCCAATAGGAGAGTTGGAGGGGATCTTATTCAGGTTCGCCTGGACCATTCCCTGATCTCAGCTAATTGGCTTAACATTTTTTGTTGTTCGCTATCCTCTATCACAAAGGTTGGTTCTGATCATTCCCCTCTCTCATTTGTTGCTAATTTAAATAAGGTAAAAGGAAATATGCCCTTTAGATTCAAAAAAATGTGGTTAGACCATCGTGAACTACAACAACAAATATTGGAATAGTGGAAGGTGGACATTCATGGGATGACCATGTTCCGTGTCTCCAAGAAACTCCAGCACATAAAACAAAATATTAAGGTCTAGAGTATGGTTGTGTTTGGGGACATTTTCAAAATTAAGTTGGATTTGCGAAAGGAACTTGCCTTTGTTCAGGATACTATTCAACAAATAGGTTTTTCTCAGGACTTGAAAGAGACTGAGTCAAAGCTCTTGGCCAAGACTCACAATATCATCTCCAAAGAGGAAGTGTACTGGAGACAAAGATCTAGTTCTTTGTGGCTAAAGGCTGGTGATAAGAACACCAGGTTCTTCCATTTATCAGCTTCAAAACATCGGGCCTCCAACCAAACATCCAAGCTCAGGGTGGCTTTGGGAGTGGTTTGCAAGGATAAGGAGATTTCTCTGGCTACAGTTGATTTCTTTTCCTCTCTTCTCTCCAGAGACCATTTGATTTCGTTGGAGAGTTAGGATTTACTCCTTGACACTATTCCTTCTTTAGTGGATGATCCTACTAACAAGTTTTTGATTGCTATTCCTTCCTCTAAGGAATTCAAGAAAGCTGCCTTCTCTTATGAGGGAGATAAATCTCCGGGTCCTGATGGTTTCCCTGGTTTCATCTTTCATAAATTTTGGCATATTGTTGGGAATGATATCTATCATGCTGTCAAAGAATTTTTTTGTTCTAGTTCTTTGCTTAAGGAGATTAATGCGACTTTTATTGCTTTGATTTCTAAATCCCCTGGTGTGGCTTCTATTGACTCCTTTTGACCGATTAGCCTTTGCAACTTTGTGTACAAAATTTTCTCTAAAGTTCTTACCCTTAGGGTGTTGGCTATTCTTCCTAATATCATCTCCCCCCAATAGAGTGGCTTTGTTCCTGGGAGGTAGATCTTGGATTCGATCATGAAAGTTCATGAAGTTATTCACTCTACTCACGTCTCCTCTAACCAGGGATTCCTGCTAAAGCTTGATCTCTTGAAAGATTAAGACCGGGTGGACTGGGATTTTTTAATTAAGACTCTTAAATCCTTTGATTTCAGTGTTAAGCTACTACAGCTTGTTTTTCAACTTATGAGTACCATGATGACTGCTATAATTGTTAATGGCTCCTCTTCTAGATTCTTTAAGCCTACTCATGGGCTCCATCAAGGGGATCCTTGCTCCCCTATTCTCTTTGCTATCTTGGCGGAAGGTCTTGGGCATTTTTTTTTAGAATCTTTCCTTTGAAGGTTCCATTCAGGGTCTAATCCTATCCTCTGCCTTGATCCCTTATTCTCATGAACAATTTGTCGATGATATGGTGATTATGGGATCTTCTACTATCCAGGAAGCCAAAAGGATCAAAAAAGATCTTATTATCTACTCTTCTGCTACTGGTCAAACTATTAACTGGAAGAAAAGCTCTTTGTTCTTTATTAATACTCCCAAGGAGAGGAAAAACAAGATTTCTCGTATCTTGGGGTGTGAAATTTGTTCTTTACCTGTATCCTATCTTGGCCTTTCTTTGGGATTAAAACCACCGGACTCTTTTTGGGCGGGTTTGGTGGATAGGTTTAACATGAAACTTGCTAGCTGGAAAGGTGCTATTCTTAGCCAAGAAGGGAAACTCCAACTATTTGAGGCCTCCCTGCAAAGCCTCCCAATTTATGCTATGAGCTTATTCAGGATCCCCAAAAAAATTGCTGAAGTTATTGAATCTATTCAAAGAAAGTTCCTATAGTCTGGAGTGAAAGATATTTAGAGACTTGCCTTGGTGGTATGAGGCAAGGTCTGCAACCCAAAGAAATGGGGAGGGATGGGGATTAGGCCTCTTAAGGTTATTAACTAGGCTCTTCTGGCTAAGAAAATCTAGTGAATTTATGGGGAAAACAAAGAATGGAACAATATTATAAAAAAGAAATATCTCTTTTCGTTCCCTCACATGTCAGATTTTATGAAGTGTGAGGTGAAGGTACAGGGCTCTTTCATTTGGAACAGCATCCAAAATTCTAAGGAGATAGATTTTAAGAGAGCCAAGTGGCTTCTAGGCAATGGTAGGAGAATCTTGTTCTAAGATGATTGCTGGGCAAAAGATTCTCCTTTGATATCCACTCCTGCTTTTCAACCTATTATTGATTTTTGTAAAAATAGATTAGGTTTGTATGTTTCTGATTATTGGATTAATCAGAATTGGTTTGAATTTTCAGCTGTGGACTTTTCTCTCAAACCTCTTATGCTGGATTTAAACATCTGGAAAGTGGAAATTTTGAAGGAGGATAAGCTAATTTGGGGAAAGCTACCGTCGGGCCTCTTCTCAGCGGCCTCAGCATCTAAGATCTTGATTAAAGCTCCAGACCCTCTTCCTTTTTGGAGTCTAGTTTGGGATAAAAGGCTCATTCCTAAAATTAACATCTTCTTTTGGTTGGTTTTGTAGAACAAAATCCTGACTATTGACAACCTTAAAAAAAGAGGAATGGTTTTTCTGAATAGATGTTTCCTGTGTAAACAAGAGGAGGAATCGGTTTTCCATCTGGCTATTGATTATGGTTTTTTTAGAGCCGTTTGGTTTCTTACCCTACAAATATGGAACATACACTAGATATTCCCAAACAATCTGGAGAATTTTTTCAAACAATGGAGGAATGCTGCTGTTCCTATTGCTAGCTCTCTGTGGAATATTATAGCCCCCCATATCATCTAGAAACTTTAGCGTGAAAGGAATGATAGAGTTTTCTATGATAAGGCCTCCCCTCCTGAGATCATAGTGGAAAAGATCAAAAGAAGCATCAGAGACAATGATAATTTGGTCAATGGTGAAATGCTGGATTTCAATGCTGGTGTTTTGAATCATCCTCTGTGTTAAAGCCAATTTTGATGGGGCTGTGAAGGGGAACCCTGGCCCTGAGGGTTGTGGTGGGATTATCTGTGATGACAAGGCCATTTTCCTTGTAGTCGTGGCCTTCCCTATTGGGGTCCAGACCAACCACGTGGTTGAAGTGATGGCTCTCCTTCAAACTCTAAAGCTAATCAATAATTCCATGCCTTCTAATGTTTGGATCGAAGGTAATTCAATGAATATCCTAAATTGCATTAAAGGGAAATCTAAGTCATCATGGTCTATCAAAGCGATCATAGATGAGGCATCTTTAATCATTAACTCCTTTTCTAATGTGATTATTTCACATACCTTTAGGGAAGCAAACGGTATTGTGGATGAGCTGGCAAACATCACATTTAAGGCCAAGGGCATCATGACATGGCATGGAGTTACTGATTTGATGGTTGAAGTTAAGGCTAAGTTGGCTTATGATCTAACTCATAGCAAACAAGCAGATTTGGAAAATCAAAAAAATCTCTCATGATTTTACGACATTCATTATTTGATGGTTATAGGGTTACGGAAAAGTGTGTCTTTCCCAAGAAGGTTATTTGTAAACACGCATTCATTTGCGGTTTTCAAAAATTGAGCTTGAAGTTTTATCACTGTCTCTATATCTGTTCTGCCATTGCTATCTATCTTCAAGACATCATGGGTGGTGGGTTAAACAGAAAGGAGCCCAAAAACTGTAACAAATGGAAAACCCAAACTGACATTTGAGATAAACTTAAAAATGGAGGAATAACTAGCTATATGGAGTGCCTTCATGGTTCCAAAGACGCTGTCATGAATGCTTTTGTGGAAAGTTGGAAGGATGAGAGTGGTGATTGGAGGCATGGTTGTTAAAATTAATGAAAATTTGATAGCGAAGGTTACATGCTTAAACTCTAAAGGCTTACAATTTTATAGAGATAAAAAGATTTTTTAGAAAGCCATTAAGCATTTCCCAAAGGATAGAGACGAAGCAGATAGCCCGATGAAGGACTCTGGTGGGTGCTATGATGTTAGTTCTATCAAATAGTTTTGGGCTAAATTTCTCACGGTGATAATGGAGTATGTATCTTTGGACGAAAGATACAAAAGGGCTCATTCCTATCACTTTGTGCTATTGGGCCATTTCCATCATAAGGTGAGAATTTCCTTTCCCTACTATTTTCTCCAGTCTCTCCACCATAGCATTACTGAGCATAGGCAGAAGGATAGTAAGCCTATTCTTCATGAGGGCTTGATTCTCTTGATTCTTGAACATGTTAAAAAAGTGGCAGCCTCCAATCCTCTTATTATTTCCCTGAAAGAATCATGTTCTGCTAAGGATGGTAAATGGCTTAGGACCGGAGATGATAAGGGGGTTTCGACTGTTAAAAAGTTGAATTTTGAGAAAAATTTGGGTATGAACACAGACTCTGATGCTATGAGTGTAGAAGGATATGATTCCTAGTTTGATGATGACAGAAAAGAGTCTTTGTCTATCTCGGTGAGCGCCTCTATTGAGGAAGAGGTTAAAAATAAGGAAACCCCCAATGTTAAGGTTTCCCACACTGTCAAGGATAAAAATAAATTGCTTGATGTTGCTGATGAGGATGTGGAAGGTCAAAAAGTCCCCATTTTGGTTAATTATGCGAGTTTAGAAGAGCATGACATCCCTATCTCTCTGAAACTTGAGGTTCTTATGGAGGTGCATCCTGAACAGAAAGAGGCTGATACCCCAAAACATGACAATATTGATAAAGAAGCTATCCCTGCCTCCTCTAATAATATCCCTTTTTCAAGGTTAGTGGATATGCATGAGCGGAATGTCCAGCTTCTCCAGGAGGACATGTATGACAAGATTGAGCCCCCATTTGGGGTTCTTCAAACTGCTAAAGCTATGTCATTGTACTCATTTTGTCTGATGAAATGGGGTTTTAAAGAAATCAAAAGCCTTCATCTCAACTACAGAGCTTTGTCTGCTTGTGTCAATCTTATTAACTCTGGGTCGATGGGGGTTGCTGACAATCAAAATGTAGAGGATGGGAAAAATTTGCAAGCTCTACATGAGCGTTCTAACACCTTGGATAATATTGTGAAAAACACATGATGGACAATAATGTCTTCATGGGCATGACTATGGAGTGTTTTAACTCCATAAAAAATAAAATGGATTCTCCTATTGTGGTAGAAAACAATGAGGATATTGATGCTAAGGGTCCGGGAAAGTGTACGTGCTCTGCCAGGAAGAAGAAGATTCAAGATAGGATCTTAGAGCTATCAGATTTCAACGTAGCCATCAAAAAGGTTGCTGAAGCAAAGAAGGTAGCAGAGGACACTCTGCTAGAGATGGCTTGACTCTGGTGTTCCCCTATTTTTTTGGTGCTGCATCTTTTGGTTTCTGGTTCTTGGAGCAGTTCGATGGTTTCTAGTCTTTTTGTCCTGGCTTTTTAGTCTTGTCTGGGTTTGCGGGCTGGCTCTCAGTCCTGTTTCAGTTTAGTATGTTTTTCGCTGCTTTATCTATGCTTTTCTTGTAAGGGGTTTCAAGTCCTCATAAAACCTATTTTTACCAGCTATCAAAAACTATTAGGTCGACTCTTTCAAATAATAAATGAATCATCAATCTGAAATATTATCAAAATTTTCATATTTATAGATAAATCAATTATTAATGTATTATAATATAATTATTAAACTAAAAAATTAAATTTAAATAATATATTTATTATATATCACAATATTATAATAATTAATATTTTAAGTTTAAAAATCAAAATTAAATCAAAATTAAATTAAAATATTTAAACTTTGTAAATGCTTCCACTATGTATCTAAAATGATATTGTAAAATTATAAAAATTATATTTTATAAATTTCCTGTAGTAGACATTAGATTTCCACAGTCCATAGCAATTAGAGAGAAGTGATTTTTTTGATTCAATTGTGTCAATTTTATTTGCATCAACATTTCAGATCATACTCAATGATCCATCATCGAGATTCTTTTCATACAACTCTCTTACATCCTGATGATGGATCATTGAGTATATATGATCTGAAATGTTGATGCAAATAAAATTGACATAGTTGAATCCAGAAATGCACTTCTCTCTAATTCCCAATATTAACTAGCATTGATAGTGAAATGAAACTAACTTTATGTACCGTGGCTCTAAATATCACACACTAATGAGTGATTCCTAGGCAAAAAGTGTTAAATATTCAAAGTTGACTTACTTTTTGCAAGCTTAATTTTTTCCTTAATGTGTTAAGGCTGGCCCTTTATGCATAGTTATTATTAAATTATTAATGATTGGTCTATCTAATTTGTTAGTGTTACGTGGAGGGGATATTATAATGAGGCAAAAATAAAGAACATTGCATAACAAGCGACCAATGTATTTTTTTCACGTTAGTGGTTAAGAATCATTTGTGTTGTAGTAAACGGGAAATATAACGGGTGAAAATAGAGCAAACGAAAAGTGACCGAGATTAATAAATGAAAATGAATGGCTGCCATTAATGCAATTGTCTTGCATTATTTGTAGACATCTCATCTATTTCACATCAAGTAATTCCTTTGGCATAAAAACACTTTGTCAACATCGATAATGCTTTTCAATTTCTACTTCTCTTAAACATACATAATTTTTTAGTCTGGTAGTTCTCTCTACTAAAACTTAGTCTACTTGTCGAATATAGTTAACAATAATTTTGTTGATTTCACATATAATGAACAATGAACATACCATCTACAAAATGTACACTCAAATTCAGTACATTTATATTGATGTTCCATTGAAAATAATTATGCTTAAGGATTTCTCTCACGAAAGTTCCTTCCCTGATGATTTTCAGAGCCTATCACAAGTTAAAATACTTCCATTAGTTGTACTTTGTTATTGACTATTTTAATATTTCATGAGATCCGGTTAAGGTGAATTCCACAAACCCAAAATGTATACTCGGACACACAATAGCTAGTTTAGGGAAACAACTTTAGGGACAATTTTGAATGAAAGGCAATTGGTGGAACTCGCACTTGGTCTGGAGGCCACACATTTTTTTGGGTGGTGAGGTCTGATGTAATAGACAGAAAACAAGCATTCTTTTCTAAGAAAATGTATCAAAAGAAACAGCAATAGATGACTATTCCACAACATTTTCCGCAATGAGCCTACACTCTAGAAAGGAAGAGGAGAAATTATTTTTCAAGATAATGTTGCCTATCAAATATCTATTCAATCTAAGTCTAAATGCTCAGCAGTTCTTACACCACATAATTTTCATTGGAAAGATATATGACAGAGTAGCTAGAAAGGAAGCTCAAGATCCACTTGTATTTCAGATACATTCTATGGAGAGTGTTACAAAAGTTTGAAGATGCAATGGAGATCAATCTTGCTATGTAGGAGATCAAGAGAAGAAAGTAGGAAATGCAAAAAGTGTAGTGAGATATGGATAGAGAAGTCTAGGAAGAGGGAGAGATATGGATGGATAGCAAGGAGGTGAGTAGAGATAGAGGGTTAGAGAGGAAGAGGGACAAAAATAGACATGTATAGAGAGGTAGATAAAAATATAAAGATAGAGAAAGATAGGGAGATAGAGAGGAATATATAGAGTTATAAATGGTAACATCTCTTGTAAACGGTAACATTTCTTATAAATGGTAACTTCTAGATCATATATGTTACATTGATCTAAAATGAACATTCATAATGGTAGCATCTCATAAACAAACTATGGAGACATAATACAAAAGAACTTTACTAAAAGATAACAGTGTCATTATGAAAACCCAATTTTCTAAATTAACGTAAAGATAATAATTCACATGAGCACCATTTCTTTATTAATTTTCACAAATAGAAGAGATGTTAGACAAGCCTCTTACAGAAATTGGGAAATCAATGCAGCCTAAAAAATCTTATAAATAGAAGATAACTGCAATTACATAAACAACTACATATCAGGGGTTGGACTATCATGAAGAATGTAGGGTAAACAAGGGAAACAACTCTGGTTCATTCTTTACACTAATTATTGAAGCCTCAAAACATAAATTTTCCTTTTCCTCTCCCAAATATAATGATTGACAATAGGATGTGGAAGTAGAGTCACAGTAATAATTTGATGGAGTTTTTAAATGGATCAACAAGCCCAAGAGGAGTGATAGGGTTGTAAATCAGCGCTGGAAGAGTCACAAATGACAACCTATAATTATTACTTCTTAATATTTGTGTATTATGATGATCATTTAGACATAAATTGATCTTAGTTTACATCGTATATCAACAACAATTTGATCTTAGTTTACATTGGATATCTATCCATGTTGGGATTAATGGGAAGTATGTACTAAGAGGGGAAGGGTGAATCAGTATCTCTAAAACTTTTGTATCCTTTAATCAATTAACCTTTGTAATCAATTTGTATATCCATTCAATCTAATTTATAATATCTTGATGTGAGTTATATCAATTCATAACATTAACATACATGTGAACATTCATAGAAACATTCATGAAAGTAATTGACACATAACACAAGATATGATATGGCAAAAAACTCCTGTTAGGAAGTAAAAATTGTGGTGGGGATGACACCCACAAAATCTTCACTATCTATAGATTGGAAGGGGTCAGTTAAGGCCTACAATTTGATCACTTCTGATGATATACCCTGTTAAGAGTATTGGTGGAGACCTGTTAAAGTCTACTCTGTTAAGAGCTTTAGCAACACTGTTAAGTGTGCACCTAGTTAAGATATTTGTAGTTGGACTGTTAAATCCACCTTCCTTGAAAGGATTTTTACACTTTTCTCCACTTGTTAGAATGATAGAAAATTACAAATTAACTTGGTAAATGCAATCTCCTATTGATGATACAGATCCAATTTAGTTTACATGAAAAATATTATCACCTTATTATGATTGAATAACACCTCTGTTTTTTGGTATCCTCTGTTCTTGGTTCTGATAACCAAATTTACCTTTTTCTGTTCTTGTTCTTGAAACTCTCAATCTAATCCATAGATATGTTTGTATACTTCATTCATGTTCTCCTCTCTCTTCACATCATTTTTCATCCATCGATAGTGAATGATTGCATCATCTATTTATAAGATGGATTGACATCATCAAGTTTCAAGAAAAATAATGTTAACTCTAAGATCAGGTTTACAACTTGTACCTAGATCTCCTAGTCTATGTGTTTTAAATTATTTAGACTGATTAAAGCACTTAAATTCATGTTTCTTGTCCCTAAAGAAATTAATTTAAAAAAAATCAATATCCTATAAATAGAATAGGCTTGCTTTATCTGACGTGGAAGTCAGATCCACTTTTTGCGGGCTGCACCTGACTTTTGGTTTCTGATTGTCTGTTATGCTAAGATATTAGTTGACTATCTTTAAGTTTTGTTCTGTCGGTTTTCTCTTTAACTTTTGATTGGTCTGCACTGTATCCTGCATGTCGGGTTCCTCTTTGTCTTTCTATCTTTACATTTTTGGTATACACACTAAGTTGTGTCGTCAGTTCTCCTTACACTTAGTCATCTTCGGTGATATCTTTCTATCTGATCTTCAGTTTGCTCTTGTCCTATCTTTCTCTGTATGCTTACTGAAAGTGTTGTTTGCATACTAATGGAAAATTAATGTCATCAATCTCCCCCTTTGACATTAGTATCAAAAACTAATATGTGAAAAATACTAACAAAATGTTAATTTTATACAACATATATAATCCTTAGTCATTTAATGACTCCCAATATGTATATGTCGGTATATCTGTACATATGATATCTTTTTCTTCTGTAAATACATGTACATATCATTTTCCACACACACACACACACACACACACACACACACACACAAATATATATATATCATTTTCCACACACACACACACACACACACACACACACACACACAAATATATATATATCATTTTCCATCTATATACCATTCTCCATCTATATATCATTCTCCCTTATGAATATACATATACATATTTGTTTTCCCATCTGAATGAATGAATGAATACACATATCATTTTCCCCCTTTTTGGTGTAGTACTCATATCATTTTCCCCCTTTTTTGATAATAAGGGCAAAGGTCAATACCTTAGAGTTTATCAAAAATGTGGGAGTGCTAAGACTTCAAGTCTTCCATCATTTTCTCCTATTTTTCTTTTAGGTTCTCCAGAGCCATGTGCTCGAGTGTGATCTTTGAGTGCATGTCATAGATGTTGTTTGCTACAAACATCTTGGGAGTTTCTATCAATTATCATGCTAAACTGATGTGCTATTGAAGCAGTGTAAGGTTTGGTATAAGTTGAGCTTGGAGCTCGGTTAATTCTTCCCTAAAGTGTGTCTCTGCTTCCCATAGTTCCTGCCTTTTGTTGGAAATAATCAAGACTAGCCAAGTTACTGAGAGGGGAGGGGTGAATCAGTAACTCTTAAAACTTTAAAACATTTCTGCACAAGTATATAATTTGACCATTCATTTATCTAATCTACTGCAAG
>MU228135.1:944358-958110 GCA_018584345.1 Thuja plicata | reverse complement strand
TTATTGATAAGATCCTTTGAGTACTGATCACCTTCTGTGATAGATATGGCTATTCTGCTCCTTTGCGAAAATGCTCTGCTCTGCTGCCTTATTGCAGTCTCTACTGATTACTCTTATTTTGCACTTTTACTTTCACACTTCAAATGGTATAATACATTACATATATATACCGTTCCCATAATTACAATTTACAAGGTCAGCCAAATACAAATGAATAAAATAAGATAAACTTATTCCTAAGTCGGCCTTTCATAAGTAAAAAAAATATTACTAAGTCGGTAGAAGCTCGGGTTCCTCAAGCTGGATCGGTGATCTTCTGATACTCGGCATCCACTACAATACTCGGCATCGTCATGCTCTCGGTAAGAGTAGAAGCTCGGTCCATACTAGTCCCGAAGTGTAGCTTGGAACTCGGTAGCCGTTGGTGACTCCGTAGATATAGTGTTACTCGGTAACCTCTGGTGACTCGGTAGTAACTGACTTCTCGGTTGGCTTCAATTGATGGCTCGGTAGTTACGGTGAAGCTCGGTGACTACCGTCTGCTCGGTACATGTTGCTCTTCTTGGTAAATATTGCTGAACTGTTCATATGCTCGGTGACTACTGTTCTGCTCGGTTTGAACTATTTAACCGCTGAGCTTTACAAAGTGATTGTTGAATGCTCGGTATAAGCTATGGACTGAGTGATGAGCTCGCTAAGCATTCAAAATTGAATAAGTGTTTTCACTGATGACAAATATAATATAATTCCAACACCTTTACCTTTTTATCTCAATGATTTTCTCATGATGCAACTTAACTGCATTGTCTCCATTAGTGGTTAATCTTTTTGCACTGTTGGCTAGATCTGTATCCAGCTTTGCATTGTTGTCACTATTCTCTTTAGTGAACTTATCTAATATGGTCAGTTGTTGAATTAAGGTTATAGCTTTAGTTATAATTGGATCTAATTCAGTAATGAATTCTGATAGCTTTACCTTATTTACCGCCACTTCTTGGCTGATGTTTTCAATGAGATTCTGTTGGTACTTCACCTCTGCTCTCTCCTCAATTTCCTTTTCAGCATCAATATTCTGAGTTGTTATTACATTGGTGAGAGTTGCTAATTGATCAAGAATGGGTTTTTTTCTGATCAATATCAACATTGGGCACAATTTGATGTAATATTTCTCGTGTTGTCTCTAGTACCATGGAGTCCCTATGCTATTTCTTCAAATTCTCTTGTAATGCCTTCCTTTGACATATTTCACAATATTCTTGTAATGCTTCAAAATCAAGTGTGGTTGGGTCACACTTTGGTATTTCAATAATTTCATCCAAGGTGACCTCCAACTTGTTCTTCTTAGATTTCTTCTTCTCCTTTATGTTTCACTAGAATGTAAAACCATTGCCAATTTATCATCTTTCTCAGTTGTGCTTGATGAAGTTACCTACTATGCTTCTTTTTGCCACTTTTCTTTGGTTTTAGCTTGTCTGGTGTCTTTAGACATCTCCACATTCACCTTCACATTGTTGGTAGCACCTTTGTTGGTTTCCTTAGGAGTGCTATTTTTAGGTTTGTCTCCTTCATCGGTGTCCTTAGCTTCATCATTCTTTGTTTCTGCATTCTTTTCTGTTGTATCTACATCTCCTTGCTTTGTATCTCCTTTAGTAACCTTTTCAGTATTGTTTAATTTTTGAGTGTCTCTGATGTCCTTCTGATCATCAGTGTTTTATTTCTTTTCTTATTCTCCTACATCCTTGGGAGTATCCTTTTCTGGTGACTTGTCCTTCTCTTGATAACTTGTATCAATATTGGCATGTTGCTTGGTATGTTCACCTGTGCAGTATCAACTGCTATTTCCTGCTCATCGGTTGTGTCCTTTGTTACATTG
This sequence comes from Thuja plicata, assembly GCA_018584345.1. Classification (NCBI taxonomy): domain Eukaryota; kingdom Viridiplantae; phylum Streptophyta; class Pinopsida; order Cupressales; family Cupressaceae; genus Thuja; species Thuja plicata. The sequence continues at coordinate 956,237 of MU228135.1, read as the reverse complement.
ACATCTTCATATTTATTAACTTCCTCTGCTGGGTCATTGGTTATGTCAATGATAGTATTATCCACAATGTTGTCATTTGTGGTGTCAGGCCATGATTCATCTGCAAAATCTATATTTTTTTTGCCGATTGTGTCGTCTTCTTCCTTGTCTAACTCAACAAATGTATCATCTTCTGCATCCTTTATTAGGATCTTCTCTTGAGTTTCTTTGTCAACATCTTTCTATTGTGGGTCTTTGTTGGGGGTATCTTCCTCAATAGGTATGTTCATAATTTTACACCATTTCTTATGGCTTTCTTTTTCAAGCTCTATTATCCTTCCTTTAAGAAATTTATAGGCTCTCAACTTTGGTGAGAACTCCTTTTTGTGTTTCTCCATCATCTCATCTATTTCTTCCTTCTTGGATTGAGAAGGCATAAGAGCAACACGTACTCTTTCTCTTATTTCCTTCTCACTTTTCAAGGTAAATGTCCATCTAGCATATAGCCTATCCAAGAGTTCCCTTGGTACCAAACTACCTTCAAATTATACAGGTACATATTTGAACTTGTACATTTTTTCTATGATGACATCCTCTATTTTATTTTGATCTTCTGGATCTTATAGTTTCAGCCATATTCTAATTTTTGAATCTGTAATAGATCCAAAATTTGCAAAAGATTTACAAATGTCATCAATAGATTCATGAGCTTTTACCTTGATACTTTCTACCTCTATAGCTTCATCTTGCTCGGTGTCTTCAATATCCTCTCGGGTTCTGATGAGCTTCCTTCCTCTTTTTTTTTCCCTCTCTTTGGTGTGGCAACTTTCCTCTTGTAGGTTCTGACCTTTCCTTTATTCAAAGGTGAAGGAGTTGAATCCTTAGATGTTTGGATTCTATTTCTTGAAGCAGTTGTGGTCCTTGGCTTCTTGGTTGGTGGAGGAGATGGTGAATCTGACTTTGTAGCCTTGGAGTCATCCTTTTCTTCAGTCTCACCAATAGGTAACTGTCCATCAGTTTCTTCCTCCTTTTCAACTTCCTCATCCTATTCAGTTTCTTCCTCGGTTGTTGAGAGTATCTTTTTAAGGTTCTTGACCATCTTGTCCTTTTTCTTGACAATTTTCTTAACAACTAGGCCAGATTTTATTCTTGTCTTGGCCTCTTTATATGTACCAAACCTGGGTTGTTTCTTATCTAGTGGTTCATTTAATAAGGCATCAATTGCCTTTGATGCAAAATCAATGTTTAACTCATATTCCAGTGGTTGAAGCCAAGCTATCCTTGGTACAATAGGCTTGATATATGTGTGACCTGTATCAACCATAAAATATAATTCATCTTTATATTTCTCAATGAGTTGTTCGGGGATCCTTACCCTCTTTTGCATTCAGTCTTTGAAAACATTGAAGTATTCATCCATGACTATCGCAAAGTTATCTCCCAGTGTAGCTATGTGATCACTGATCTGCATGGTGACCGGTTTGGTACTATCCTATTTCACATCTCCTACCGATGGGAATGTTTCTTGAAAGTAGAAGAAAATACACATTATGAGTGAGACAAACTTACATGTGTTTGACTTTGTATTCCTGATAGTCTTTAAGTTATATTTCAACTGATTCAGTAGAAGTTTTGATAGGTCCAATTGTATTCCCGTCTTCATAATTTTGTAGGCTGTGTCTACTGCACCTGATGCTATGTTGTTCAATCTGCTAGCTTGGAAGAATTTGTAGCCCAGAACACATGCACCAAATTTAATCTCATCATCGGTTATGGTGGTAACTTTTAGTCCTTTTCCATCCCATTTGGTTCCTATCATATTCTCAATCTCGCACTTGGTTGGTGCTTCAGTGCTTTCACCTTTCTGGTTATAGGGTAACCGGTGAAAGCATGGATAACATATCAAGTTATCACCTTCGGTTCATCAAGCCATAACTTGTTGTTATGCATTCAGCTCAGCACTAACTGAATCCATTCAATTTTGAAGACCTTTGGGAACATTAGGGCATTGGTGAGCCCTTTTACTTCTATATGATTATGTTCATCTTTGAGTGTTCCATCTTCATTACATAGCTTCTTATAAGCTTCTTCAACTTCTAAACTTCCTATCTTTGCAATATTGCAGTGTATGAAAGATCAAACATCTTCCACAAGCAAAACCCTAGCTAGTATGCATGAGAATGCTCCTACATCACCAGGTTGTGTTGTGAGGAAACCTTAGGATGAATCTTGTAGTTAGGTTCCTCACATGCTGAATTCTTGATGATATTGAACTCATCCTTCTTTGTGTTCTTGGATTTCACAGTTTTTGAGGTCGAGGCCATTTTAAGAATTTAGGGCTTCCTGTGAAATGCACAAAATAGAGTTGTCAATTTTGTAGAACTTACTATTTACTCTTGTAAATATTTTTGAATTACTTTGAAGTGTTGTGTTTTGAGTTGTGGTCACTCTGTGATTCAGTCACTTTTTGTACAATAATCACCTTGGTCGCTCTGCTCTGGTCATCGTGAACAATGAGTTGTTTCATTTCCATATTTATTGATGTTTCCCTAAAATGCATGTCATAAATGCTTACCAACTCCTTGGTGTATGAAGATGGAGTTCATCGGTGAAGACTTCACTTTCGGTGACATGAAATTTCAGAATGGTCGTTATTCCACTTTCTTTTACTGACAGGTTTCAGTGTCGCAGACAACTTGTTCACTTTTCTTGATAACCGACGAGGCTCAGTTTACACTTAGAAACTTTTCTTTCTTATGTTAACCAACACTTCTTAGTAAGTGTAGGCAGTCTTAGCTTTGAGTGTATACCGACGGGTTTTAGTATGTATACCCGATAGCATAGTCATCACAGATTTTAACATGTAATACCATGATGCATCTTTACTTATGCTAATTTGGCATTATATCAACATACTATGTAACTGATGTGAAATAATGGCTTGGGGTAATGTAGTACCATACTTAATTGTTCTACTTAGGTGGGTTGATGATGTCACCAGATCCATTGGATGGGGTGTCACCATTTGCATTGCTTGATCTAGCTTCATCATTGTTTGAATCTCTTCTCCCCATTTTGTCTCTTTCTCTCCGAATGTATTCAATTGAGTTTCCATTGGGATATGTTCTTGTCTCTATCATTTGGTCTCTATAGTATTTCTTGAGATGACCAACTTTATGACAGTGTAAGTATTCCATTACGGGGTTAGTCCATCCTCTAGACATTCTAGTCCACTGTCTCATATAGTTTGTAGCAATGTGACCATATCTTCCACATGCTTTACAATTTGTCCAAGTGTTGTAATCCCATACATACTGGTTACCGACTCTTTTTGGTTGATAGTGAGTTTCTTGACCTTTAGGCTTCCATGCTTGCCTTTTCTTTTTCCACCATTCAAGAGTTGTGTGCCCATTCATTTTGCAAGTAGGATAGTACTTATCCATGTAGGTTTCCTTCTTTGGTTGTTTCATCTCAGACTTACCCTCATATGCTTTATGACCTTTCTCATTACATTTATAATAGAATCCTATGAATGAAGATGTAGATTTAGGAATACCTTTCATTTTTCCCCTGCATACATTTGATGTATGGCCTTGCTTTCCACAGTGATTGCATGTCAGTTTTCTTGGTCTTGGATTTTCATAGACATTCTTTGGATTAGTTTGATTTGATTATTCTCCATTCTTGGTGAAACCTAGACTATTGTTGTTGTTGACTCTTTGTTTTCCTTCAAGAAAATCATCCATTCTTTTATTGCTTTCTTCATCTTTCTTGATAATTTCATTATGCTGCTGTTGAATTCTTATTTCATGTTTCAAATTTTCATTCTCATCCCTCAGTTCATCGATAGCTTCTATTATTTCAATGAGTTCAACATTTATTCTATTTTCTTCTTGACTCATAAGAATAATTTGATTTGTAAACTCACGGTGATGCTCTGTAACTCTTTGTATTTCAGACTCTTTTTCTTGTAGCTTTTCTGTGATCTTTCTTCTATCATCAAAAGCTAGTGTTCTTTCTTTCTCAGCTTGTCTATCATTGTTCATGACATCAATCATCCTTACCATCTATGTCTCTTGACTGATTTGCATAGATTTAACTTGTCCAGCCAGATGTAGATTGATTTTAGTTAGGCTTGTGATTCTTTGTTTTGATGTATCTAATGCTTTGCTTGTAGTTGATCCTGAAGACTCAAAGAAATCTGGTATCTCTTCCTCATGGTAATCTATCTCATTACAGTGAGATGCCATAATATTTCTTTCGTCTAACAACTATCTAATGTTGATTCTAGCTTATTTATCCTGTTCATAGAACATTTGAATTTCTAGCATCTTATTTTCAATATTTTTATCAAGTCTATACTTCTCCATTGTATGATATTTTCTCTTAAGTCTTTAAGCTTTCCAAGAAGAGACTTAGCTTTGATACCAATTATTGGGATTAATGGGAAGTATGTACTAAGAGGGGAGGGGTGAATCAGTACCTCTAAAACTTTTGTATCCTTTAATCACTTAACCTTTGTAATCAATTTGTATATCCATTCAATCTGATCTATACTATCTTGATGTGAGTTATATCAATTCATAACATTAACATACATGTGAACATTCATAGAAACATTTATGAAAGTAATTGACACATAACACAAGATACGATATCACATAAAATTCCTGTTAGGAAGTAAAAACTGCAGTGGGGATGGCACCCACATAATCTTCACTATCTGTAGATTGGAAGGGGTCGGTTAAGGCTTACAATTTGATCACTTCTGATGATCTACCTTGTTAAGAGTATTGGTGGAGACCTGTTAAAGTCTACTCTATTAAGAGCTTTAGAAACACTGTTAAGTGTGCACTCAGTTAAGAGATTTGTAGTTGGACTGTTAAATCCATCTTCCTTGAAAGGATTTTTACACTTTTCTCCACTTATTAGAATGATAGAAAATTACAAATTGACCTAGTAAATGTAATCTCCTATTGCTGGTATAGATCTAATTTAGTTTACATGAAAAATATTATCACCTTATTGTGATTGAATAATACCTCTGATTTTCGGTATCCTCTGTTCTTGGTTCTGATAACCAAATTCACCTTTTGTTGTTGTTGTTCTTGAAACTCTCAATCTAACCATAGATGTGTTCGTATACTTCACTCATGTTCTCTTCTCTCTTCACATCCTTTTTCATCCCTTTATAATGAATGATTTCATCATCTATTTATAAGATGGATTGGCATCATCAAGTTTCAAGAAAAACAATGTTAACTCTAAGATCAAGTTTACAACTTGTACCTAGATCTCCTAGTCTATGTGTTCTAAATTAGTTAGATTGATTAAAGCACTTACATTCATGTTTCTTGTCCCTAAAGAAATGGATTTAAAAACAAATCAATATCCTATAAATAGAATAGGCTTTCTTTATCTGACGTGGAAGTCAGATCCACTTTTTGCGGGCTGCAACTGACTTTCGGTTGTGCTTAGAAATCAGTTGAATATCTTTCAGTTTTGTTCTGTCAGTTTTCTCTTTAACTATCTATCAGTCTGCACTGTATCCTGTATGTTGGGTTTCTCTATTGGGTTCCTCTTTGTCTTTTTGTCTTTACATTTTTGGTGTACACACTAAGTTGTTTCGTCGGTTCTCTTTGCACTTAGTCATCTTCGGTGATCTCTTTCTATCTGATCTTCAGTTCTCTCTTGTCCTGTCTTTCGGTGTATGCTTACCGAAAGTGTTGTTTGCATACTAATGGAAAATTAATGTCATCAATCCAATTTGAAAGCACGAGAAAGAATTTGATTTCAATAATTAACATAAGTGAAGTTGATCTAGAGCTGTACATACACGTTTCATTCACCAACATCAGATCATAGTTTTAAAGCTGACGACAAAAGAAGGAAATTCAAGAACAAAAATCACAAATTTGTGATTGTCTCCAATGAAATGGTAATGCAAAGAATTATGAAACTCCTATCCTTTTCCATTGGTAGAGACATGACAAAATTAGCACAGTATTTGTGGGAGGTGCTCCTTGTGTGGAATGGTGACTTTCACATACAAGAAACCAAGCACCTTTAAATCGATTTGCACCATATACATTAATACAAGATCTCTTCGTACACAAATTGATCCAGTCAGGAAGAAAGAATGCACTTATTTTGAAGGAAATAGCGGAAAAAGTGGAGTATCTGAAATATACCAGACAGAGAATATAAATTCAACAATAGAAGAATAGAGCAAATAAAAAGAGATCAGAGAATAAAAGAACAATATGCTACAACATACCCATCAATAATTATTTGATAAAAAATTGCAGATACAAATATCGTATGCTACAACATACAAGACAATTAATGTTCTCAAAAAAATTGTATTATATTAGTTACAGCCAAAATACATATATAGGAAATATCTCCTATAAAAATGAGCAAAGGTAGTCTGGAAGACTTGGAGTATACAGAAAACAAAAATCCTGATTTCCAGCACACCAAGATAAGAATCAATCAGATTATTCATTGACGGTGAGAGAATGAAGACAAAACATGTTGCAGACAAATCTGATTGGTATTGTTGGTTATAAAGCATGCAGTACAAGGAAAGTAACCATCCGATCTTGTGCAGAGAGGATGAAAAAAAATCAGATTTTTAAATCTTCTCTTTACTAGAAACATGAAGATAAACACAAATCAGATACTGTGCATTTGGTGACAGGAGGATAAATGAGTCAACACTGGCTGAGGAAAAATTACAATTATTTCCAACACTCCCCCTTAATTTTTACTATATATCTTAAGTATAATTTTTTTTTCATCATACAAACTCCAATATTTTCTCTGTGAATTTGAAACAACTCCTTTCCCAAGGGCTTTGTAAATATATCTGCATATTGATCTTCTGATCTACAAAATTCCATACAAATTTGATTTCCATTTACCAATTCTTGAATCAAATGATACCTAGTATCAATATGCTTACTTTTCTTATGGAAAACATGGTTCTTTGCTAATGCAATGGAAAATTTTTTGTCACAATAAATTTGAGTCGGCTATATATGTTTGTTCATGTAGAAACTCAATCAAAATCCTTCTCATCCAAATAGTCTGACAAGCTGTTGTTGTCACTGCAACACATTCTTCCTTAGCCGATGATCAAGTCACAATGAGATTCTTCTTTGATCAAAAATTGAACACATACCCAAATGCACTTTTCTTGTCATCAACACTATTTGCAAAATCATTATCAGAATATTCGATCAATTTAAAATCTGAAATTGATGTATATAGAATACCAAAATTTGTTGTTCCAGCAATATATCTTAAGATTCTTTTTCCAGCTTGCCAATGTGTACTCATAGGAGAATCCATAAACCTGGATATTAAACTTAAAGAAAACATTATATTAGGCCTTAATGTTGTCAGATACATGAGGCTTCTAACCAATCTCTTATATAAAGTTGGATCAACATTTGACCCTTGATCATTCTTACTAAGTTTTGTACTAGTTACCATCGGTGTTATAAGAGGCTTGCAGTTCAGCATCTTAAACCTTCTCAATATATATTTTTCATACTTAGATTGACATATGAAAATACCATCTTCAGATTGAGTAACTTCAATATGAAGAAAATACTTCATCAATCCTAAATCAGTCATATCAAACTCTATTTTCATTGCAGTCTTAAAGTCATCTATAGAAAGATCTCCAACAAAAATCAAATCATCAACATACAAGCAAACTATCAAAAATTTTCCTTCTTGATTTACCTTTGTATACAAGGTCGGTTCACTTGGGCTTCTGTTGAATCCTCTACTCTTTAAGTGTTCATCAATTATGGTATACCATACTCTGGGAGCTTGCAGCTTCAATCCATATAATGCCTTATTTAACTTATAGACCTTATCTTCTTTTCCTTTGATCTCATATCCTGGAGGTTGTTTAACATAAACCTCTTCTTCCAAAATTCCATTTAAAAATGCAGACTTTACATCCATTTGATACATTTTCCATTTATTTTGAGCTGCAATAGCCAATACCATTCTCATTGTGTCAAGTCTAGAAACAGGTACAAAATTTTCATTATAATCAATACCAGGACGCTGACTAAACCCCTGAGCTACAAGTCTTGCTTTGTGCTTCTCAACCTTACCTTCAGCATTCAACTTATTCTTATAAATCCAATTAACACCTATACTATTTTTTACCTTCAGGTAAAGCTACTAGATTCCATGTGTTATTTCTTTCTATGTAATCAATCTCTTCATTCATGGCTTTTACCCAAACCTGTTCTTTAACAACTTCATCAAAGTTTACAGGATAATATGCAATCAATGCAAAATTTGAAACTTGATCTATTTCATCATTATTCTCATATAGCTCTCTTAAACTTCTAGTCTTCCGACCTTTGATTCTTTTCCTTAATGAAGCTAATGTGGGATTTGATTTATTACTAACCTCTAATTCTAACCTCTAATTTTGTTCTTTGTTGTCCACCATGACCTGATGGTTCACCATGCTCTTGAGTCTAGGTGTTCTGAACTATGATGAGCCAACACTTGGAGATTATCTTTCTGGAGTACTTATTGGAGGTGTACGTGCCTGTGGAATCAACTGTCTATGCTGTATAGGTTTTTGATTTGCATCATCATCTCCATGAGATAAGACAACTCCTTCTGCAATATATTTATCTATGCTTCCATCCCAAGACTCCTTTTCCATGAACTCAACATCTCTACTGATAATATACTGTTGGGATTAATGGGAAGTATGTACTAAGAAGGGAGAGGTGAATCAATACCTCTAAAACTTTTTGTATCCTTTAATCAATTAACCTTTGTAATCAACTGTATATCCATTCAATCTGATCTATACTATCTTGATGTGAGTTATATCAATTCATAACATTTTAACCTACATGTGAATCATTCATAGAAATACTCATGAAAGTAATTGACACATAACACAAGAGATGATATCACAAAAAATTCTTGTTAGGAAGTAAAAACTGCGGTGGGGATGGCACCCACAAAACTTCACTATCTGCAGATTGGAAGGGGCCGATTGAGGCTTACAGTTTTGATCACTTCTAATGATCTACCCTATTAATAGTATCGGTGGAGACCTATTAAAGTCTACTCTGTTAAGATCTTTAGCAACACACTCGATTAAGAGATTTGATGTTGGACTGTTAAATCCACCTTCCTTGAAAGGATTTTTACACTTTGCTCCACTTGTTAGAATGATAGAAAATTACAAATTGACCCAGTAAATGCAATCTCCTATTGCTGATACAGATCCAATTTAGTTTACATGAAAAATATTATCACTTAATTATGACTGATTAATACCTCTGATTATTGGTTTCCTCTATTCTTGGTTCTGTTAACCAAATCCTCCTTTTACTATTCTTGTTCTTGAAACTCTCAATCTAATCCATATATGTGCTCATTATTTTCTCCTCTCTCTTCACATCATCTATTCATCCATCATAATGAATGATTGCATCATCTATTTATAGATGGATTGACTTCATCGATGAGTTTTGATAAAGACAATGTTAACTCTAAGATCAGGTTTACAACTTATACCTTGATCTCCTAGTCTATGTGTTTTAAATTAGTTAGATTGATTAAAGAACTTACATTCATGTATCTTTTCCCTAAAGAAATGGATTTAAAAAAAATAAATATCCTATAAATAGAATACACTTTCTTTATCTGACGTGGAAGTTAGATCCACTTTTTGCGGGCTGCAACTGACTCTCAGTTCTGTCTATCGGTCATGCTTGAATGTCCTTCGATTTTGTTTTTTCAGTTGCACTTAAATTGTCTTGTCGGTCTGCACTGTATCCTGCATGTCAGGTTCCTTCGTCCTGTTCCTCTTTTTCTTCTCTCATTTCATTTTCAGTTTACACATTGAGTTGTGTTGTCGATCTTCTCTGTATTTAGTCATCTTTGGTGATCTCTTAATCTAATCTTTGGTTTTCTCTTTTCCTGTCTTTCGGTGTATGCTTACCGAAAGTGTTGTTTGTATACTAATGGCAAATTAATGTCATCAATCTCCCACTTTGACATTAGTATCAAAAACTGATATGTGAAAAATACTAAGAAAATGTTAAGTATATACAACATATATAATCCTTAGTCATTTAATGACTCCCCCTATGCATATGTCGGTATATCTGTACATATGATATCTTTTCTTTCTACATATCATTTTGCCCCCTTTTTGATATTAAGGGAAAAGGTCTTTAAGTTCGAGCTTATCAAAAATATGGGAATGTGAAGACTTCATGTCTTCCATCATTTTCTCCCATTTTTATTTGAGGTTCTCCAGAGCCATGTGCTCAAGTGTGATCTTTGAGTGCATATCATAGATGCTGTCTGCTATAGACATCTTGGGAGTTCCTATCAGTTACCTTGCACAACTGATATGTTGTTGTAGCAGTGTAAGATTTGGTAAAAGTTGAGCTTGTAGCTCGGTTAATTCTTCCCTAAAGTCTATTTCTACCTCCCATAGATCTTGCCTTAACCTTTTTATCTCAATTATCTTCTCATAATGCAACTTGATTGCATTGTCTCCATCTGTGGTTAAGCTACTAGCACTGTTTGCTAGATCTGCATCTAGCTTTTCTATATTGTCACAATTCTCCTTAGTGAACTTCTCTATTGTGCTCAATTTTTGAATTAAGGTTATAGCTTCAGATATGATAGGATCTGATTCAGTGATAAATTATGATAGCTTTACCTTATTTACTACCACTTCTTGGCTGATGTTCTCTATGAAATTTTGTTGGTACTTCATTTCTTCCCTCTCCTCTATAGCCTTCTCAGCATCAATATTTTGAGTTGTTATTGCATTGGTTAGAGTAGCTAATTGATCAAGTATTGGTTTGTTTTGATCAATTTCAACATCGGGTACAATCTATTGTAAGATGTCCCTAGTTGTCTCCAGTACCATGGAATCCCTGTGTTGTTTCTTCAGCTTCTCTTGTAATTCCTTCCTTTGGCATATTTCTCCATATTCCTGGAGAGCTTCAAAGTCAAGTGTAGATGGGTCACACTTTGGTATTACAATAAGTTCATCCAATGAGAATTCCATCTTATTCTTCTTTGATTTCTTCTTCTTTTTCTAAGATTCATTGGAGTGTAGTAACATTGCCAATTTCTCAGCTTTCTCAGTAGTGCTTGATGAAGTGACCTGGTGTGCTTCTTTCTACTCTTTGGTGTTGGTGTTAGCTTGTTGGGTGTCTACAGATGTCTCCACATTCACCTTAATATTTTTGGTAGCACCTTTGTCAATTTCCTCAGAGTACCATCTTTAGGTTTGTCTCCGTCATTGGTGTCCTTAGCTTCATCAGTCTTTGATTCTGCATTCTTGTCTATGGTATCTCCATCCTGTTAGATTTGCTGAACTGCAAATCAACCCAAGAAACCTGCATGCATAACTGCTACGAGAAGAAGCAAGACAGAGGAGAAAAAAGAAGCTATGGTGGCCAAAAAGGCAGAGAGTTGAAAACCATGTTGCAAGAATAAGCTTCTATTAACAACAATAAAATGATTACAATCTCTATTTAGAAATGAAAGAAGTGAATCCTTATAAAAGGAAACACGAAACCCTAAAGGCTAAAACCCTAAAGAATTATAAAGCGCTGCCTAAGTGAAACTTAAGCACTAAAGAGTATAATAGGCTAATGATTAAATCATTTAATTATTAGCTAACCATGACTACTCTAACACCCCCCCTTAAGTGTAACTTAGGGAGAAGCAAAACAGCTAACTACTGCAGAAAGCAGGAAAGATGGGTCCCGGCAACTAGGCCTGATCAGGTACCCAAAACAAGAAAGCAAACTAGATGAAGGAAACAGAGCCTTCAATCTAGGGAAAAAGTGTCCCAGAGAAAGGAACAAGAA
>MU228135.1:898778-944245 GCA_018584345.1 Thuja plicata | reverse complement strand
TGGAACCCCCACTGAAGTGCATGACCAGGTAGAGAAGACAAGTGTCTGAAGAGCTAATCAATCGAACCAGGAAGCAATAGAACCAACAGGTGAACCCCCCCATAATGCTGAACTGGGAGAGGTGACAATAACACTGAAATGCAGTACCAGAAACAGCTGCAGAAGAAGAACCAGGAACACCAATAGTGCAACAGAAGCAGACACACAGGATAAAGGGCGGTGTCACAGACACACTACATGGGCTAATGTCATGGAAGGTATGCTCACTTGACAAAGGTGGATGCGCCTAAAGCGGCATAAACATCATAACCCCCCATGGCACTTTATAACACAGTGCGAGTACAAAAACTGAACAAGGTGTGCAAGATCCCAGAAATGTAGAAGTAGGCACTTTATCTCAGTGCGTTTATAGAATAAAGAATGCATCAGAAGAGCATACAAGCTCAGAAGTCAGAAAGAAGAGTGATCTATGAACTCAGAAGAAGAGATCCCAGGACCTGTAGAACCAAGCAATCCACCAGAGGGCATAAAATGCCAAACGTGGATGAGTGAAAACCCAGAGCAGAATCTAGAAAAATAACCTCTGCCACTGAATAACACACTGAATCAGCTTTTCGACGATACCTCGTTTGCCAGAAAAGGAGTCCGGATGAGCCAGATATGACTCCCGGAAGACAAAAAGAGACATCGGACTTCAACAGCAAAAAACACTGTCAAAATAGTGGAACCAAAAACCCTAACCTCCATCATCGGAAAGAGCTTTCCGACGGTATATGGAAGTCAGAAAAAGACCCCCGTATGCTCCCTGTAGAGCGAAAAAAGACAGGTAGGATCAAAAAGGGCCTCAGAGAAAAAAAATAAGCCCTTGGGGCTAAAAAAAAATTGGCCCCCGGGCACATGGCGCATGCCGGGGGCTTAACCCTAAGCCACTGGGCGCAATATGACCACCCGTGCATGATAATAAGCCCGCGGGGGCTGTGAAATATCCCGCCACCGGGGAGCGGTGGGCGGGCGGCGGTCTCGGGTTGCGGGCCCCGGGGAGGGCGGAGCGGGCGCTAGGGGCGGCGGGGGCCGCGGAGGCGGCAGGGGCCGCTGTGAAGAGAGCCAGCAGAGCGCGGCGCGGGGAGCGCGGGGAGCGGAGCGGCGCAGAGCAGTTCGGAGCCGGGAGGCGGCGGTGGAAGAAGAGCCGCAGGGGCGACAGACCTGAGGGGACGCGCAGCCGGGGGTCGGGCTACGGTGGTGCGGCGGCGGCGCCCGGTGAAAAAGCACTGCACACGCTAAACACCGCCCAAAAACCTTAAAGAAAATAATGTTTTTTAAAATTTTTTCAAATTTCTGCCTCGGTTTTTGTGCCGTACGGCACAAAAACCAAATTTTTTTTTCCTCAGAGCCCAGTAGTCCAAAATGGACAAATTTTATGTCATTTCTGGGGTTTTGGGGTCCTTTAAGCTCAATGACAATGTCTGTTTGAGCCCAAAGTGACTATAACCAAAGCTTGCCCCTAAAAAACCATAAAAAACACTGGAAAAACCCTCTGAAACCCTCAGAGTCTGAAAGCTTCAATAAAACTCGAACAACCAGCAGCAAGATGGCTCTGATACCATGTTAGATTTGCTGAACTGCAAATCAACCCAAGAAACCTGCATGCATAACTGCTACAAGAAGAAGCAAGACAGAGGAGAAAAAAACAGCTATGGTGGCCAAAAAGGCAGAGAGTTGAAAACCATGTTGCAAGAATAAGCTTCTATTAACAACAATAAAATGATTACAATCTCTATTTAGAAATGAAAGAAGTGAATCCTTATAAAAGGAAACACGAAACCCTAAAGGCTAAAACCCTAAAAAATTATAAAGCGCTGCCTAAGTGAAACTTAAGCACTAAAGAGTATAATAGGCTAATGATTAAATCATTTAATTATTAGCTAACTATGACTACTCTAACACATCCTTTTCTTTATCTCCCCCAGTAACCTTATCAGTGTCGGTTACATCTTGAGTTGTTTCGATGTCTTACTGACCATCGATGTTGTCTTCCTTTACTTCTTCTCCTGCATCCTTTGGAGTATCCTTTTCAAGAGACTTTCTTGATTCTTGCATGATATTGATAGCTTGTATCAATATTGGCAACTTGTCTGGAATGTTCACCTGTGCAGTATCAACTGTTGTGTCCTGATAATCGGTTTTGTCTTTTGCAATAGTGAAATCTTTATCCTTATTGATTTACTCTACTGGGTCATCGGTAATGTCAATAACTTTTGTATCCATAATGTTGTCATTTGTGGTATCTTCCCATGTATCATCTGCAACATCTGTAGTCTTATTTCCTGGTGTATCATCTTCTTCTTTTTCTAACTCAATAGATGTGTCATCTTGAGTTTCCTTGTCAACATCTTGTTGTTGAAGGTCTTTGTCGGGGCTTACCTCCTCAATAGGTCTATTGATTAGCTTGCACCATTTCTTGTGGCTATCCTGTTCTTGTTCTATTAGCCCACCTTCAAGAAATTTATAAGCTCTTAGCTTTGTTGAGAACTCCTTCTTGTGTTTCTCCATCATCTCATCTATCTCTTCCTTCTTTGGTTCATGTGGCATTAGAGTAACAAGTACTCTTTCTCATTCTTCAAAGAAAATGTCCACTGGAGTAAAGTCTGTCCAATAGCTCTCTTGGTACTGTAACCACCCTAATTTGGTCTACTCCAACCATAGACCCTATTTTACCTAAGTGTGATCATACCCCCAATTATGTCCAGACAACTCTTCAATCGATTGACATAATTCATTCAAATCAAATTTAATCTCCTAAGTGATTTAATCACTCAATTTTATTAATCATCTTAGCCAATCAATTTAAATCAATTCAAATCAAACATGGCTAAGGTAATTAATTTAAAAGGAATTAAATAATCCTAATTATACCTCATCACTTGCAAAAAACCTATTTTCTAGCCTAAATTAATCTAATTAATTGGCTATAGTCCTAATTAATTATCAAAAGCAATCAAAAGCTTAAATAATTAATTTCCCTATTTTTGAATGAATATAGTAAATATAATTCATTTCATTAATATTCCCTTGAACCCCTAACCTAACCTATCTCAACCATCTTAACCTTGGGTTCAAACCCATCCCAACCTATTCCCCCCATGCTAAGCCTAATCCTAATCTTAATCCTATCCTAACCAACTTCCTAATGTTGTCACATTCCTAATTTTATGATTAGGAATTCAACCCACTTGAGAAAGTCAACTTTGTCAAGCTTGACTCCCTCTAAGTTCACTTTCTCAGGCTTGGACTTACACCCTCACCATGCCTCTTAATTGCTCTCATTAATGCATCATTAATGGAGATTCCTCAAGCCCATTCCTTATTAATTCCTTTGGCATTAATGTCTCTTACACCTCATTAATGGTTTTTACACCTTCATTAACGAACTTTGTCCCCTCTCTCTCTCCTCATTTCTTCTATAAATAGAATGAGTTTTTCAGCTCAAATGGCCCTTAATTTTTAGAGTTGAAAGCATTGTTATGCTGTTTAGATTAATTGTGAATTCATATTGCATCTTAGATTTGATATTATGCATTGTTATTATCATCCTCTTTAGAGATAATATGCATGTTTCTTAAGCATTTAGATTGGTTTTGATTCAAATCTTCCATTCTTAGGTTGTATATGTCACTAATTTGTGCATAATCTGAGTGCATGATTATGGCATTCTTCAAACTCCTCCTAGATAGGAAGCAATAGATCTATTTTAGTGTTTAGCTTCAAACCCTTTCTTTTTATAAGTTTTCACTAATATAATGATCTATTGAAGTGTCATTTTGTAGATAACAGGTGCACTAAATCAAACACACATTTCTGGTGCCCACCAAAAATAATTCACATGTTTGCAGCCCCATCAGCACGCAGAGAGCATTCTAACACTGCTCTTAACAATTTTGATATTCCTAAAGTAGAGGAGGTATTCCTTCCTCCAATAATTGATTAAGAGACTGGTGTTCTCCTAGGTCTAGAAGAAATTCAGAGGCGACAAGTTATGGGCCTCCTCCTACAAAGAGATGAAGAAGAAGAATACTCAACTGACGAGTTGCTAGAGTTAGATCCACATATAACTAACAATGGCTTTGCTAATGACGATCTAACTCTTATTGATCTAAACATCGAAGAGATTAACCTAACATAATATGTCATGTTAGTTAATAGTCTTGATGGTAACGTGATGCTGTCCTTCCCAAAATATGACTCCTTGTCTTTGATAAACCCAAATCTAATTGATTGGACTAATATGGATCCTACTCCTATTCTGGACTTCCCTAATGACTACACCTTAGCTTGCTACCTAAATTCTTGTGAACCTTACCCTTGTTCCACCAATGCAAGGAGTGTAAACATGTCACAAGAGGATATCAAGTTTCTCAGCGACAAATTGAAAAATAAAAATAAGAAAAAAGCTGATGGTGAAAATCACATTGTGGTAGTGTCAGATTCTAAAATAGTAAAAACAAAAGATGTATCTGATGGTGAAAACCTCTTAGAGGTGCCAAAATATGAGATTCTTGATACCCTCTCTGAGCACTTTCAAGAAAGATCTTCAGTTCTGATCTAACCAACACATCCAGTTAACTTGGGCACAACTGAAGTTCCTCAAATTGTTCACTTAGCACAGTCTTTATCAGAAGAAGAGAAGGTACAATTCATTGAGTTTCAAAAGGAGAAGAAGATCAACTTTTCATGGTCTTACATAGATATGCCTGGACTAGATCGAGAATTAATCATGCACCATTTATCTATAGCTCCTGGGATTAAACCCGTGAAACAAAAACTTAGAAAGATGCATCCTCATGTTGCATTACTGGTAAAAGAAGAGCTAGAGAAATTATTGAAAGATAGATTCATTAGGGTCATTGCTTACGCAAGATGGATTTCTAATGTAGTCCCAATATCTAAATCAGATAAATCTATCAGGATCCATACCGACTTCAGAGACTTCAACAAGGTGTGTCCTAAAGATGATTTTCCACTGCCTAATATTGATATGATCATAGATCTCATAGAAGGCTACCAAATGTACTCATTAATGGATGGTTTCTTAGGCTATAACCAAATTAAAATTGCTCCTGAAGATCAAGAGAATACGACATTTACATGCGCATGGGGTACCTTTTGCTAGAATGTTATACCATTTGGGTTAAAGAATGTAGGTGCTACATATCAAAGAGCAATGACCACTATATTCTATGATATGATGCATAAAAACATGTAGGATTACGTAGATGATACCTTAGATAAATCAAAAGAAAAAAATACTCATATTGATGACTTAAGGAAGATATTGGACCATATGGAGCAATTTCAACTCAGGCTCAATCCAAAGAAATGTGCCTTTGGAGTCCAATCAGGAAAGCTCCTTGGATTTATTGTCTCAGCAAAAGGAATTGAAGTAGACCCTGCAAAAGTCAAAGCTATACTAGAAATGGCTCCTCCACCCAACATTAGTCAAATGAGGACATTACAAGGGAGACTCCAATCAATCAGGAGGTTCATGTCACAACTTGTTGACAGGGCTCAACCCTTTACCAAATTGCTGCACAAAGGTGTCACCTTCAAATGGGATGAACATTGTGAAACCAACTTCAAAGAATTAAAAGAGTACCTGGCTACTCCTCATATTCTTATGGCACCCATTCATGGAAAGCCTTTACTCCTATATATTTCAGCTACAACCACATCACTCAGAGTATTGTTGGTGCAAGAGGATGAAACTAAGAAAGAAAGAGAAATCTACTATATTAGTAGAACACTAGTGGCCTATGAACTCAATCACAACATAATTGAAAAAGCATGATTAACAGTTGTCTTTGCATCAAAAAAATTGAGACATTAAATGCTATCACATATAGTAAGGATCATTACAAAGATAGATCATTTGAAGTACCTCCTAAGCAAGACAACATTAACTAGACATCTGGCAAAGCAGGTCCTGATTCTGAGAAAATTTGACATTGAGTATGTGGATAGGAGAGATATTAAAGGACAAGTCCTCGTAGATCACTTAGTTGATTCACCACTCCAAGATGATGAGCCTTTAAGGATTGAATTCTCTGATAAAACAATTATGCATTTGACCAAGTATCCGTGGAAGATGTACTTTTATTGTTCTTTCATGCAACAAGGCTCTAAAGCAGGGGCTCTATTCATAACTCCTCAAAGCTACAAGATACCAAAGTCCTACAAATTAATGTTCCCATGCACAAATAACATTTCTGAATATGAAGCATTGGTAAACGGTCTTAAGCTTTCTATGGAGTGGAAGATTGTAGAGTTACATGTGTATGGTGACTCCCATATCATTATCAATCAAGTCAATGTGGATTATCAGATGAAAGATGAAAATTTGATGCCCTACAAGCAATTGGTTGATGACCTAAAGAAGTACTTTATCTTCATCACATTCCAAAAGATACCCAAAATAGAGAATAAGGCTATAGATGCCATGGCTACATTAGCATCCATGTTAATACTGGAGGAACATCAATTCCACTATGACTTCTTGGTGGAATAATTATCCTACCCTGCCTTTGATACCCCTGAATACCAAGTAATTTGTGCTTTAACCACCTAAGACCAATGTTGGTATACTAAGATCATTGCTTACCTAACTGACCAAACTATCCCAAATGACCTATCTAGAAATGAAAAATGAGCCTTGATTAGGACAAAATCACATTATTTTCTCATTACTAATAAGT
Source organism: Thuja plicata (assembly GCA_018584345.1). NCBI lineage: Eukaryota > Viridiplantae > Streptophyta > Pinopsida > Cupressales > Cupressaceae > Thuja > Thuja plicata. The sequence continues at coordinate 937,499 of MU228135.1, read as the reverse complement.
TATGTAGATGAGGTCTCGATGGTACACTTCTAAGATGTTTAGAACATGAAGCGTCAGATCGTGCATTAAAAGAAGTCCACAAAGGTGTATGTGGATCCCACTCAAATTAATTTTCATTAGCAAAGAAACTATTCAGAGTAAGATATTACTGGCCTACAATGGAAAAATATGCAATTCAATTTTCCAAAACATGTCATAAATGCCAAACACATGGAAATCTCATCCATGCTCCTGCCAGAGAAATCATACCTTTTATAAGACATTGGCCATTTCAGCAATGGGCCTTTGATTTGGTTGGACAAATATATCCTAATTCTTCAAGTGGACACAAGTTCATCATTATGACCATTGAGTATTTCATGAAGTGGGTCAAAGTCGTGCCACTAATCAAAGCCACTGGCAAACAGGTGGCTATGTTCATTCTGAACTACATTATCTGTAGATATGGGATACCCTATTCAATTGTAATAGACAATGGGAGCCAATTTAAAAACTAAGACATCAACGACCTTTGCACACAGTTTCACATTACTCAACATTTCTCCTCAATCTATTATCCTCAAGGTAATGGACATGCTAAGGCATCTAATAAGAATATTCTCAAAATTATACACAGAACTATGAGTAAGTTTGGCAGAGACTGGTATTTACAACTAAATCTGGCACTTTGGGCCTACAAAAAAAGCATCAGAACACCAACTGGAGCCATGCCATTTGCCCTAGTCTATGGCGCTAAGGGAGTATTACCTATTAAGGTTGAAATCCCATCTTTATGGGTATCTTTACGAGGTCTTGTTACTGATGAACAATACCACATTGATAGGGTAAATTCTTTAGACTTACTTGATGAGCGCAGGCAATAGACATTCAATCATTTGAAGGTTTACCAAGCACAAATGTCAAAAGGGTATAATAAAAAGGTCAAACCATGACAATTTCAAGTGGGGGATCTCGTCCTAAAGGAGAATCCTAAAAACCAGCCTAACAAAGAATAAAAAGGAAAGTTTAAACCCAACTGGCTGGGACCTTATGTTATTACTACTACTTTTGGGACTGGAGCCTATCAACTAGCTATACCTATGGGAGATGTCCTTCCAGATCCTATCAATACTCTACATTTGAAGAGGTTCTATGCTTGATGTCAGGCTAGCAGAACCTGTATAGTGGAAAATCTCAGAAAATACCAAAAAAATCAGAAAACACCAAAAAAATCAGAAAACTGATCTTGAAGAAAATTCAAAAACAATGAAAAAAAGTCCCGAAGAAAGGTATCCTTGGTGAAAACCAGGAAAATAGGCGCCTTGATACTCCAAAAACATTCAAAAAAAGAAAAAATAGCAAGAAAATTGAAAAAGAGAAAAGTGCCTTGATGGAAACCTGGTAAAACAGGCATCTTGGTAGAAAAAAGAATGAAAAGTTTTGCCAAGTGGTGAAAACCTGGAAATTAGGCATCACTTGTATTCTACGCTCTATCCATCAATACATTTATGATACTAAGCCTTCATGATTACACTTGTGCTATGAGTTGAATTTGTTTCCTTACGAATATCCTATCCTTGCTTGGGATTTGTCTGCATTTATGTCTTAAGACCAAGTCATTTCACACTGGGGGCATCTTTGCTAGCATGTTAGGTTGTGTTTGCCAGGTCATCATTAGGATGGTTTGTCTTGTGATGCGATACTTCTCGATACTTTCACCAACTATCATTTTCATGAAACAAGGATTACGCTAACATAAACGGTGTCCTTACAACCTACATTGGATTGCATAGGTAAAATACATAGACATGGAACACATATTGCTTAAAATTCCACGTTTTGATTGATGAGTCTATACTGCGCTTGAAAAATTAATCAATAGTGTTTCTCAATGCTACTTAAACACAGTTTGATCTTGGTTTAATTATGACTCTTTGATGTACCGATGATGTTTTAACTAGGGGCATCTAAACAATTATGAATTTTATTTGATTGATTCACAATTGATAGTTGTTATGTCTTCTGAGTTACTCCATGACATCTGCGCAAAGACAAAGAATCACAAGGATAGGGGGCATAACATTTTCTTGGTTTTCTGTGTATGGTGATTGTTCCAAAAATCCTATAAACTTCACCTAACTTGGATGTTTATGGTAAGAGCTGCCAACATGAGTGGATAGCCGCATATATCTCAATCTTTGTTGTGTAAACTATGGTGAGGTTGAAACAATTTCCTTGTCTTTTGTCTCACTTAGATTCTCACTAAGGTATATGAAGCATGATGTACCCAAGGATATGAATTTTCAAGGTCATTACGGGTCCAATATCTTACCTTACACAGATTCTGATATAGTAAAAGGAAGGTGACTAACTTGTCATCCTGGCTTCTATGCCTTGATGCCTAAGTCTATTTCTGACATTACATCCAATAAACATATTATTCATACTTTCATAATATCAGTGGGTATTAGTGATTGTTGTACTATCAGGTGGTATCCATTCCAAAGCACCCAATGATGATAAAAATGTTACAATATCTGCAAATCAGTGACAAGTCCTAAGAGTCTGCATATAGCTGCATTTAGAGATTGCACAATTCAATTTTCTAAAAGAAACAAAAGCATAAGGAATTTGAGCTCAATTTTCTTCTAAAAATCCAAGTTATTTATATCATCTATATTATTGATATCCATGATTCTCAAAATCTCTGATCTATCAGGAATGAAATCGAACTCACATTTTAATGTAATTAACTTGGAACCCGTGTGTTTACTCTTAAACACACCTTCATTCCTTCACTTCTTCTAATCCCTTCTTTCTTTCCCCATTCGATCCTGCAAGTGATACATCATTTCAACAGAGGGATTTTATTCTTTCCTTCGATTTCGTTCCTGAGGGGGCATGATCACACTATCATCAATTAAATTCTTGCTCGAAACAACATTAAAATGACTTCATTATAAAAAAACTAAAGGCATGACAATTCCTTGACTAAGTTGGAACTATTGGATTGAAGGATTTAGTTATCACGCGCTGGATATCCTATGTCTACTTTTTCTTAGATTCTTATTAATCTCCTGGCAGCTTCATACTGACTTTCAGATGACAACCAAGTTTTGAATCAGTATTATCAGCTTTTGGATGACAACCAAGTTCATAATTGGTATCTTTATGATCTTTGCTTATTGACCTTTGTATGATCAAGTTCAAAGTCAATTCTACCAGTTTAGTTCAATCAAGTGGGATACTGATCTCATCAGGCATTTTGTTCGATCATGAGCAAAATTATCAATCTTTTTGAAGTCAATATCAAAAAATTTCTTTGAATCAATGCGCTGCTCGCACATCAATTCAAAGAGGGGCAAATGTGACCACCCTAATTTGGTCTTCTCTGACCATCTAGACCCTATTTTCCCTAAATGTGATCATACCCCCAATTATGTCGAGACAACTCTTTAATCAAATGGCATAATTCATTCAAATCAAATTTAATCTCCTAAGTGATTTAATCACTCAATCTTATTAATCATCTTAGCCAATCAAATCAAATCAATTCGAATCAAACATGGCTAAGGTAATTAATTTAAAAGGAATTAAATAAATCCTAAATTCTAATTGTACTTCATCACTTGCAAAAAATCTATTTTCTAGCCTAAATTAATCTAATTAATTGGCTATAGTCCTAATTAATTATCAAAAGCAATCAAAAGCTTAAATAATAAATTTCCATATTTTTGAGTGAATATATTAAATATAATTCATTTCATTAATATTCCCTTTAACCCCTAACCTAACCTATCTCAACCACCTTAACCTTGGGTTCAAACCCATCCCAACCTAGTCCCCCCATGCTAAGCCTAATCCTAATCTTAATCCTATCCTAACCCATTTCCTAATGTTGTCACATTCCTAATTTTATGATTAGGAATTCAACCCACTTGAGAAAGTCAACTTTCTCAAGCTTGACTCCCTCTAAGTCCACTTTCTCAAGCTTGGACTTACACCCTCACCATGCCTCTTAATTGCTCTCATTAATGCATCATTAATGGAGATTCCTCAAGCCCATGCCGTATTAATGCCTTTGGCATTAATGTCTCTTACATCTCATTAATGGTTTTTACACCTCCATTAATGAACCTTGTCCCCTCTCTCTCTCTCTCCTCATTTCTTCTATAAATAGAATGAGTTTTTGAGCTCAAATGGCCCTTAATTTTTAGAGTTGAAAGCATTGTTATGTTGTTTAGATTAACTATGAATTCATATTGCATCTTAGATTCGATATTATGCATTGTTATTATCATCCTCTTTAGAGATAATATGCATGTTTATTAAGCATTTAGATTGGTTTTGATTCAAATCTTCCATTCTTAGGTTGTATATGTCACTGATTTGTGCAAAATCTGAAGGCATGATTATGACATTCTTCAAACTCCTCCTAGATAGGAAGCAATAGATCGGTTTTAGTGTTTAGCTTCAAACCCTTTCTTTTTATAAGTTTTAACTAATATAATGATCTATTAAAGTGTCGTGTTGCAGCTAACAGGTGCACTAAATCACACACACAGGTACATGACTACCTTCAAATTGCATTAGTACAAATTTGAAGTTGTACATTTTAGCAATGATGGCATCCTCAATTTTATTCTGATCTTCTGAATTTAATTTCTGCCATTTTCTAATGTTTAGATCTGTAATATATCCAGAATTTGCAATATATACAAAAATCTCATCAATAGTTTCAAGTTCTTTTGCCTTGACATTCTCTACCTCCATGGCTTCATCCTGCTCGGTATCTTCTATATCCTCTTGGGTCCTGATGAATTTCCTTCCTCTTTTTTTTTGTCCTCTCTTTGGTGCGGCAACTTTCCTCTTGTAAGTTCTTATCTTACCTTTCTTCAAAGGTGAAGGTGTAGAATCTTTTGTTGTTTGGCTTCTTGTCCTAGAAGCAGCCGTTGTCCTTGGTTTCTTAGATGGTGGAGGAGGTAGTGACTCTGACTCTATTTCCTCAGAGTCATTATTTTCTTCATCTTTACCAACAGATAACTGTTCTTTGGTTTCCTCCTCTTGTTCAACTTCTTCATCTTGCTCAATTTCTTCTCTAGTTGTTGATAGAATCTTTTTGAGATTCTTCACCATCTTGTTCTTCATTTTGACTATCTTTTTAACAACTAGGCTATATTTTATTCTTGTCTTGACCTCTTCATATGTGCCAAACCTGGGTTGTTTCTTATCTAGTGGTTCATTAATTAAGGCATCAATTTCCTTTGTAGCAAGATCAATATTGATCTGATATTCTAATGGTTGTAACCATGCTGTCCTTGGTACATCAGGTTTGATGTAAGTATTATCTATATCAACCATGAAGCATATCTCATATTTATATTGTTCAGTGATTTCCTCAGGGATTCTTACCCTCTTTTGTATTCGGTCTTTAAATACATTGAAGTATTCATCCATGACTGTTTCAAAGTTATCTCCCAGTGTAGCTATGTGCTCACTGATTTGCATGGTTACCATTTTGGTGCTGTCCCATTTAACATCTCCAACTGACGGTAATGTTTCTTGAAAATAAAAGAAGATACACATTATTAGTGAGCCAAACTTACATGTGTTTGACTTTGCATTCTTGATTGTCTTTAAGTTATTTTTCAATTGATTCAGGAGTAGTTCTGATAAGTCCAATTGTGTACCCTTCTTCACAATCTTATATGTTGTGTCTACTACACCTGATGCTATGCTGTTCAATTTGCTAGCTTGGAAGAATTTATAGTAGAGAACACATGCACCGAACTTAATCTCATCATTGGTTATTATGGTTAATTTCAATCCTCGGCCATCCCATTTGGCTCCTGTCATCTTTTCAGTCTCGGCCTTTGGTGGGTGACTGTATGGATGACATCTCGGGTTATTTACTTTGGTTCATCCAACCATAACTTTTTGTTTTGCATTCTTCTTACCACTAACTGAATCCATTCAGTTTTGAAAATCTTCGGAAACATTAGGGAATTGGTGAGCCCTTTTACTTTAATATGCTTGTGTTCATCCTTAAGTTTTTCATCGTCATTGCACAGCTTCTTATAGGCTTTTTCAACCTCTGAAGATCCTATCTCTGCTATCTTGCAGTGTATGAAAGATCTAACATATTCTATGAGTAAAACCCTAGCTGGGATGCGTGAAAATGCTCTAGCATTGTCAGGTTGTGAGGCAACCTCAGGATGGATCTTATAATTAGGTTCCTCACACACTGAATTCTTGATGATCTTGAACTCATCTTTCTTTTTGTTCTTAGATTTCAAGGTTCTTGAAGTCGATGCCATTTTAAAAAATTAGGGCTTTCTTTGAAATGTGTAAGAACAAAGTTGTCAGTTCTTTGTATCTTATTGTTTACTATAACAAAGATCTCTGAAGTGATTTGAAGTTCTGGTGGTCAATTCGTGATTTCTTAGTGATCCCTTTCCTCTATGCTCAAAAATTTCCTTGGTCACTCTGCTCTGGGTGTCATGAAAAAATGAGTTGTTCTGATGCCCTAAAATGCATGACATAAATTCTCACCAACTCCTCAGTGTATGAAGATGGATTTCATCGGTGAAGACATTACTTTCAGTGACATGATGTTTCAGAGTAGTTGTCATTCCTTTTTCTTTTACCGACAGGTTTCGGTATCAGAGATAACCTGTTTACTTGCTTGTTTACCGACGGGCCTTGGTTTTCACTTAGCAACTTTTCTTTCTTATATTAACCAACACTTCTCGGTAAGTGTAGGCAGTCTTAGCATTGAGTGTATACCGACGGGTTTCGGTATGAATACTAAATAGTATATTTATCACAATTTTCAACAAGTAATGCCATGATGCATCTTTACTTATGCTAATTTGGCATTATATCAACATATTATGGAACTGATGTAAAATAATACATAGTATAATGAAGTTCCATACTTAATTTTTTTGCTTAGGTGGGGTTGGTGATGTCATCAGATCCATTGGATGGGGTGTCACCATTTGCATTTCTTGGTCTAGCTTCATCATTGGTTGAATCTTTTCTCCACATTTTTTCTCAAGCTCTCTAAATATCTTCTATGGTGTTTCCATTGGGATATGTGCTTGTCTCCGTCATTCGGTCTCTGCAGTCTTTCTTGAGATGACCAACTTTATGAAAGTGTAAGCATGCCATTCTGGGGTTAGTCCAACCTCTAGAATTTCTAGTCCATTGTCTCATACAATTTTCAGCAATGTGACCATATCTTCCACATGCTGTACAATTTTTCCAAGTGTTGTAGTCCCATACATACTGATTACTGATTCTTTTCGGTTGATAGGGAGTTTCTTGACCTTTAGGCTTCCATGCTTGTATTTTCTTTTTCTAGCATTCAAGAGTTGTGTGCCCATTCATTTTGAATGTATGGCAATATTTGTCCATGTAGGTTTCCTTCTTTGGTTTTTTCATCTCATACTTACATTCATATGCTTTATGACTTTTCTTGTTACATTTATAACAAAATTCTATGAATGAAGATGTAGATTTAGGAATACCTTTCATTTTTCCTCTGCATATATTTGATGTATGGCCTTTCTTTCCATAGTGATTACATGTCAGCTTTCTTGGTATTGGATTTTTATAGACATTCTTTGGATTAGTTTGATTTGATGATTCTCCATTTTTCGTAAAACCTAGACCGTTGTTGTTTTTGACTCTTCGTTGTCCTTCAAGAAAATCATCTATTCTTTTATTTCTTTCTTCATCCTTTTTGATAATTTCATTATGCTATTGTTGAATTCTTATTTCATGCTTTAACCTTTCATTCTCATTCCTCAGTTCACCGATAGCTTCTATTCTTTCAATGAGTTCAACATTTATTCTGTTTGCTTCTTGACTCATAAGAATAATCTAATTTGTTATCTCATGGTGATGCTCTGTAAGTCTTTGTATTTTGGGCTCTTTTTCTTGTAGCTTTTCTGTGATCTTTCTTCTACCATCAATAGCTAGTGTTCTTTCTTTTTCAGCTTTCCTAGCATTGTTCATGACATCAATCATCCTTACCATCTGTGTCTGTTGACTGATTTGTAGAGATTTAACTTGTCTAGCCAGATGTAGATTGATTTCAGTTAGGCTTGTGATGCTTTCTTCTGATGTATCTAATGCTTCACTTATAGTTAATCCTAAAGAATCAAAGAAATCATGTATCTCCTCCTCATGATAATCTGTCTCATTACAATGAGATGCCATATTCTTTCTTTCATCTAGCAATTGTCTCATGTTGATTCTAGCTTCTTTATACTATTCATAGAACATCTGAATTTCAAGCTTTTTATTCTCAATATTTTTATCAAGTCTGTACTTCTCCATTGTATGATATTTTCTCTTAAGCCTTTAAGCTTTCCAAGAAGAGACTCAACTCTGATACCAATTGTTAGGATTAATGAGAAGTATGTACTAAGAGGGGAGGGGTGAATCAGTACCTCTAAATTTTTTTGTATCCTTTAATCAATTAACCTTTGTAATCAATTGTATATCCATTTTATCTAATCTATACTATCTTGATGTGAGTTATATCAATTCATAACATTAACATACATGTAAATCATTCATAGAAACATTCATGAAAGTAATTGAAACATAACACAAGCTATGACCTCGCAAAAAATTCCTGTTAGGAAGTAAAAACTATGGTGGGAATGGCACCCACAAAACTTCACTATCTGCAGATTGGAAGGGGTCAGTTAAGGCTTACAATTTTGATCACTTTTGCTGATCTACACTGTTAAGAGTATTGGTGGAGACCTATTAAAGTCTACTTTGTTAAGAGCTTTAGCAAAACTATTGAGTGTGCACTTGGTTAAGAGATTTGATGTTGGACTGTTAAATCCACCTTCCTCGAAAGGAATTTTAAACTTTGATCCACTTGTTAGAATGATAGAAAATTACAAATTGACCTGGTAAATGCAATATCCTATTTTTGATATAGATCCAATTTAGTTTACATGAAAAATATTATCACCTAATTGTGATTGATTAATACCTCTGATTATTGGTTTCCTCTGTTCTTGGTTATGCTAACCAAATCCTCCTTTTGCTGTTATTGTTCTTTAAATTCTCAATCTAATCCATAGATGTGCTCATTTTGTTCTCCTCTCTCTTCACATCATCTATTCATCCATCATAATGAATGATTTCATCATATATTTATAGATGGATTGACTTCATCGAGTTTTGATAAAAACAATGTTAACCCTAAGATCAGGTTTACAACTTGTACCTTGATCTCCTAGTCTATGTGTTTTAAATCAGTTAGACTGATTAAAGAAATTACATTCATGTATATTTTCCCTAAAGAAATGGATTTAAAACAAATAAATATCCTATAAATAGAATACACTTTCTTTATTTGATGTGGAAGTCAGATCCACTTTTTGTGGGCTACAACTAACTTTCGGTTCTATTTGTCAGTCATGCTTGAATGTCCTTCGGTTTTGTTTTGTCGGTTGCACTTAAATTGTCTTGTCGGTCTGCACTGTATCTTGCATGTTGGGTTTCTTCATCTGGTTCCTCTTTTTCTTCTCTCATTTCATTTTTGGTTTATATATTGGGTTGTGTCATCGGTCTTCTCTGTATTTAGTCATCTTTGGTGATCTCTTAATCTGATCTTCGGTTTGCTCTTTTCCTGTCTTTCGGTGTATGCTTACGAAAAGTGTTGTTTGCATACTAATGGGAAATTATTGTCATCATATACTTCTTGGTGATGGGATTATAAAGTCTATATTCCTTAGACTCCTCATTATATCCAATAAAAATACACTTCTCACTTCTGTCATCTAACTTCGTTCTCATCTCTTCGGGTACATGAGCATAAGCCACACACCCAAAATCCCTCAAATGAGATATGTTGTAATTCTTACCACTCCAAGATTCTTGAGGACATGGTCCTTCACACTCTTAGTGGGACTCCTATTTAGGATATAAACTAAATTAATAACAACTTCTCCCCAATATTCATTTGGTAGATGCTTTTCCTTCAACATACTTTGAGCCATGTTCATAATGGTTCTGTTAAATTTTGGATCAAATTTATATGTCTTTTAATTTTCTTTTCAAAATCCAATATATATGTATAATCTCAATATATTTATAATATAAATTTAATCACAACATATATACATATATTTATTACTAATATAATAATAAATATATATAGATATATTAATATCAATAATATGCTAGTTGCCTGAATAAGACTTGTATTGTATTTTCCTTATATACTTATCTTATCAAAACAACCAATGACTATATATATGAGAGACATGTCATTATAGAGACATGGCTCTATAATGCCATGTCTTTTCATATCACTAAACTAATCGATAATGCAAAACACTTACAAACCATTAGTTCAACCACCGATAGGTGTTTTAACAAGGTCATTTACATATGTTAATATTGACTGATCGGTGCATATAAAACATTTGTTGCAATTCAACCATAGTCCCTTTTGACTGGCGTTAATAATAGTTTAAGGGATGCCCGATAACAAACCGCCCGATAGGACCCACTCAGATTATTAATTATGGTCGCCACCCAATTGTTGGTTAAGACCAATACAAATAGGTAATAATAAAGTTGAATATTATTATTATTAATATTAACAGATTAATTTGTGATGTTTATTTAATCCAATATTATAAAGAGATAATAAGTAATATGTATATTAATATATATTAGTAATGGCTATTATTGTCATATATATTAATATATCAATTATTTATTGTCTCATAATATGAAGATCATTTTATCTGATCGAAGCTATAAACATCAACAGGTTCGATTCTTCCTTTCAACTACTTCATTCTATTGTGGAGTAAAACGAGCAGTGAACTGTCTCTTGATTCCACAATCTTGAAAAAAATTAATGAAATTATTCAGCATATATTCACCTCCTCTATCTGATCGTAGAACATTAATATATTTTCCACTCTCCTTTTCAACCATAGCTTTAAACCTTTTGAATACACCAAAAACTCCAGACTTTCGCTTCAAAAGATAAACCCAATTTTTCTGACTATAATCATCTATAAAGGTTAAAAAAAAACTATTACTAGCCAATTATTATGTTTTCATTGGTCCACATAAATCTATGTGTACAATCTCCAATGGAGCTTTCACTCTATAGGAAACTCCAGAAACAAATTTTTCTCTATGATGTTTTGCTAGTATGCAACTTTCACATAAGCTTGTTGGTTGCTGAATACTAGGAAACCCCTTTCACCATCTTCTTTTTCTGCAACAAATCTAGACCAGAAAAGTGTAAATGGCCACATCTTAAATGCCATAACCATGATTCATCTATACTCTTAACTTTATAAGCATTCAAAAAGTTAGATAATTCATTTCTTATACTAAGTGGAAATATTCTATTCTTAGTCATCTGTACTCTTGCTATCAACTACTTTCTTGGATACTTATCAATGATTGTACATACCTCAATTTTGAAGAATACTCTGTACCTTTTTTCTATTAGTTTTCCAATGCTCAACAAATTGCATTTTAAACTAGGTACATAATAAACATCATCTATTGTTCTCCTTTCACCATTTTTGTTATACACAACAATCACACCTTTACCATTAACACTCACCTTGTTGTCGATGCCCAATTTTACCTCAGACTGAATGCTGGTTTCTAAACTGGCAAACAACTCTTTTTTTCCAGTCATATGATTTCTGCAAGCTCTGACCAAAAATGAAACATCACTTGAACTTTCTTGCGTCACAAAACAAGTCAAAAACACAGGTTTCTGATTATCTTAAGATTCCTTTGTGATATGTGCAGACTGCTTACCGGAATCTTCCTGCTTCTTCCAACACTTATTAGCAAAATGACCATACTTTTTGCAATAAAAACTTTATACTTTTGACTTATCATACCTCTGGTTTCCTTGTTGCCAATTTCTACTATTACTCCCCCTCAAGTTAGAAGGGCTCCTTTGAAAATTCTCTTCAAATTCTCAAATCAATTTTATTGTCTCTTTGATTAAAGGTTTTGTTGCTTCTTCCATTATTGTTAAACCTTCCTCAGCCTCTGCCTCTACCTCTCGTAACTTGTAATTGAGTTTTGAAAGCATTCTCAAATGGATTATCATCATACCTTGACATCCTTGATTCAAGGGAAATCAAAGAACTGTTTAGTTCATCTATATGCATTTTACTTATGTATTTAAACACTTCTAAGGGCACAACTACAATTTCAAACTTATTTGGCAAACATCTGAGAACTTTCTCAATCACTCTCTTGTCTGAGATATCATCTCCATATTGTCTTAATTGATTGACAATATTCATGACCTGAGTCATAAAGCAATCCACAGTCTCGATGTCCTTCATTTTCAGATTCTCAAAATCTCTCCTCAAGTTTTTCAACTTAACATTCTTCACCTTGGATATACCTTGGTAACAAGTTTCAAGCGTGTCTCAAGCCTTCTTTGAAGACTCTACACTAGACACCTTTGGGAATATGGTCTCATTTAAGCCTTGGTGAATAAGACCAAGAGCTTTATTATCCTTCTTTTGATTCTCCTTCAATAGTTTTCGATCAACATTTGATAGAGACAACTATGCTACTTGGCTAGGAGGCTCTGGATATCCACCAGTCAAAAATCCCCAAAGACCATCAGCATGCAACAATGTTGTCATTCTAATGGACCAAGAATCATAGTTTTGCTTTGTCAAAATAGGAACCTGAGACTGAGACAAACTATTTGAGGCCATCTTAGTTCATATTTTAGATAGATATAGTCTTCAGCTAGCTCTACACACAAAACCAATACTTGACATAGAAAAATAGCTCTTAGCTCAACAATCTTTCAACTCTTAGAACCACTCTTCTCTCTCAAAATCTCCAACCTAAGCTCTGATACAAATTTGATGGAAATAGGGGGAAAAACATAGTATCTGAAATATACCAGACAAAGAATATAAATTCAACAATAGAAGAACAGAGAAAATAAAAAGAGATCAGAGCATAAAACAACAGTATCTTACAACATACCAAACAATAATTATTTGATTAAAAATTACAGATACAAATATCGTATGCTACAACATACAAGACAAAATCTATTCTTAAAAAAATTGTATTATATCAGTTACACCCAAAATGCATATATATAGGAAATATCTCCTATAACAATGCGCAAAGGTAGTTTGGAAGACTTGGAGTATAAAAAATCATGATTTCCAACACACCTAGATAAGAATAAATCAAATTATTCATTGACAGTGAGAGAATGAAGAAAAAACATGCTGTAGACAAATCTGATTGGTAGTGCTGGTTATAAAGCTTGCTATACAAGGAAAGTAACCATTCAATGTTGTGTAGAGAGGATAAAAACAAATAAGATATTCAAATATGATCTTTACTAGAAACATGAAAATAAGCACAAATCAGATACTGTGCATTCGGTGGTAGGAGGAGAAATGAGTCAGCATTTGTTGCGGAGAAATTACAATTATTTCCAACAATTCTCACTCCCATTGATTCGTCGTCCATTATACGCTTGAATGAAAATTAATGTATGGCTAAAACTGTCGAATGACTAGATCTCTCCCAATCATCTTGCACTGTTCTAATGTGCTCAGAACAGTTGATTTGAAAAACTAACTCGCTCTTTCACATAAGGTATGCCTTCAATGTAACTTTGGTGTAATTATGTAGAAATAAAATAGAGTCAAAAAATATTTCAAAGAAATGAAAAGGAAGAAGAAAATAGAACCGTATATAAAATGGCATGGATATTAAATTATAAAAAAACTTACATTAACATGACATCATTTTTTTGCAATTCATTTAACACTAATACATTTGTGGTCAATTTTTGACCTTTAATTGGTTGAATTTTCTACCAAGACTGGTCGAATGATCCACAAATGGTCTTGTCGCTATTTTTCTAGTCAAAATTTTGACACATCGTTATTAAGGTAGAATGTTCTACGCCAATCTTGATCAAAATTAACATCTGCAATTGGCAAGTTTATTCGATGAACTTTTGACCAATGTCAGTCGAAATGTTTGGGCCATCCGACCAGGATGCCAAACCCACGACACTAAATTTTGACACAGAATGGTGGATATGTAGACCGGTATTGGTGAGGGTTTCGACCAAAGTTTGTCAAAATTTTGACCAATATGGAATGTTAAAAAAAACCTGAAGATAAATATCCAGAGTAATCACTGTAGACACCCTAAAATAGACAGGCTTGCGACTTTACATTAAAAACACTAATTTTCATCTATTAATTAATGGTTTTCTAATCATTAATTAATCATCTATTTTCTTCTAAATTCATTCCCCAAATCATCTAACCAGATTCCCAAAAGTAATTAAATAATTAATTTTATTTAATTAATTAAGCTTTAATTGATTAATTACCATTAATTAATTAATTAAACTTTAATTGATTAATTACCATTAATTAATTAATTAAACTCAATTTCCTATAGTTTAAATTCAAATATTTAAACTTACTAATTAAATTCTTCTAATAAAATTAATTTAATTTCATCAAATAAAGTAATTCTTAATAAAAAAGAATTCAATTATCTCACATGTTGAAAATAATAATTAAATAAATGAATTAAATATTCATTTATCTTCAAAGATATAACTCCAATCAGATCACATGGGTTACTCCACCCATCTCTCCAGTCCACATGGGTAACTTCGCCCACCTCTTTAGTTCAAATAGGTAACTCATAATTAGCTCTTCAGTCAACCAAGCTTTATCTCCTCTTTACCAAATCAAGAGGTAGAGTTTACTGATGGCTTCTCCAGTTCCTTTTAATCTCAACCATTCATCTCCCTATCTCTGGGATTGATCTCAGCCATTCATATCATCATCAATTCCTATATAATAAACCCTTCATAACCATTTGAAGGATCTAGGATTTCAAGCTCTCATGCGCCATTACTATGTCAGTTTGGTTCTAGCATTCAAGCCATCTTGCGATCACACACCCATTTCAATTAAGCAAATTCTCGACACTTATCAAGTCATAGACACTGGCCCGCCAATACTGAGCATCAAGAACAACGTTTCAGAAGGAGTAGAGAGAAACAATAGAAGCTTCAAGCATCATGGGATTTGCATTTATTTGTTTTCCTTTCTCTTGCTTGTACATTTTACTGATTACATTTCATTGTTATTCATTTTAGTAGTATTGTGTACTTGATTCATATCATTTGTGAAACCTTTGCTACTGACCCTTGCCTTTGGAAAGCTTGGGAATCACGGATCACAGAAGAGAGGCATACATTTTGGTGAACCCAAAGTGAAACAAACAACCCAAATATCTCTTGCAGATGACAAATAGGACTGATCAACCACAGCCGTATGGTCGCAAATCTAAAAATCTATCTTTTTTTTTTTATATTTGTATTATTTCACAGTTGCTGGTATTTTACCGCAATCGACAAAACTGTGCCGCAATCGACTGGTTTAATACCGCAATTGATTGCAGGCTTTCACAGTATTATTCTATCATTTTCTACCTTCTTTCTTCTGGTAGTTTTCTGCAATTTTCCGATCCATGTCACAATCATCATTGTTGTGCTGCAGTTGCCCGATCCATGCCACAATCGACAATACTTCACCGCATTTGCCAGTGCTTTACCGCAATCGCTAGAGATTTACCGCAATTGACAACACTTTTCCGCAATCGCAAGAAATATTGCAATATCAGATCCAAATCTTCTGTCCATCTGTTTCTAAACTAATATTTTTTGGTTTCTCTGCAGGGCCGGGAGAATCACCGAGAATAGAGAAGGGTAAGTTATTGTGAGTATCAATCGTTCATTATTTCAAAGTTTCATATACTCTCATTTTGCAAATAATCCTTTTTGATACTAACCTGTCTAAACAAAGAAAACTAAAAGGAATTCATTTGTCGATTTGGGTTTGAAAAAAATAGTTCTTGCAAAACATATCACATCTCATATTTTGGATTTGGGCTTAAAATTAACATGAGGATTAAAACTGAACAAAGGCAAAAAATCTCTCAAATTGGTGCATTAAAATTGAACAAGCAATCAACACCTACTTTTGGGCTTAAAATTGAACATTGGTGCTTGTATGGTGGTGTAGCTTAGTTCACACTTCAAACTTTGGAGCTTAATCGATTTACCTTGTGTCTTGAGTTTTGGGTGCACTTGCACAAATTGTTAGATTACAAACCTTTACTTTTTTAGAAAGGCCTATCCGGGGAATGCGCTTCTTCCTCGGAGGATGACCTTAAATCCGTAATCCTTCCGATCGGTATATAAACAAGATGCAAACCAAAGTTCTGTCTTATCTAGCCAAGCTCGGGCGAGGCATGTTGGTGATAGTCTGGATCGGGTGAATATCCCTAAGGAGCCAACGTGATCAACTAGGCTCTTAAGTGAGACACACACATACAAACTGATTGGAGAGACACCACGGACCCTTACTACAACCTTGATTAATTAGAGGCCAACCTATTTTACCTCCAAACATGTACCTTATTATAGTGTAAGGGGTTGTAGAATTTCCCCCCAAGATTCCCAACATATGTGTCCCACGGTATTTGTGTAGTGAAAGAGATCTTCACTTCACGGCAATAATACCTAGAAACAACAAAACCACGGACACCTACATTGTGGATCTTCATGTCCTAGTAGCGTGACAATTGTTGTGTGAGCTAAAAGAAATTCAAGTATTGGGCCTATAATATTGTATTATGAAGCCATTAACCTAGATTAATCTCACTGTTCATTGTTGAGACCTTGTGATAACCTTGCAACTTGAAAAAGTTATAGAACATACAAAATTTCAGTCTCCATTCTTCAAAACACAGTGTCTATTGTGCTTGTTTCTTTGATCAGTTTCTAAAAATGCAAAACAAAACATCCAAACTGTCAAAATGAGTCAAACATGTTAAAATCTAGGGTTGTCAACGTCAACTATCTTGCAAATCAGAAGCACTGTTCCAAAAATTCCAAAATTATCAAGCAATGATACTTATCCTCTAGTCTTTTTTAGACTGTTCCTCATTTACTGCAATTTCCTGCATTGTGCCGCAATTGAAGGAATTTTGCCGCAGTTGACTTGTTTATTGCCGCAATCGTCATGTTTATTACCGCAATCAGTGATAAACTACCGCAATCAATCATTTATTTTACCATAATTAGTGAAGTTGTACCGCAATTGACCATAGATACTATATTCCTGTTTTGACCTAAAACCTTGAAAGAATTCTTCATTTGGTGTCCAAAACTAGTGTCTATCCCAGGAAAATGTGAAGAACATTGTGTGAATCTCAAAACATTAAAGATTATCCCTTGTCTGTAAAGGGCGACTATTGTCAAAAACATTGTTAGTTCGAAAGCTCAGACTCGAAATACCTTAATCTCATCATATAAAACATCATCACCTTTATCAAAGTGACTTTTTCCAAGGCAAAGGTCAAAAAATATTATCTTTTTATCATCACCACTTTGAGATCAAGTTATATCAAAATCTATCCTTAGAATTACCCTTGTCCAAAACATAACTCATACTTCCTCAGAAAGGATCTTCTTCCTTGTTTGCTTTATATCACTTGTTTTAGTTAACAAACCTAGACCGCACTATGTCTCAAACACCTCATAGAGGCCCTTACACAAGGTCTAAGGCTAGAACTCAACTTGATGAGTCATATATCAACCGATTCCCCACTTGGGAAACAGAGCAAGAGAAAAATCCTTTCATGAATACTAGTTCTACTCTATTCATTGAACAAACCCGTGGGGTAGCCTTTTTTCAAGATATCATAGAAGAAGAACTTGAAGATGTGGAGCAAGATGCTTACTCCATGAAAGTAGTTGATGTTGTTGTAGAGAGAAACCCTAAACATTATTTAGCCATGCTAATAAAGAAGGGAGTCAAACTCCCTGCTGAATTCAGTGTATCAACTATATGGCCTGAAAACCTTCTCGTAGGTCAAAACACTACTCAACCTCCTAAGATGCTACCTGTTGTGTCTCCAATATTTCCACCATTGGTTTTACCCACATTGACACAGACTATATCCAATCATACCAATGATCCAACCGAGGCTAGCACATCTTCCACTCAAGGCATGATAGGCTCGCAACTAAGTGCACCCATGGTCACTAGTATGCCTCCACCTTTTGTCTCATGGATAAAACAATCAAGCTCTCATGCTATGCCTTCTATCCCACCAAACACCAGCTATTCTGAAACTATGTCACTGCTACAGTCAATTCACACTAGTCTTGGGATCAACACCTCATGCCCACAGGGATCCATCTCTGCAGGAATGACTTACAGTCAATGCCCACCCAAGGCTACATCTTTTCCCCTTCTAACATCAATCCAACCTCCGCAACAACAACCCCATCTTCAGTTGCCTCAAATCCAACCCCCACAATAGCAACCCCAACTTCAGTTGCCTCAAACCCAACCTCCACAATAGCAACCCCAGCTTCAATCTCGACCTCAACAGTAGCAATACCAACCCCAGCAGTATCAACTCTAGTTTCAAACACAACAACAAATGCATCAAAACTCACCATGGGCTACCCATGTGCCCCCATTTACAAATCACTCGGTGGGGAATCAATATCAAGTCCCTAGGATAAAATCCTATGTTCCTACTCAAGGGACACAGAGGCATGGGAGCATATTTCCGTATGTCATCTTGTTGGTGCCCATGCTCTTCCAGCTGATAGGCCGTATGTCTTCATGTATGATGGAGCCATTGTTCAGACGCATATGGGTCACTTGACATACTAGCAGCAACAGTTAGATATGATTCCTTATTTCATTTGGAGGCCGTATAGAGATTATCCCATTTGGGATGGAGAGGAAATCCATCTCCCATTCTGTCATCAGCGAAGATACTTGATTGGTTGTGTGACCGATCATATTCATATGATAGACTTTCACAACACCGACAGGGTGTTGTGCTAGTTTGGAGAGCAGCAGGATGTATCTGATTCTTATGCGTACTTTGCTCTGAGGTTGAGGGATAGTGCTATTTGGGGTGGTGTAGTATCACTTGATGCTGCTCGCACTAAGTTTTTAGGTTTACTTCTTGTGGCATGGACTTGGCACTCTGCCACTGTAGACGTAGGTTTGTCTTGTTTCTGATTGCTTATGTACTTCCTTTCTGCTCTCTGATACTTGCTCATATCTTATTTTGATACTTATGTCTTTATCTATTCTGGTACTGATAGTTGAATTTGTCTTTTGCAGGCACTACACCCCAGTATGATGCCCATTGGTTGCAGCATCGGCTGGTTACACTTACGGATGGCTCACTACCTTTTTCCAGGACTATTATTAGGAGGGTCTGATGGGTATGGCGTGGTAGGGGAGGCTATGATGGAGGGAGATGTGGTGGCAGGGGAGGTAGGGATGGGAGGAGAGATGTTGGATGAGGTAGGGGAGGGAGGGATGGTGGGAGAGATGGAGGATGGGGTAGGGGAGATGATGGAGGTGATGATCCTGGTCCCGGGGGTGTTGGTGGCGTAGTTAGGACTAGTGGTGGTAGGAGTGGCGGACAGACTAGTGCTCGCCGAGTTGGGTTGGGAACTATTTTGGAGGATGAGGAGGCCATGGAGGAGGAGGCACCTCAGTTGGTGCAGAGAGTACACTGTCAGACAGCTGCTGTGTTGGCTCCTAGAGAGGAGGATAGAGTAGTCATTAAGGAGGTTGATATTGAGATTGCTGATATAGATGTGGAGGATCTAGATGAGCAGAGTGCGGAGTCTGGTTTCTCTAGGGATAGTGGCAGCACTGGTAGCAGCATAAGGGAGAGCTCAGAAAGTGCTAATGATTCCTGGGTTGTTAGGAGGAGAGGAGGTGAGGGTTTGGGAGATAGGGCAGGGGAGGGGGACATGGACATGGCTATGGGTGGCATGGATGATGATCCTTTAGAGGTGGAGTGTGTCACTCAGAAGTTTTAGGACCTTCAGGCTAGGCTTGCCTTATCTGATGCATGTTCTACTGCTTTGGAGGCCTGAGTTACAGTGACTGAGTCTAGAGAGAAATATGCATGAGCTGAGGTTTGCTCCTTTATTGACAGTGTACAGGATGTCTCACACCAGGAGGTTCTTGATAGGTACTACAGATCTGGGTGTGATGCTCAGAGAGAGATTGAGTATTGGAGGCGTCATTATGAGGGCGCAATTCCTGCAGCATAGAGGGTGCCTAGTTACACAGCTTCGCAGAGATCTAGCAGGCCCAATGATCTCAGAGCAGTGGTGTTAGGGCTCCTGGTTCCTCCCATAGGAAAAATTCTGACATGCCACCCCCTCGTCCACCACCTGGCGAGGGTGGGGGTAGCTCCTGTTGAATTATGTATCATGTACCATTTTTGTAGTGATTCCATTGTATATACTCTGAGTAGTACCATTTTTGTATCCCGACACACTGATATTTATTAATATATATGTTAATTACCTTCTTTGATCAGACTTGCGACCATTCATTGTACTCAGATATTGTGATTTATATGAGATGAAGCTAGTGTTTTTGATATGATGTGTAATGGTTTACTTTGCTATATGTATGATTCTACATGTTTTGGTGTTTTAGATGATGAGATGTATATGCAATATGATTCTATTATGCAAACTCGTATATGGATGATTTAATTTTCCTATGATACTGACATGTCATGTAGGATGGTGTAAATGAAATGCATGTTTATATGAGATGCTTATGGATGCATGTGATTTTATGATTATCATGTATGCAACTACTATGTTTTTTTCTCTTCTGATGTACTTAATGGAATGAATGCAATCTACTATGCACCAAAATATCTGAGTAATGCATGTGTTAGTAAGAAAGAAGTTAGTTTGATAGATGTTCTCTAATATTAATCTAATAGAATGGAATAATAGAAATGTGTTCTTTTTGCATTTTTTTGGATAGATATGATCTGATAGAAATGATGAATGTCCCAAGTCGCTGCCCCTATTTCTAATAACTGTCATCATTGTATTTTTTTTTTTTTTGTATTTTTTGATATTCTGAAAGAGCGTCGAATGATCCAGATCACATACCACTTGGATACCGCTATGACCTCTTGATAGAGGAAGGAGTCGAGAGATTTGAATAGAAAGAGAAGCATAGTGCACCCAAATATTGACCATCTGGGTTCAACTATATTCCCTGGTTGAAAAGAAAGAGAGCCAAAAGCACCCATATATTGACCATCTAGATATCGCTTGTCCTCTAAATTAATCTAAAATAAGGAAACCAAGATAGAACTCCTATGCATCGAAAGTCCATCTAGATAACACTGTGAGCTCTTGATTTCTGAAAGGGAAAGCCAATCAAACAAGATAGAACTCCTACGCCCCTAGAGTCCATCTGGATAGCATCGTGAGCTCTTGTTTGCAACATAAAGGGAAAGACTATAGAAACCAAGATAGAACTCCAAAGCACTCAGAGTCCATATGAATAGTGCTACGAGCTCTTGATTGTATAAACCAAACAAGAAAAATAAAAGAGAAGAAATTTCCAATTCTTTCCCAGGGTTAAGCTTAGATCATGGAACTGCGTGGCTACCATATAAGTGACAGCGCCTACCACATTTATCCTAAATCATCATGGCCCTAAAATCAAAGTGAACATTCAACAGAAAACAATCAAAGAAAATAAGTCATGATCTATCACAGCTACTCTCCTCACATGGTGGATCCTGGAGTAGCGTAAGAACATAACCGTGAAATATAGACTAACATCTGACTGACTTGACTGACCTAGTCAACATTTTTGGATGGTTCTTCGATGTAGTTGGATTCTCTTGATTGTCTTGACTCTTTGGATAGGCTTGATTTGCTTGATTGCTTGAGTGTGTTTGGTTTCAGTAATAGATTACTCATATAAGACTGACCTGTCTGGTTTGAGCATACCCATCACTATGTAAGATGATTGATAGGATTGATTGATTGATTGCTTTGATCGTATTGGAAGCTGATCAAGTTGTGTCAGATGGGCCCAATGATAGTTTGAAAAGCTCATGACTGTGACAATTGATAGATTGATTTGATTGTTTTGGTAGCTGATCAAGCTGTGTCAGATGGGCCCAAAGCTAGTTTGCAAAGCTCATGATTGTGACAATTGATAGATTGATTGAATAGATTGATAAAGCTGTGTCAGATGAGCCCAATACTGATTCTCAAAGCTCATGATTGTGACATTTGATTGACTAGGTGTGATCGCCCTTTTCTCTCTTTATAACTAAGTTGGTTTTATTGCTTGGGATTTTGCAATTTTTTGAATGTTTTTGATGAAGATTTATTTTCTCTTGATTTTTGATCTTTTTAGGATTTTTGATGAGTTTTCCATTTTTTTTTAGGATTTTTTCAGAACATTTAGAATCACCCCTAGTCTGGTGGACCAGTATTTAACCATGGGTAAGTTCTTGGTGCTCAGAGGGGATTGTGCTTCTAGATATAGCTTGGGATAGTCAGTCTTGCATTTGAAGTGTGCTCAAGCTCTGGGTTCATTGATGGTGAAGCTGGATTTGAACACTTGGTGCCTGTTTGCTAGGTTTTCACTGAGAGAGCGATTTTTTTTTTCTTTACTTTTCTGCTTTTTTTATTTCTTTTTTTTTTGCTGTTGCCAAGGCACCTGTTGGCCAGGTTTTCACCAAGGTAAATTTTGTATTTTTTTGGTATTTTTTGGATATGTAGATAGGTTCCTTAACCATAGAGACCTCAAGGGTAGAACCTCTTCAGGTGCATGTTGTTGATGTATCCAGGGAGCTGATCTCCTTTTGGTGTTGCTAGGATGAATGCCCCACTCTGAGTAGAGCTAAAAATGACAAATGGTCCTAGCCAGTTAGGATCAAACTTTCCAGGTTTGACTCGCTCTGCTTGATTCTTTTGATTTTCCATGAGGACAAGGTCTCCTACCTCAAATGTTCATGGCTTCACCTTCTTATGATAGTTCCTTCTGAGGTGATTCTAATAGCCTTGTAAGTGGTCAAAGGCATGCTGTCTTCTTTCATCTAGTAATTCCAGTTCGCTGAGCCTTGCTACTCTGTAGTCTTCATCTATGATCATGTTCTTCAATGATATCCTTAGGGATGGGATTTCCACTTTGAGGGGTAATACAACCTCTGATCCATAGACTAGGGAGAAAGGAGTGGCTCCTGTAGGTGTTCTCACACTAGTTCTATATGCCCATAATGTGGGACTAAGCTGTAAATGCCAGTCTCGCCCTGATTAGTTCATTGTTTTCTTCAGGATTTTCAAGATTGCCTTGTTTGTAGCTTCGGCTTGGTCATTCCCTTGAGGGTAGTAAAATGAGGAGAACCCTTTTTTGATATGGAACTGTTCGCATAGGTCTTCAACATCCTTGTTATAGAAAGGTGTACCATGATCTGTCAGGATTATTTGGGGGATCCCGTATCGACAGATAATGTGGTTAAATATGAACATTGCTATTTGCTTTCTAGTGATGTATGTGAGGGGAATTTCTTCCACCCACTTGGTGAAGTACTCTGTTGCAGCTATGATGTATTTGTGTCCATTTTCTGAAGAAGGTGTAATTTTGCCCACTAGGTCAAATCCCCACATTGAAAATGGTAATGGTGATGTGATAGGATTTAGTTCCTGGGCTAGTGCATGGATGAGGTCTCCATGAATCTGACACTGTCTACACCTTTAAACATGTTTGTGTGCATCTATCTCTATTGTGGGCCAATAGTATCCCATGCGGATGATCTTCTTAGCTAAGCTGTTGCCACCTTTGTGGGTTCCACAAATTCCTTCATGTACCTCATACAAAGATTTCTGGGATTCCATGGAAGTGAGACATCGTAATAGCGTTCCATCTAGACTTTGTCTATATAAAGTAGTTGAGAGGATGGTATACCTAGAGGTTTGGCAGATGAGCGACTTTCTCTTGTTCCTAGACAAGTTGGGAGGTAAGACATTGTTTTGGAGATAGTTATAGACATCTTGGTACCATGGGGATTTAGGACCAACAAGGACACATGCTGATTTAGTGATGGATGCTTGATGTGATGGCACCAAGAGTTTCTCCACTAGAAATTGGATTTTTTTTTTTGTTACCTGGCATATCAATCAATAATGCTATGGTAGCCATCGCATCTGTAGCTTTGTTCTGTGCTCGTGGGACTTGCTCGAAGAAGATGTAATGGAACTTGGTGCGTAGTTTTTCCATCTATGCTTTGTATGGTATGATCTTCTCATCTTTGGTCATATAATCATTATTGACTTGAATAATGACCAACTGTGAATTGCCAAAGACTTTAAGGTTCTTCATTCTCCATTGAATTTCTATCTTTAGACCGATGACCAGTGCTTCATATTCTGCTATGTTGTTGGTGCATGGGAAGTTAAGTCTGAAAGACTTTGGAATTGTATCATGATCTAGAGTGATAAGCACTATCCCTACCCCTACACCATGGTTCGTACATGATCCATAAAAATATATTTGCCATACCTCGATCGCTGGTTGTAGTGTCATGATAGATTTGTCAGGAAAGTCAGATATAATAGGCTGATGGTCCTGAATGGGTGCCTCTGCTAGTTGATCCATGATCACTTGTCCTTTGATGGACTTTCTATCTATGTACTCAATGTCAAACTCGCTCAAGATCATTACCCACTTTTCAAGTCATCCGGTGAGCACTACTTTGCTTAGGAGGTACTTTAAAGGATCAATATGTGTGATCAACTTTGTTTGGTGACTCAACATATAATGTCTCAGCTTCTGGGAATTGAAAATAACTGAAAGGCATGAATTTTCAATTTGGCTTATAATTTAGCTCATATCCAACCAACATTATGCTTAGATAGTAAATGGCCCTCTCTTTTCCTGTGTCATCATGTTGTGCCAAGAGTACACCTAACACCGACTCCATCATTGAGATATATAGAAGCAATGGTCTACCTTGTATTGGTGGTACCAATATTGGAGACTTGAGAAGGTAATCTTTGAATATTTGAAATTCCTATACGCATTGCTCTGTCCATATGAATTTGATATCTTTGTGCAATAGATGTTGGAATGGGTGGCACTTGTTTTCTAGTTGAGCTATGAAGCCCCTGATTGATTGGAGCCTTCCTTGTAACCCTCTTAGTTGTCTTAGGTTTGATGGTGGAGGCATGTCCAATATTTCTTTGAATTTTGTTGGGTCCACTTCAATTCCTCTATGTGACACTATGAACCCCAATAATTTTCCTGCTGTGACACCGAATGCACATTTCTTTGGGTTTAGATGGACCTTGAATTCTTGCATTCTATCAAAGATTGGTCCCAAAACTTGTAGATGATCCTTTCAAAGTATTGACTTGCCTAGTATGTCGTCCGCATAGTCTTCCATTGTTTTTTGGATGAGATCATGAAATATAGTTGTCATAGCCCTTTGATATGTCACTCCAGCATTCTTTAGACCAAATGGCATGACATTCCAACAATATGTCCCCCAAGGACATGTGAAAGCTATTTTTTTTGGTCCTTTGGTGGGATTCTTATTTGATTGTATCTTGAAAGGCCATCCATGAATGATAGCATTTGATGTCCAACAGTTAGATCTACTATCATATCAATGTTTGGTAAAGGAAAGTCATCCTTGGGACAAGCTATGTTGAGATCCCTAAATTCTGTGCAAATCCATATCTGACCACTATGATTTGTAATTGGTACCAAGTTAGATATCCAGTCTGCATATGGTATAGGTCTTATGAACTTAGCATCTAGGAGATTTTTCAACTCTGCCTTGACTAGCAATGCAACATGGGGATGCATCTTTCTCAGCTTCTACTTGACAAGTTTGGTGTTGGGTAGCAATGGGAGATGGTGTAGTACTAGATCTGGATCTAACCCTGGCATATCTGAGTAGGACCATGCAAAATTGATCATCCTTGCCTTGAAGAAATGAACTATTCTCTCTCCTCAGGGGTGAGTGATTTTGCCAAGTATATGTTCTTTGGGTTCTTGTCATCTACCAAATTGACTTCCTCTATTTATTCTACTAATAATGTTGATTTCTCCTCTGTCAAGGGGAGGAATTCCTTCTTTCTATCTTCTAGCGCCTCAGTGAGGTTTTCACTAGAAGATACATTTTCTTTTATCTTTTTATCATTCTTTTGTTGTTTTTTCTTTTGTGGACTGGAAAGAGGAGCTTCCTCCCTGAAATATGCCACTCTATTGAGGTTAATGGAGAAGCCTACCTTGTGGTCTCCTGATGGAATTCCTTCCCTAAGTCCCATGAAATGAGCTACAGCCTCATCATTTTTGAAGACATCTAAATCAGGTGGTCCTTGTTGATCCCACTCTATAAGCTCAGGGTGTACAAGATAGATACTTTCACGGTTTCTTGGCTCTGGTTTTCTGAAAGGGATGACATATATGGTTCCTAAAAAACTAGAGTGCAATGTGGATGCACCACTTGAGGTCTGATAAATGACATGCTTGTCTATGCAGGGTTGTTCGGTAACGGTCAGTTGGTTAAATAGGTCTACTAGATTTATGATAATGTCTGACCGAGGGGAATAATTTGGTATTGACGGTTCAGAGTCATGAAGGGATCTCCACTCATACTCATGGGAGTTAGTCTCAATAGAATGCTTGTCAGATGTTTCACTTCCTTGGGTATCATCGATTGCTATGTGGAGGTCTATTCAAGTTTGTGTGGTTCCCTCTTCAGCGGGCAACAACTGTGCTAATATGTTTCTTATTAAGACATGTTCTGTGTTGTGCCCCTAGTGCATCTCTGCTATTTGTTCCTGACTAACTTGAATGTCTTAGATTACAGGACTGGTGTTTTTTTTTCCATAGCCCAACCCTCTCATGTTTCTCTGGGTTGGTGGGAGAGACAATTCCAATATGCCTTGTTGTCTTGCTCCTAGCCCAGTTGTACCATCATACCCAAATCTTTGTATCATTGTGTAACCATTACCATAGTTTGACAGGGGTAGTGGTGGTCGGATTGTTTCTGGGGGATCTTGGTATAGCCAGGTATTGATGTCTTGTTCAAAAGGATTTTCTTTTGTTATGTCTCCCTATCGGACAAAGGTTGTGGGTGGACATCTGAATAGAACAGGCTACAGAGCTTCTGTTGCAATAACACGTTGTGGCATGCCATGAGTTCTTGGGCTTTGAGGAATGTGCGTGATGGTAAAAGACTCTTCATATCTATATTTACCACAACCCTTGTCCGTGATGGATATCTTGCCTGCTTTCTGTGTGATATCTTTAAGATTTGAATCTGAAGAGGAGGGAATGCTTGTGTCATGGTTAATGACTATCTTTCTTGCTGTCTGTGTGACATCCTTGGGATGCGAATCTGAAGAGGATGGGATGCTTGCATCTTGGTTTGATGGTACTTGGTTATCATTGCTGATTTGGACCGCATTACAATATTGAAAAGGATTGGGATCTCCCTCTATGATGATCTCCTCTCCTTGGTGTGGGAACTTGATGCATTGATGGTATGTCAAAGGTACGGCTTGCATTTCATATATCCAAGGTCTCCCTAGTAGCATGTTGTATCCCAACTCAAGGTCTAATATTTGGAAGGGAGTGTTTTTGACCACAGGACCAATACGAACAGGTAGAATGATAATACCTTTAGAGGACCTTTCCTCTTCTTCATAAGATCTAATATTTATCCTCCTTGTGACATCAATGCTTGATTCTGAATAGCCCAGTTGCTTGATTAACTTTAGAGTACAAATGTTTAACCTAGCTCCACCATCAACAAGGACCCTACGGATAACGCTTTTGTGGACCTGGACAAGTAAGTGCAGAGGATCATTATGTAGGGGTTTATGCGGAGGCACATCATGGTCTGTGAATGTGGCATGTTTGTTAGGAGCTATATGGTTTACCATCATTTGGAAGCTCTTGGGTGTTATGTCCCTTGGGACAACTACATTATGAAGGTCTTGTTCAAGTGCCAGTTTATGCTGTGGAGATATGCGCAATAGGTCAAACATGGAGATCTGGGCAGGTGTGCACTTTAGCTGGTCCACTATGCTTGTTTGTGGATCTGAGTTTGCTATAGGATTGGACGGTATAGTAGATGAGGATGGTACTCCTTACAAGACAACTCTAGAATGACGCATTGTTATAGCACATTTGTTACCTTGGTCTTTGATGGTGATCGTAGCCACATGGCTATCTGAAGGATTGAGGCAATTGATAATATTATCACTATTGGCATACATATAGTTAACTTGTTTTTCTTGTCCACCAGACCTGGAGGATTTTCCCTTGTTGTGATCATGAAAGGTATCATTGAAAATAGTGTGATCAGTTATGCCTTTGTTTTAGTATTCATCACACTGATGACCCCTGTGTCAATCAAATCTTGGATAGCGTGTTTCAATAAGTAGCCATTAGCCATTTTGTGCCCTTTCACCCAATGAAACTCGCAAAAATCTTTGTCATTATACCACCTCAGTTTGTTTTCATCTTGTTCAAAGTCCCTGATTTCTGAGAGAGTGATAGTGTTTGATTGTATCAACTTGCGTGAAGCTGATTCTATCGGCTCTCCCAATGGTGTGAAATCTCGTTGCTAGAATTGAAACCATGGTCTGCGTTGATTCTGTTGTTGACTGTTTGACACAGCGGCTACTTATACAGGAGGAGGTTGGTTTTGGGTGTATGCTTGTTGAGTGGGTCTTGTGCATTTTTGGTTGGCCATAGGTGCACCTTGCAGTGACACCTTGGGTGTTGCATATTTGACTGTCTTCACATCAATGACACCATCACTAGTGATATTTTTGTTTTTGTTCCACCACTTAGCTTTGTCTATTGCATTTTTATTTGTATTCATTTGTGTGGGATCTGCAAGGATTCCTCGTTTGACTAAGTTCTACTCACAACAAACTCCTCTTTCGATGAGTTGTGTGAAGTTTGGAGCTAACTATAATTTTGTTGTGAATGACATGTCTGAAATTAGATTATCAACAAATATGACTATTAAGTCTTGTTCGGGCACATCATATGTTATGCGGTTTGCTGTATTCCTCTATCTCTGTAGGAACTTCACAAAAGAATCTCCATCGTTCTGTTTGATATCGCAAAGGTCCTATGCTGACCTTGCACTCGCTGTTATGATGGAAGTGAGCTATGAACTTTTCAGCCAGTTCACCCCAAGACTGAATGCCATGAGGTAAATACGAGAACCATTCCATTGCTGGTTTGACCAAGCTTTGTGGGAACAGTCGCATTAGATATGTCTCATCATGGGTGACTTTGATGCAACTAGAAAAAAACTCTTGGATATGCTCAATAGGGTTGGTACTGCCCTTATATTTGTCAAATTTTGGTACCGAGAAGTGATTTGGGAATGGAGACATGTGAAGAGAATGGTCAAAGGGGTATGGGTATAAATCCTCTGTGGTATAGGATTTAGTTTTCCCCTAATTTTGCATATCCATCATTTGGGTTTGAAGGTTTTGCATTTGTTGCATTAACATGTCTATTTGATTTTGAGGTTGGTGTGTGAGGACATTCTTCTGTGTTGTGGTAGGTATGAGGCTGCGCCTCTGTGTCCCTTGAGTAGGAACATAAGATTTTATCCGAGGGACTTGATATTGATTCCCCACCGAGTGATTTGTAAATGGGGGCACATGGGTAGCCCATGGTGAGTTTTGATGCATTTGCTATTGTGTTTGAAACTGGGGTTGATACTGCTGGGGTTAGTATTGCTACTGCTGAGGTTGGGATTGAAACTGGGGTTGCTATTGTGAAGGTTGGGTTTGAGGCAACTGAAGCTGGGGTTGGATTTGAGGCAACTAAAGCTGGGGTTGCTGTTGTGGAGGTTGGATTGATGTTAGAATGGGGAAAGTTGTAGCCTTGGGTGGGCATTGACTATAAGTCATTCCTACAGAGATGGATCACTGTGGGCATGAGGTGTTGATCCCAAGACTAGTGTGAATTGACTGCAACAATGCCATAGTTTTAGAACAGCTGGTGTTTGGTGGGATGGAAGGCATATCATGAGAGCTTGATTGTTCTAGCCATGAGACCAAAGGTGGAGGCATACTAGTGACCATGGGTGCACTTAGTTGCGAGCCTATCATGCCTTGAGTGGAAGATGTGCTGGCCTAGGTCGGGTCATTGGTTTGATTGGATATAGTCTATGTCAATGTGGGTAAAACCAATGGTGGAAAGATTGGAGACACAAAAGGTAGCATCTTAGGAGGTTGAGTAGTGTTTTGACCTACGAGAGGGTTTTCGAGCCATATAGTCGATACACTGAATTCAACGGGGAGTTTGACTCCCTTCTTTATTAGCATGGCCAAGTAACATTCAGGGTTCCTCTCTACAACAATGTCAACTACTTTCATGGAATAAACATCTTGCTCCACATCTTCAAGTTCTTCTTCTATGATATCTTGGAAAAAGGCTGCCCCACGGGGTTGTTCAATGAATAGAGCAGAACTGGTATTCATGAAGGGATCATTCTCTTGCTCTGTTTCCCAAGCGGGGAAACAGTTGATATATGACTCATCAGGTTGAGTTCTAGCCTTAGACCTTGTGTAAGGCCCTCCATGAGGTGTTTGAGACATAGTGCAGTCCAGGTTTTGTAACTAAAACAAGTGATATAAAACAAACAAGGAAGAAGATCCTTTCCGAGGAAGTCTGAGTTATGTTTTGGACAAGGCTAATTCTAAGGACAGATTTTGATATAACTTGATCTCAAATAGGTGATGATAAAAAGATAAGATTTGCTGACCTTTGCCTTGGAAAAAGTCACTTTGATAAAGATGATGATGTTTGATATGATGAGATCAAGGTATTTCAAGTCTGAGCTTTCGAACTAACAATGTTTTTGACAATAATTGTGCTTTACAGAGAAAGGATAATATTTAATGTTTAGAGATTCATACAATGTTCTTCGCATTTTCTTGGGATAGACAATAGTTTTGGACACCAAATGAAGAATTCTTTCAAGGTTTTACGTCAAAATAGGAATATAGTATCTCTGGTTAATTGCGGTACAACTTCATCGATTGCGGTAAAGTAAACGGTCGATTGTGGTAGTTTACCACTGATTACAGTAATAAACATGACGATTGCAAAAATAATCAAGTCAACTATGGAAAACTTCCTTCAATTACAACACAATGCAGGCAATTATGGTAAATGAGGAACAGTCTAAAAAAGACTAGAGGATAAGTATCACTGCTTGATAATTTTGAAATTTTTGGATCAATGCTTCTTATCTGCAAGACAGTTGACGTTGAAAACTTTAGACTTTAACACGTTTGACTCATTTTGACAGTTTGGATGTTTTGTTTTTCATTTTCAGAAACTGATCAAAGAAACAAGCATAATAGACACTGTGTTTTGAAGAATGAAGACTGAAATTGTGTATGTTCTATAACTTTTTCAAGTTGTAAGGTTATCACGAGGTCTCAACAATGAATAGTCAGATTAATCTAGGTCAATGGCTTTAGAATACAATGTTATAGGCCCAATACTTGAATGTCCATTAGCTCACACAATAATTGTCACGCTACTAGGACACGAAGATCCATGATGTAGGTGCCCGTGTTTTTTCCATTTCCAGGTATTGTTTCCATGAAGTGAAGATCTCTTTCACTACACAAATACCGTGGGACACATATGTTGGGAATCTTGGGGGGAAATTCTGCAACCCCTTGCACTATAATAAGGTACCTCTTTGGAGGTGAAACAGGTTGGCCTCTAATTAATCAAGGTTGTAGTAAGGGTCCATGGTGTCTCTCTAATCAGTTTGTACGTGCATGACTCACTTAAGAGCCTAGTTGACCACGCTGGCTCCTTAGGGATATTCACCCGATCCAGAATATTATCAACATGCCTCACCCGAGCTTGGCTAGATAAGATGGAACTTTGGTTCACACCTTGTTTATATACCCATTGGAAGGATTACCGGTTTAAGGTCATTCTCCGAGGAAGAAGCGCTTTCCCCGAACATGCCTTTCTAAAAAATTATAAAGGTTTGTAATCTAACAGTTTGTGCAAGTGCACCCAAAACTCAAGACACAAAGTAAATTGATTAAGCTCCAAAGTTTGAAATGTGAACTAAGCTACACCACCATACAAGCACCAATGTTCAATTTTAAGCCCAAAAGTAGGTGTTGATTTCTTGTTCAATTTTAATGCACCAATTTGAGAGATTTTTTGCCTTTGTTCAATTTTAGTCCCCACGTCAATTTTAAGCCCAAATCTGAAATGTGAGATGTGATATGTTTGGCAAGCACTGTTCTTTTTAAACCCAAATTGACAAGTGAATTCCTTTTAGTTTTCTTTGTTTAGACAGGTTAGTATCAAAAAAGGATTCTTGCAAAATGAGAGTATATGCAACTTTAAAACAATGAATGATGCTTACCAACAACTTACTCTTCTCTTTTGTCAGTGATTTGTCCAGTCTTGCACAAAAAACTAGAAAATGTCAGTTTAGAAACGAATGGATAGAAGATTTGGATCTAATGTGTAATATTTTTTGTGATTGTGGCAAAGTACTGGCAAGTGCGATAAATCTCTGGCGATTGCGGTAAAGCACTGGCAACTACGGTGAAGTATTGTCGATTGTGGCACGGATCGGGCAACTGCAGCACAATAATGATGATTGTGGCACAGATCAGAAAATTGTGGCAAAGTACCAGAAGAAAGAAGGGAGAAAATGATAGAATAATACTACGAAAGCCTACAATCAATTATGGTATTAAACCAGTCGATTGCGGCATAGTTTCATCGATTGCGATAAAACGCCAGCCACTGCGAAATAATACAAATATAAAAAAAGATAGATTTTTAGATTTGCGACCGTACGGACGTGGTTGATCAGTCCTGCTTGTCATTTGCAAGAGATATTTGGGCTGTTTGTTTCACGTTGGGTCACCAAAATGGTCGGTGATTAGTCTAGATATTTATCTTTAGGTGTTACTTTGCATTAATATATATGGTTGTGTATTTTATTATGTTACTTTACTATTAGCATAATGGTTTATTATGAAATTATTTGACGCTGGTTACTAGCTGTTAAATGAGGCAACTGCAAACATTTTAATAGATTTTCATAATTAAACAAGAGCTCTACAGAGCTATAGTCCCACCTTGTGCAAGAAAGGATACGTATAAAGCATTGTAGGAGTTGTTTGAAGAGAAGAAAATCCAATAAACACATTTGTCTATATGGTAAAAACAAAAGTGATGATAAAAAATTTGATATTGAACATTGTTCTTAGTAAATGTTCTGACATTGTTCACTGCACAAGGCAAATCTTGACTATTTTCAGTTGCTGATTTGAAAAGATGACGAAATGAAACCAACATAGTTAACATAATTAAAACATTAGTCTTCTAGCAATAAGTTGAAGAGGATGTCAACAAAGGAAGAGGATGTCAACGCAGGAAGCTAGCCTTTGTGCATAGATGAAAAAGTAAAACTGTTCCAAATGATACATGTTGCAAACAGTAACTATTTCAAAATTTCACAAAACTTAACGTACATATTGTGACCATTGCTGAATCTTGCTGCACATATTGTAATAAAAATTTAGATAATTAATTGTTAGATCTTGTAATTTGGAGAGAGAAAGAACATTGTCTACGAGGAAATTGAAACCTAACATGGAAATCTTTGATGAAGTTGTCCAACAAACTAATGTATGTCCAAAAATATGAACTTATATAAACAAAGTCTAAAGAAAAACTGCAAATGAAGAAAACAAAGCAAGGGAACCAAACAAAAAATGAAAGAAAGAAACAAAGATAGAGATGAACATTCTATCATTTAAGTGATCAAGGTGTTGTCCATTGACTCAAAACCATCAATTTGTTTTCATCTAAGTTTTTGTACTAGATTGTGTTATTGCCCAAGCCAATGATGATGAATAGTTCTATATAGAATATTTTCCAGTCATCTGTTTTTGGTTACTTTGCATATTAGTATAGTTTATAAAATTTTTCTACCTTATGAAGCAATCAACGGTCTCCACTGATTATTTGGCTTATGTACTCAGCTAAAGTTTGGTGATTGAAAATGTGAAAGTCAATGGAAATGAAAGAACCAAGGTTTAAAGAGAAGAAATTCATCAATACTAGATGGTTAAAGGTAGAGAAATCTAAAGTATTTTCAGTACTTGGACAATGCACATGAAGCAGATCACTCATGCCAAATAAATCAGCATCAATGCTCAATGATGTGAGGATAAATTTCTCAATTTCTCAAAATTTAAGCTAAGAATACACTGGGAACAATTTTCCAATACCATAAACATTTACTGGCAGACACACCAGTCAATCAATGATAAATGCATGCAATGCTGTTATAAATAAAATATTCAAAATTTCCAAACAAAAATTGTTTACATAACAAAGGTAAAGTAAAGTTCAATGACAACTTACATCATATTGATGCAGATCCTTCTCAGGCAGGTGTGCAAAAAATTGATTAGCCTTGACAATACACCTTGCACCACTTTTCCCCATTCCTGCACGCAATGGGGATCACACTTCCTTTCTTAAAAATGGTGTTGTTCCAACTGTTAAAATCTAAGTTTTGACCAAATTGTTGCTATTGCTTAGGAAAACTATCATTTGAAGTTGACAATCTAATAGTAATCTACAAATCATTTTATCCAAGTATGAATGCTAACATTATTAAAAACCAAAAAAATCAGGATTGTTAAATGATTTAGCATTCAAAAAATTATGACTTAAAATCCTTCTGATGTCTTATCAATGCTCTTCGATTCTATTGTTAAAGACCCTTTTATTATCATCCTAGTAGACGCATTCACAATATTCTGAAAATAGACTAACCAAAATTTAAAGTTGCAGTTCATAAACCTTTGAAAGTGAATGGTAGAAGTTGGAATATTCTTCATCAATGAACTCCTTCGGATTTTGAAGCCAGACTGCCTTGATATCAATTAAAATCTCCCACTCATATGTCATTTCCTTAACAGTTTTAGCCTTAGGCTCTGGATGTAAGTGGCACATGCAATAAAGAAGCATAAGAATAATATAAAAATTCCCTATTTTCCACACCATCTGATGCTCAAAAAACTAACTAAAAAAGAACTGAATGAAGCTTAAGCTTTACATGGAAGGATTGGAAGGCTTCAAAAGGCCACATTTTTTGATAGTAAGCTCTTTGCCTACATAGCCATCTCTTCTTCAAGAAGTTGTATGCACAACGCTTGGGGCTTTCTTCTCTTGATATCTTGCACCCATTGTTTTATTGTCAATCTACTTTTGCACAGATTTCTTTTTATTAGCAACATTTTTCTTTTAACATCTTTATATTTAGATAGAACCTTAGTTTTCTTGTTAGTAAAGTTTGCCATCTCCAATTTTAAAAATTTCATAACTTAATTGGGAGCATTAAGTTCCATAATATCATCTTGTAGTCAGTGGATGGAAAAGATAGAAGCATCCTTAAGAATGGAAGATGACCTTGAATTTTCTCGAGAAAGTTCATTAGGGCTAAGCAATTCATCATGACTTCCTGAAGCTCAAATTTTTTTACCTTTATTGATTTAAGGCTGTACTATGACAAATATTAAAAAAATGTAAACAATTGTGCTTTTTAGACATTGAGAATGCTCATTTTTGTTTTTCAACGAACTGGTTAATACTTAATAGTAAATAGTGAATACCTTATCTCTTATTTAATGCATGCTACCTTGTGCCACCAAGCTTAGATTATAGTTTGAATTATAAACTAGGTTGGATGCTTACTGATATTTAGATTAGCAACTCCTGTAATATTGGACTAAGCCTACTCTTAAAAGTCCATGGAGCGTGGCACCATATTTTGTCATTGGTTGCCATAGGTCCAAAATTTAAAGCGAGAGTGGAGTGATGATAAATAGGTAAAAAATTATTGATACAAATACCCTTCTAAGTTCTGGATACTTATCCTCCCTAGCACATTCAATTCTCTTTTTTGATATTTTAGTACTTTTTCTATTGTCATTTTTTTCAAATTTTATCTTTGTCAGTTTCAAACATGCTTGAGTGGAGGAACTTTAGTAATGGAGACTCTGCTGTGTTCTTTTGGTGATTCCCCATGAGTAATTATACTTTAATTACAAGAAGGTAGTCTTGGTCCCTTTCAACAAAGAAAAGTCTAGAAAAGTTTATGCCATTATGTCATGAACTAAAAAGGTCTTTTACAATTTAAAGGATTCATTAGTATTCAGAGTGACAACTTGGTTTGAAAAATAAGCACAAGTACGAGAAACATGATTTGGTTTTAGCAAGGTCATACTATTTTGGTTTTAGCAACAAAGAAATAATCTGGTTTTAGTGACAAATAAGGAAATTCAATTTCTCAGAAAAACAAAGAACCAATTTGGTTTTAGAAATGAGTCAATTTAGGTTTTCCAAGATTATTGAGAATATATTTCAAACATCTTTTCACAGTTTTGGTAGATTTGCATAGGTTTGAAGTGTGAGAGTCTGAGGCGACATTGTCAATAAATATTGCCTATAGGTAGTGCTGTTGCTAAAGGAGGCCCCATACCAAAGCTTTAAACCTTTTTTGAGATTTCAAAAACCTTAATTTTGTTACAGACCTCTACAACTTACAGTTCAATAATACACATTGTTGTGGTTGTTTTTCTTCCAGTAGGTTAGAAGGTTGCACTTTCCTGCATTTATCATGGCTACATATCTGCATGCTAATATTATCAACACACAGATGAATGGGCTAGTGGAGATGGTTAGAGACCCTAGATCTCTTGGTGCATTTAACATCAAGAAACATAATTGGATATTGTTGAAGATTGACGAAGGCCACCATACGGTGGAGGATGACTGAAGGTGAACCGTACAGCAAGATCATCATATGGTGGAGATAATATCACCGTGCGGTGAGGAGAAGTTACCCGACGGAGGTAAACGTGCCGAAGGAAGAAGTTATCCGACGGAGGTAAACGTGCCGAAGGGAGAAGTTACCCGACGGAGGCAAACGTGCTGAAGGAAGAAGTTATCCGACGGAGGTAAACGTGCTGAAGGGAGAAGTTACCTGACGGAGGTAAACGTGCCGAAGGGAGAAGTTACCCGATGGAGGTAACGAAGGGAGAATTTACCCGACGGAGGTAGAAATGACAAAGGGAGAAGTTACCGTAAGAAAGACTCAGTAGAGGCAAAAGTGCTGAAGTGAGTAATCACCGTGTGTGACAGATGGTTGGTAGACAACTGTTTTGCCAGTAACCGTTCTTGTACCAAATTCTGTAACGAATTGTAGTGTGCATAAATGGTTGCAAGATTCATGAAGAATTGTATGGTGGTAATATCAGGTTGATTGTAACACAATCTGAGCCTGTGAACCTGTACGAAAAACTAGAGATTTTTGTATGTAATTTTTTACTGTAATACAAAGTTGCTCGGGGGTTTTTCGGTGGTGGGTTTTTTCCCGTAAGGGTTTCCCATGTAAATCTCTGTGTCATGTGTTTTATCTTGTGTGTGTCTTTATTTTCTCTGTTCTTTTTTTTCCTATGCATCTCAGATGTAGATTTGATCTTTATATATTTTCCCCTGTAAATTGACATTTGGAAGTCATTTTCGCAAGTAGCTTTCCTAACAAGTGGTATCAGAGCCAGACCCATTACCATTATTTTGTTGGATAGGGTTGGTTGTTTGGGTAGGGTTGGTCATTGGTGTCAATTTGCTTCTAGTGGGAGTTAGTGAAGTATTGATCTTGCAATCAAAATGGCGGGTACAGTAGGGAGAATAGAAATTGAAAAGTTTAATGGCATAAACTTTGAGTTATGGAAACTTAAAGTTGAAGATATGTTGGTAGACCGAGATCTATGGACTGCTATGTCTGGGAACAAGCCTTCAAGCATGAAGTAGGAAGATTGGGATCTGGCAGATCGAAAGGCGAGAGGAATGATATGATTGACACTGGCAAATAGTGTCCTGTTAAACGTCCATGAGGAGAAAATTGCACATTCTTTATGGAAGAAATTGGGAGATATTTATCAAGGAAAATCCTTGGTAAACAAGCTCTTCCTGAGAAAGAAATTATACTCCTTGAAGATGGATGAAGGAACTGCTGTGGCTGATCATTTAAACGCGTTCAATATGGTGGTTGCACAACTGACATCTGTTGGTGTGTCCATAAGTGAAGAGGAGTGTTGCATGTTGTTGTTGAGTTATTTGCCTGATTCGTGGGACCATCTTGTGATGGCCATTGGAAGTATGACTACTCAGTTTAAAATGGATGAAGTAGTTGCTGCACTTCTGTCAGAGGAGATGCAGAGGAGGTCTTCTGAGGTGGCAAAGGAGGCTCTTGCTGTTCGAGACCAATCAAAGGACAAAGGAAAGGACATGAAGTTTGAATCTTCTGTAAAGAAGTCCGAAGTGAAGTGTTGGAACTGTGGGTAGACTGGTCATATCTGAAAGGATTGAAAAGAGAAGAAGAAGAAGCAGAAGAAAGTGGAAAGTTCTTCTGATTCTGAGTCTTCTGATAGTGACGGTGAAGATGCTAGTAGTGCTGCTTTGGCTAATCGGTCATCTTATGATGACTAGTTTGATTAATTTGGTCTTCATGTGGAAGATGGTAGGCATGATGCCATGTGTGACTCGACACTACAGTATAGTAGGAGTTGATGGCAGTGACGTAGGTGCCATGAGTGACTCGTCACCATAGATCAGTGGGAGTTTTGGCAGTGATGTAGATTCATCGTTTGATGATGGATGAAATGTTGTGTCATGGTAAACTCTT
>MU228135.1:884667-898617 GCA_018584345.1 Thuja plicata | reverse complement strand
GAGTACATTGATCATTTGCTTGGTACTTCATGATATTGTGGCTTTTCATTTGGAGTTTGGCATGGGTTGATCAGTTACAGGTGCTCATGGATACATGGAAACAAAAATGGTGTGCATACTTGGTGATGGTTTCTATTAGTCGTGCTGAGTAACTCTGTCCTTTGTCAAGTGGGAGATTGTTGAAGATTGACGAAGGCCACCATATGGTGGAGGACCATACGGCAAAGGCCACCGTACGGTGGAGGATGACTGAAGGTGAACCATACAGCAAGATCATCGTATGGTGGAGATAATATCACCGTGCGGTGAGGAGAATTTACCCGACGGAGGTAAACGTGCTGAAGGAAGAAGTTATCTGATGGAGGTAAACGTGCCGAAGGGAGAAGTTACCCGACGGAGGCAAACGTGCCAAAGGAAGAAGTTATCCAATGGAGGTAAACGTGCTGAAGGGAGAAGTTACCTGACGGAGGTAAATGTGCCGAAGGGAGAAGTTACCCGACAGAGGTAACGAAGGGAGAAGTTACCCGACGGAGGTAAAAAAGACGAAGGGAGAAGTTACCGTAAGAAAGACTCGGCGGAAGCAAAAGTGCTGAAGTGAGTAATCACCGTGTGTGACAGACGGTTGGTAGACAACTGTTTTGCTGGTAACTCTTCTTGTAGCAAATTCTGTAACGAATTGTAGTGTGCATAAATGGCTGCAAGATTTGTGAAGAATTGTATGGTGGTAATATCAGGTTGATTGTAACACAATCTGAGCCTGTGAACCTGTACAAAAAACTAGAGATTTTGTATGTAATTGTTTACTTTAATACAAAGTTGCTCGAGGGTTTTTCGGTGGTGGTTTTTTTCCCGTAAGGGTTTCCCATGTAAATCTCTGTCTCATGTGTTTTATCTTGTGTGTGTCTTTATTTTCTCTATTCTTATTTTTCCTATGCATCTCAGACGTAGATTTGATCTTTATATGTTTTCCCCTGTAAATTGACATCTGGAAGGCATTTCCGCAAGTAGCTTTCCTAACAGATATATCTAATAGCTAGGTCTCAATCTATTTTAGTGTCATATATTTTAATGTCATATACTTTACAGGTTATGCAACCTGTCATATAAGAAGCCATTGATCATTATGATATTTCTATAGGAGGAGCTTTATTCATTGTTTGATAAAATTCCATGCTTTTATCTTATGGCGTTATCACTTTATGTGATACATTAGTGCCATCTGTTCACATGGTATAATTTTTTTTAATTTATTGTCAACACGGGCAAATAGATTGTGTGTCAAGTAGAACCCTGATTTTCACCATCTTGGTTCCATGTAGGAAACTAAAATTTTCACTTGGTCTCATTCAAGTCTTTTAGGTTTTCAATTCCTTAAGTTAATTTTTTTTTTTTGTGCTCACCGATGAACATTTAAATACAAAGCTTAGCCTCAGCCTATGCTATCTTGGCAGCAGTTTTTTCATGATCATAATGAATTGTTAATTTTTTGATCTTGCAGGGATACAAACATAGAAGGATCCACAATATCTAATGATGCTTTAACTGAAATTGTAAACCCAACCGCGGGACCTGTACAACTCTCATATTTGCAGAGAATTTTAAGTAATTTGGGCCAATCAGGTATTGTTTTCAATTAATAATCTCATAAACAACATTTTGTATGCAGGAATTATTCTGCATACTATTATACAATTTATTCTCATTACCTTGTTTGCCACTGTAGAAGTGAGCTTAGCAGGGGTTCAAGATATAGGTACAAGTTTGAGAATAATTTTCTTTCCTTATATTCACTTTAGATTTCTTGCGATATTTAGATTGTCCTATCTTAATAAAAGTAGCTTCAATTAAACAGGGCCAAGTTTAGGAGATATTCTGAAACCTGAATTAGTTCTGCCAATGGTGGAAAATTTCCCTTTGGAAGATCGACTGACCTCCTATTTACTAGAGGTTAGTTAAATTAGGGTGCAGTTGAGCATATTTTTCAATGAGAGTTTTATTCAAAAATTGTTAGAAGAATTTTTTATATTCAAGCATCTGGCAGGACCCTTGGACTCATGAACCATTTGTGGAATTACTTCAAAGCCCACAGTTCCACCAGCAAGTTGAGACTTTTAATCATGTATGGTATTTTTATTTAAAGATTCTTGTAAGCCTTCCTTTTAACAAGAAATACTGCGATGTTCTTATCTTTTGGGAAGTTAAAATGGTGTTTTCTTACAAGGTATTTGAATCTTTGATAACCATTTATTACATTGTAATATGTAGGTACTAAGGACTGACCATGTTGATTTGTCACAGTTTGGGATTGATCCTCAGAAATCTAAGTTGTTACAATTATTTTCCATCTTAATATTTCTTTATTTTGATTTTTCATTTGAGAGTGCTCGATAGATACTAAGTGCATACAAAGGTAATATTGTAAATTTGTAGTACTTTTATGTATCATTCTGGGAGTAAAGATTGATGTCAATGTTTGTTTTATTCAAAATGATATGTCTTATATTTATGGATGAAATTGATGTGCAAATAATTTCACTGTTGCATCCTTTCTTGAAGCATTAGATGACGTTGTTGCAAAGAATCCAGAAACAAGTAGTGCAATTGATTAATTACCTATTTCTACTAAGGAAACAAGGCAAGAGGAAAATAAATACATTGATTATAACCACCAGAAACAAAGTACTAAACGAGATTCAATGGATGAAGGTTACTAGCAAAAATGATCACTATTTTTTGTTTTTTGTGAATAATTTTCCCTGTCCCATCTCTCTTAATCCAAGTACCTCTAGTTCTTCTTGTTATATTTTATCAGGAAGAGGGCAAAGACTTCACTTTAGAATGGCTCTTATTTGTACTAATTTGTATTTTAAATCTAATTCATTAAATCATTAAATATCTATTGCAATCTTTTTTTGGTTTCTTGTAGCCAAATAAATTTTTGGTTGTCAAATTTTTGTGTTGACTAATTAGTGAATCAAATTACTTTGGTTATTTAGAATACAAGATTGAACGCTAATTTCTATTATATTTAGTTTATGTATGAGGTACATATAGATGTATGCTATGACTATCTAAATGCTTCTTTCTTAGGAAAATGTTGGGATGTTTTGTGCCTTGGCAAGTAGGGTGTCTTTATCCCAATTTATTGTTATACTGTTTCATGATGAATGTGCAGTTCATCTGGGTTCAAGCTAAAGATGGAAAGTTAGTGTATGGTAAGATTTATAACTCTCATTCATGGATTGAAATGCTAATTTACTTAACTTAATACATTAACATACATGAAAAATGAACTGGGAAACAACTAACTCTAGCTTTTGTCCAGAACATAATTGAGTATTTGCAGGGTAGAAGACATGCACATAGGGTAGATTTTTGTTAGCATGCAATTTATTTAATTCTTAAGAGTACTGTAACTTTTGGAAAAATTCCTTCTAGAATTGAATAATTAATCTCTTATCTTTTATGTAGTTACATTATGAGTTCAATACACACCTATCCATCCTATATAACAAATTCAATATAGATGCCTTGAGATTGGTTTTGGCGACATCTTTTAGATAAATGTATTGAAGATAGATTTTCTAGCTTATTATTTTGATGTTGGCTATTTGATAGTTTTTTGTTAACACACTTAGGCAATTACTCCACCCCGTACTGGTACTGAAGGTTACATCTATCAGTGGAATAAGCCATTTTACAATTTAATGAAAACAATATTCTCCAGTTTTGGTATAAAGTTATGGATTGGGAAACTCAAATTGAACTAAAATTTCTTGTTTTGATGGTAGGAAATAGGTTGGTGGGGTACTGGTGGAAAATCTATAAATGCCATTTTTGTTTAGGAGACTTAAGATGAAGAAGAGGGGCCAATGGATAGATCACCGATGCAATGTTCTTCAAGCCTTGAGGTGTTCTACAAGGCTCCAAATGTGGTCTCATCAAAAGGATATGAAAGGGTCCCCGAGGAAAAATTGGAGGGGTTACTTTATGGGTTTATTCACAGGGCAGCAAGAGTTGACTAATGAGTAGGGTAACCTTTAGGATAGGTTTGAGTGATAGTTCTTTGTTGATCTTCAAGTAGTTAATGTTGATCTAGGATAATAATAAGAAAAGAAGGGAGAAGACCCTCTTCTTGTAGCTTCTTGGTTATATTTGGTCTATTCCCGGGGAACATGAATGTGGGGATGCAAGTGGCTAATGTTAATTAATGATCTTTTGATTTTTTAAGTTTTCTATTATGTTGTTTTCTATTTTTGTAGGATGTGTTGACTAATGCTGACAAATAATTAAGAAAATCTTTCCCTAGATGCATGTTGGTGGTATTATCACAGAATCTCATACAAGGCTTTTCTATATGCGTGGTCACTAATGCTATTTGTTTATGTTTTTTAGTCAAATAATGAAAGAAAGAAAATGTCATTAGAGGATATGAGGTTTATAACAATGCAACTCTTAAATGATATGTTTCTATATGCAATTGTTTTTAATATATATAGCTTATAAAAATGCAAGTCTAGAGGTCGAAGATAATATGCAGCTAGTAATTAGTTTTCAACGAGTTATGATGATTCCACAATGTTAGAAATTAAAATAGAACTACTATTGAGCTGTCCTATATAAGTTTTACGTAGAATTGTCCATGTATAAAGTGGGCTTTAGTGGTCAAGATTATTCATTGATCTATGCCATAATGCGAAACAACGTTCTCACATTTATATCAAATGGATCAAGTATATTAGTAAGCACTAAAGCATAAATAGTAAGAATAAAAAAAACCCAAATGGGGCTATAATGTGAAGAACTAGAAAAATCTAAGCTTGTAGAAGGTGAAAATGGTTGTAATTGGCAAATTATAGGCTTGGATAAAGATGATATGTATATGCACAATAGTAAGTGAGCCTATACGAGGCTTCAAATACATAAGAATATTGTGTTGCAAGTCTTAGGAGGCTACAGACTAACAACACAATGAATTGCAAGCATTTATATTGCTGTAGTAATGCAAAATGATGAAATTCTAGTGATTTGGGGATGCCAATGTGCAAGGGAAATGATGAATAAAATTGGAGGGATACAAGTTTGATTGCAAGATGAAGATTCAATGTGTTTAAGGTGCACAACAATGTTGAATAATGA
Organism: Thuja plicata; assembly: GCA_018584345.1. Lineage (NCBI taxonomy): Eukaryota > Viridiplantae > Streptophyta > Pinopsida > Cupressales > Cupressaceae > Thuja > Thuja plicata. Next base: position 893,478 of record MU228135.1, on the reverse strand, counting down.
CAGTGTTTCCAATAGATCATAGAACTTGTTGTCCTATCCTATCATAAATGTTTCAATAGCTAAGATAATAGAAAATCATGGATGTGATCCTTAGCATCTTGAGGTAGCTTACTATGCATAGACTAGCAATACTAGGCTTCACTCTATCTTTTAGAGGGCTCCTCTAGCACGTTGTAATCTAACTATTTTAGCACCTTTTGAGACGACCAAGGGCTGGTTAATAATGCATTAAACCTTCAGTACATGGGTAGCATCTCTTTCACCACCCCAAATAACTCATGAATATTGTACATCTAATCGTTAATCAATAGATAAAATTTGGAAATTAATGAATAAAAAAATTATTTTGATCTAATTTAGGAGTTGAACTTTTGATTTTTGGTGCAGGAGCACCTAGGCTATCCTCTAAGCCCTAGAATGTTTTGGCTTGTAACTAAATTTAGCCAAGTCAGTGTGTGTTTAATTTTGACCTTAGTAGGTCTTGCAAGGTGTGTTACTAGGTGGATTGATAATTAGTGTCAAATCCAACCTAGTCTAATTAGTTTACTTTAATGCATAGTTTTGGTTTGAGTAGGGAAAATGAGTCTTAATGGGTCCTAGAGCTAATTAGGATTGGGAAAGTGCCTTAAAATTCCTTAATGATGTATATTCCTCATACCAATCATAGTAGAGTTCATAAAATTTATTTTCAAGCATTTATGTAAAAGATGCTACAATGTTGTCATGACAACATTTTGCATTGTTGCAATGTTGCATGCAACATAGACAACATTTGGATTCCTCTTGAGATGGAGGTGAAAAATCAATGAAAGTGGCCTAAAATGGTGGAGTAAGTATCCTAAGATTCCTGAGGACTCATTTCCCAAGGAATATTGAATGTAAGCAAGTTTTTGGATTAGCAAGAAGCTCTGCAATTCTATTTTTTTAGCAATATTCAAGCATTTTTGAGTTACAGAGTGATTAGATGGATTGACTTGATTAGTATAATGTTGGATTCATGTTTAGTAGGTATTTTTAAGGCTTTTACATTCATTTTTAAAGTACTTTAGAGTTGATTTAGTAGCATTTGTAAATTGATTAAGATTTAGGGAGTCTGCTGGTCCAGTCTAGAGTAGTTTGTGTTTCCATGGCTCCCCCATGAAATCTAAATGTGGGAATATCCTAAGGGTGGATGGATGTTTTAGGGGAGCCTATTTATATTCTAAATATGAAATGATATGTACTGAATATTTGAGCTTCTATTTTTAAGGTTATGCCCTAGGCGAACAATGTCTATCTGGTTAGGGGTGTAACAACGTAAGAATCAAGTGCCATTGCAAAGGAGTGTACAAGGGAAAGAAACCAAGTGTGGTTATAGGATCCTTTTGGTCCAATTTAATCCTTCCTATGAGAATAGATCCTATCCAATCCATCTTGACACATTTCTAGCAAGAAATTAGTGTGTTACTGTCAATGCTTGAAAATAGGCCTAAAAGATCTACATTTCAGGATAGTAGTGTACAGATGGTTTAAGGAGCTAAAACCTTGAAAATATTTAAGGTATTAGAAAAGGGTATCTTATTCCTAGGTTTATTTTTAGGGTTGTTTGGGAGTTTTTGACAAGAATCCAGAAAAACCCTCTGGATAGGGCTAATAGGGCTACTAGGCCTAATAGGTTCAAAAGCATTGTGAAGGTGGAAATCGATCACTTTGGGATAGAAGAACCATTCAAATGAGATTAAAAATATGTCATATGGATGTCTTGAAGGTAAAAATGTCCTTTTTATCACTTTTTAAGATTTTTGGGAATATTTGAGGTTGGAATCATCCGAGGAAGCATAGAGACAAGGAGTACTTTCAATGGTGGAAATCTGTCAAGATTGAGCACAGAGAAACTAACTCTTACTATGGATTTAGAATAGTCTTAAAGTGTGAATACTCAAGAATTTGGTGGATTCTAGAAGGGAATTAGGATCCTAGGTATACTAGGGAAAGTAAAGACCCTAGTTGAGTAAGTGCAACCCAATCTTGGATCTCTTCCATCAGATTGGTATCAGAGCCTATTTTGATCAGGCTTGTGGTTAATGTTTCAACCAGAAGAATCAATTGGAGAGTCAACAATGGTGAATAATGCTGAGTTAGATAAGAAGGTAGATGAACAAGAAGAGGAGAATAGACTAATCCAAGATCGGTTGGCTCAATTGGAGCAAAAAGTGGATGAAGTTGATGTGAAAGCAGATGAAGTAAAGGACAAAATTGAAGGGAAAGGCAAGGATATTGCCCTTGAAGATGAGATCCCTCAAGCTGACCCTGTCCTTAATGAGGAACCATTCCTGAAAGCTCTAAAGGCTACGAGTGGCAAAGCATTGGAAGGATTTCCTATTTTCAGTGGAAAAATGGAACCAAAGGTAGTCCTTGATTGGATAGAGGGACTAGAAAAACATTTTGAGTGTGATGGTATCATTGAGGCTCAAAAGGTGAAGGTTAAAAAAGATAGACTGAGAGGGTCTGCACTCACTTGGTGGAAGTTTATCCAAGATGAGAGAGAAAAGGAAGGGAAAAGGCCCATTTCTTCATGGAAGGCTATGGTAGCAAAAATTAGAGATGCTTATATCCCTAAGGATTATGAAATATAATTGCACAAAAGAAGACAATGTCTAAGATAGAAGGACCTAGATGTAAAATCATACACTAAAGAATTTCAGAGACTTTGTATGAGGTTAAGAGTAGTAGAGGATGAGAAAGTGAAGGTAGAAAGATATCTTAATGGACTTAAATGGACCATTCAAGATGAGATGAGTCTTTTGACTCCAGACATAGTTTAGAAGTGCCACCAAATTGCTATCAAGGTGGAAGACAAGTTAAAGAAGAAACAAGATTCAAGCACCTCCAGAGGAAGGGGTAGAGGAAGAGACAACAAAGGACAAAGAGGTGGATATGTTGGAAGAAAATCTGAATCTAAAGGTCAAGCAAAGACTAATCTCACTGAAAAAAATGAAGGAAAATTCAATAGAGGAAGTTCAAGTAGAGGGAGGAACTCTAACAACAGAGGAAGAGGCAGTAACTAAGGTAGATGCAACTATTTTTCCAATATGAAGTGCTAGCACTATAATTAGTTAGGACATCTGACATATAATTTTCCAGAGAAGGGAAATACCTCTCAAGGAGGTAAAAAACAAGTGAACTATGTTCATGAGGAGACAAGTGGTGGAAATAAGAACCCTGTAGAAGTGCCATTAGAATCAGAGGAAGGAGAGAATCTCATGATGAGAAGAACTTTGATCAAAGAGCCAGTGAAGGAAAAACTCAGTCAAAGGAGATCACTGTTTAGAGTAAAGTTTAAGATTATGGATAAAGTGTGTAGAGTCATCATAGAATCAGGGTTCAATGACAATATAGTGTCAGAGGAGGCAGTCAGCAAGTTGAAACTGACAAGGATAGCCCACACCAGTCCCTATAAGGTCACTTGGCTAAACAAAGGAAAACATGTCCTTGTTAATGAGAAAGCTTGGGTATAATTCTCCATTGGGAGATAGAAGGATAAAGTTTTATGTGATGTCTTACCTATGGATGAATGTCACTTGCTCCTAGGTAGACCATGGAAATTTGATAGAAAGGCCATGCATGATGGAGTGAAAAATTCATACTCTTTCAAGAAGGACAATGTGACATACAAAATCCAGTCATTATTGGAGGATGCAGAATTGAAGACAACTGGTCCTAATGTTCTCATGGTGAGTGAAAAAGATCTCTCAGAGAATTTAGAAAAAGGAGAAGGAGTTGGATTTTCACTAGTGTTAAAGCCAAAGGAAGTTGTAGACAAAATAGAGAAGAGGATAGAGCCACCTAAAGAATTCCAAGAGATGTTAAAGAGGTATGAAGGTATAGTGAGTGATGGAAAACCATCAACCCTACACCCAAAGAGGTCTATAAGCCATCATATAGACCCAATACCAGGAGCTACCCTACCCAATAAGAAAGCCTATAAAATGACTCCTCAACAGAATGAGGAAATTGCTAGACAAATCCAAGAGATCCTAGAACAAGGCCTTATAAGAAAGAGCATTAGCCCATGTGCCGTGCCCACTATCCTAGCACCTAAAAAGGGAGGAACTTGGAGGTTATGTACAGACTCCCGAACAATCAATAGGATTACAATAAGGTATATATTCCCTATCCCTAGGATAAAAGACCTAATGTAATGTCTAGGAGGAGCAAGGTACTTTAAAAAGATAGACCTAAAGAGTGGCTATCACCAAATCAAGGTAAATGAAGGGGATGAGTGGAAAAAAACCTTCAAAACTATAGAAGGATTGTATGAGTGGCTTTTAATGCCATTGAGACTCTCAAATGCCCCATCTACATTCATGAGATTGATGAATGAGGTCCTCAAAGAATATATTGGAAAGTTTGTAGTAGTCTACTTAGATGATATACTCATCTATAGTAAGACAAGAGAAGAACACCTCAAACACTTGGAAATGGTTTTTAAGAAGCTATAGGAGGAGAAGTTGATGATCAACTTAGAAAAGTGTAAGTTCATCAAGATAGAGCTAGTATACCTTGGTTTTGTACTATCTCAAGGTAACCTAAAGATGGATCCAAGCAAAGTGGAAGCCATTCTCAATTGGCCTACTCCAAGGACAACAATATAGGTAAGGATTTTTCATGGTCTAGCCCATATTATAGAAAGTTTATCAAAAAATTCAGTGCAATTTGTGCTTCCATGTTGGACACTATAAAAGGAGGCATGAAGACTAAGTTTGTATGGAATGAACAAGCTTACCATGGTTTTGAATTGTTAAAGAAAAAGATTGCTACACAACCTATTTTGGTTTTTCCAAGCTTTGAAAAGTTATTTACAGTAGAGTGTGATGCCAACAATGTGGCAATTGGTGTTGTCTTAAGCCAAGAAAGTTGACCAGTGGCTTTCCATTCAGAGAAGTTGAGTGAAGCTAAGAAGAAATATTCTTCTTTTGACCTAGAGATGTATGCTCTAGTTTAGGCACTGAGAAAGTGGAGGCACTACTTGCTTCCATTCGGATAAGTTGAGTGAAGCTAAGAAGAAATATTCTTCTTATGACCTAGAGATGTATGCTCTAGTTTAGGCACTGAGAAAGTGGAGGCTCTACTTGCTTCCAAAAGATTTCATATTATTTTCTGACAAAAAAGAATTAAGTTTCTTGAGCTCCCAAGAGAAACTCAATCACAAACATATGAAGTGGGTTGAGTACCTGCAAGCATACACATTCAATATCAAACATAAGAAGGGATTTTAGAACAAGGTTGCAGATGCCTTGAGTAGAAGAGCCCTGACTATCTAGGAGATACAACTATAGAGCATGGGAATAGACAACTTCAAAGATCTTTATGGTGATGATGAATGCTTTGCAGACATCTATAAGGCACGACAAGAATATAAGAACCACTTTCATAGTAAATATTCTGAATATACTTTTCAAAGTATTCTCCTATTTAAAGGATGTCAATTATGTGTCCCTAGAGGGTCTATAAGGGAGAATTTGATTCACGAGAAACACAATGGTGTATTGAGTGGTCATTTTGGGGTCAGTAAGACATAATAACTTGTTCAAAGATTCTACTTTTGGCCAAAGATGAATGTTGATATTAGGAAGTATGTTGAGAATTGTATCATGTGTTAGAAGGCCAAGGGAACATCTTCTCATGTTGGCCTATACCAACCACTTCCTATCCCCACTAGACCATGGGAATTCTTGAGCATTGAATTTGTAGTTGGGTTGCCTAAGTCAAGATAGGGAATGGATAGTGTCTATGTGATAGTGGAAAATTTTAGAAAAATGGCTCACTTTGTACCCTACAAGAAAACCAATGATGCCAGTCAAATAGCTTCTCTATTCTTTAAAGAGGTAGTTAGAATACATGAATCTCCCTTGAGCATTGTGTCAGAAAGAGACACCAAGTTTATGAGTCATTTTGGGAAGAATCTATGACAGAAGTTGGGCACCAACTTATCTTTTGGATCTACATACTATCCTCAGACTGATGGCCAAACAGAGAGTTAATAGGAGCCTTGGTAATCTCCTAAGATGCTTAACAAAGGAGTATGGTCAGACGTGGGACCAACTCATAGGCCAAGCTGAATATGCCCACAATGATACTATGAAAAGGACTACTGGTAAGAGTCCTTTTGAAATTGTCTATGGAATACACTCTAGAGGCATTTATGAGCTTAGAGAATGGAAGGGTGGAGTAAAAGGGAGTGGATATGCTGAGGAATTTTCCTATGCTATGCAAGAGGTCCATGATATAGTCAGGAAGACACTGATTGACAATACTGAGAAAATCAAGAGTAAGGTGGATGAAGGGAAAATGGATATCCAATTCAAGGTTGGGGATCTACTGATGGTACACCTCAACAAGGCTAGACTACAGAAAGGAATCCCACACAAGTTGCAGATGAGAAGAATTGGCCCCTACACTATACTATTCAAATATGGAGTAAATACTTACAAGGTGGAGTTACCAGAGAATAGTGGCTTGTCACCTGTCTTTAACATTGCAGACTTTCTCTTATACAAAGGACCATTACCTAATCTAGATCATAGCTTGAATGAAGTCATCCAAGAGGTAGAAGAACTCCATTTGTCATCTACACCAGTCAAGAAGGAGGACTGCATACTAGAATCCAGAATTTACAAAAAGACTAGAATGAAGGATTACATAGAACACTTAGTGAAATGGAAAGGAAAACTAGACGCAGATGCAACATGGATAAAGGAGTCAGAGTTCAAAAATTTGGGCATTGATCTTGACTTACTCAATCTGAGGATGGATTGAAATCTTCCACTTAGAGAGGATGGTGAAGGAGAACCTAGGCTATCCTCTAAACCCTAGAATGTTTTGGCATGTAAATGACCTTATCCAAGTCAGTGTGTGTTTAATTTTGACCTTAGTAGGTCTTTCAAGGTGTGTTACTAGGTGGATTGATAATTAGTGTCAAATCCAACCTAGTCTAGTTAGTTTACTTTAGTGCATAGTTTTGGCTTGAGTAGGGAAAATGAGTCTTAATGGGTCCTAGAGTTAATTAGGATTGGAAAAGTGCCTAAAAATGCCTTAATGATGTATATTCCTCATACCAATCATATTAGAGGTCATAAAAGTTAGTTTCAAGCATTTATGTAAAAGATGCTACAATGTTGTCATGACAACATTTTGCATTGTTGCAATGTTGCATGCAACATAGACAACATTTGGATTCCTCTCAATATGGAGGTGAAAAATCAATGATAGTGGCCTAAAATGGTGGAGGAAGTATCCTAAGATGCCCGAGGACTCATTTACCAAGGCAGATTAAATGTAAGTAATTTTTTGTAATAGCAAAAAGCTTTGCAATTCTGGTTTTTAGCAATATTCAAGAATTTTTGAGTTACAGAGTGATTAGATGGATTGAATTGATCAATGTAGTGTTGGATTCATGTTTATTAGGTAGTCTTAAGACTTTTACATTCATTTTTCAAGTAATGTAGAGTTCATTTAGTATCATTTGTAAATTGATTAAGATTTAGGGAGTCTGTTGGTCCAGTCTAGAGTAGTTTGTGTTTCCATGACTCCCCCATGAAATCTAACCATGGGAATCTCCTAAGGGTGGATGGATCTTTTAGGGGAACCTATTTAAAATTTAAATATGCAAGGAGAGGTACTTACAAGTTGAGCTACTATTTTTAAGGTTATGTCCTAGGCTAACAATGTCTGTCTGGTTAGGGGTGTAACAGAGTAAGAATCAAGTGCCATTGCAAAGGAGTGTGTGAGGAAAAGAAAAAAAGTGTGGTTCCAAGAGCCTTGGGGTCTAATTTAATCCTTACTATGAGCCTAGATCCTATCCAATCCATCTTGACACATTTCTAGCAAGAAATCAGTGTGTTACTGTCAATGCTTAAAAATAGGCCTAAAAGACCTACATTTCAGGACAATAGTGTACGAATGGTTTGAGGAGATAAAACCTTGAAAATATTTAAGGTCTTGGAAAAGGGTATCTGAGTCCTATGTTTTTTTTTAGGGTTTTGTGGGAATTTTTGACAAGAATCCAGAAAAACCCTCCGGATAGGGCTAATAGGGCTACTAGGCCTAATAGATTCAAAAGCATTGTGAAGGTGGAACTCGATCACTTTGTGATAGAAGAGACATTAAAATGGGATTCAAAAGATGTCATATGGATGTATTGAAGGTAAACATTGTTGGAATTATATTGGAATGATGTACTAAGAGGGGAGGGGTGAATCAGTACCTCTAAAACTTTTCTTGGTTAGCCCATTAACCCTTAATCATCAGTTTGTAAATTATCTTATCTAACTGTTCATATTTCTTTATGCATATGCAATCATATCATAAGTTCTTTTAGTATGTAATCATAACAGAAACATTCATGAAAATAGATAACTCATAACACAAGATATGATATCGCAGAAAACTCCTGTTAGGAAGTAAAAACTGTGGTGGGGATTGTTACCCACAAGACTTCACTATCTGCAGATAAGAAGGGGCCAGTTAAGGCTTACAATTGGTCACATCTGATGACCTACCATATTAGGAGTATTATAGTGGAGACCTATTAAGATCTACTTCATTTGAAGCTTTAGCAACACTGTTAAGTGTGCACTCTGTTAAGAGATTTGTAAAGAACTATTAAGTCCACCTTCTACAAAAGGTTTTTAGATGTGATGCACTTGTTAGAATGCAACTACATAAGTCTTTGATTTGATGATGTATGCAATATTTAATTGCTGATAACAGATCCTATTAAGCTTCATACATATAAGTAATCATCCTTCCATGATTGAATAATACCTTTAT
>MU228135.1:862661-876976 GCA_018584345.1 Thuja plicata | reverse complement strand
CATCACAAGTTAACTCTAGATCCAAGGTTTACAACTTGACCTTGATCTTTAGTTAGATATGTTTTAGATCCATTAGGATGCTTTAAAACATTTACATAAAGCTTGCTTGACCCTCAAGTTATGATTTGAAACAAATAAAAACTCTATAAATAGAATTACATTGCTTTATACGTGGTGTAAAAATCAGATCCACAATTTGCGGGTTCTCTAACTGACTATCGGTTCTGACGGTCGGTTTTCTTGGTCATTGGTGTTCCTTTCTTGAACTTGACGTCGGGTATGCATTTTCTGTTCCTGTCAAGTTTGTTCTAAAAACTGTGTCGCCGGTGATGCTTGTAGTCTCCGGTGATGCTTATCGATTCTATACTTAGCATTTTTCATGACCTCTGTGTTCTGTCGGGTATGCTCACTGTTTGCCGGTAATGCTTGAAGTCTGCCGATGATCTCTGTAGTCTGCCGGTGATTTCTGTCAATGTTTTTCACTAAGTGTACTAATGGAAAAATAATGTCATCAAACATGTCCTTTTTAGCACTTTTGAAGATGTTTTGGAAGATTTGAGCTTGGAATCATCCAAGGAAGCATAGAGACAAGGAGTACTTTCAACGGTGGAAATCTTTCAAGATTGAGCACAGAGAAAATAACTTTCAGTGTGGAGTTAGAATAGTATTAGGGTGTGAAGACTCAATAATTTGGTGTATTATAGAAGGGAATTAGGATCCTAGGTAGACTAGGGCAAGTAAATACCTTAGTTGAGTAAGTGCAAGCCAATCTTGGAACACTTCCATCAATTTTTGTTTTTGTTATTTTTTATTTATATACATGGATTCTATAATAATTAAAATTGGTACAAAATCCATAACAATGTTTTGGTATGATTTCAAAACTCAATTTGTTCAAGACTAATTACCATACTGATCATAATTACAAAACATGAACATTTTATGTTACAAATATAACTACACACATAATGAAATTACACTCAATTTGCATAGAAGTAAGGTGAAAAATAGAGTTAACGACTCTTTCATTTAATAAGTTACAAAATAAGTAGCTACGTTAACAATACATAAAAAACATGCCTTTTTTTCCTTCTTTTTTATTGGTAGTAGAAGAGAGAGCATCAAGGTGATATCTAGCTTGCCTTGAAGTATTGAGATTTCCTACGCTACTTTGTTGAAGGAGCTCAAACCATCAGAAAGTATCTAGCATAAGATGAAAAAACTCATGATGGAATCCAATTCACTATATGAATCATTGTTAATCTAGCATACCTCCATGCTCGTGCAACACATATCTAATGCACCTTCCTATTGAACACATTTGTATGAAGGGGAATGCAAATCAATGTAAGTAACATAGATAAGTGTAAACCAATGACTGTAAATGTTTATAGTATAAAATGTCTCAATAATCTCACTTTGATATTTGAACATTCAATAGGATAGGTAAATAATATTGAAGGCAAATTCGTAATTGAAATTTAATCCTTTAAGATCTATTAGGATTACCCCAATGGATCCAATTTGCAATACAAAATCCATTCCATATTAGGTAATTTAGGGGTAAGAGGTCTTACTTCTTCATTTGCTAATTTTTCCAAATCTAGAATCCTTTCCTAAGATCCAATGACAAGTTATTTAGTAAATTCATCTATATTCAAAATTGTATACTTGTAAATAATGATAATGATTGTTAATTTTGCATACTTAAGCCATATAAATCGATTCACAACTTTCAATTTGCAATTTTCTACAAACACAATAATTTTTAAATGGCCATGGCAAAGCCATCATCTGCCACATGTCCCATGTACATGACATGTGGAAGTATTGACAAGCTAGGTGGATTGTTTATGAATGCTACGTGTAAATTACATATTGTTAACATATATTACTACTCTGTGTGAGGAAATGGGAGTCCAAAGGAACTAATTCAACACTTCACCTACTGAAAAACACAAACCAATGAAATAATCCAGATTAGGCCAAGAGAGGTTGATGGATTCAAGAAGAGAATACTTACACAAAATGAAGCCAAATCATGCCTGAAAAGTTGACTATTGGCCCTTCCATTTTTTTATTTTATAGTTGCCTGACAATGACACATTCAAAATGCACTTATGAGCAAAGACCTAGAACGAATGAAACTGATTAAATAATGAAGGTATGTTAGTTTGAGCTTCACTTGGTTTCAAGAATACTTTAATATTCTCTACTTAAGGTGGAAGATCATCTGGCCTCACCCCCTCCCCCTAACATCAATCTAAATTCCTCATTAACATCTAATTACCTTCATTCATCGATTTATGAACTATAACATTCAATCAATACAATCACATAACATTCATTAATATGATATAACATTCATTAATAGCAAACACTAATAAAGAATTCATTAACACATAAAAATATTCATTAACATGACATAAAATTCAAATTGATACGCAACATTCATAGATAATTACTTAAGACAACGTTCTTTCATTATCCAACAAAGTTAATCAAACAAGTTTTATCAAAGAGCATTTTTAAGAAATCATTTATTTTTTGGGTTTTTCTTAGATTTCCTAAGGAAAAGGCTTCCAGAAGAATCAATATCTTCCTCCTCCTCTTGTGGTTGTGATCTCAAATTATGATGCTTCTTCATGTTTTGAGGAGCACGAGGCTGCTGCACTAAAGGGGGGTCTGCTGCAATAACAAGTAAATGGGTTAAATTCACATACTTTTTTTTACTGTTACATGTATTTCATTAACCAGTAGAACATAACATGCATTTTTATTTACCTAACATTGCCACATCATGTACAATAACATTTTGATCTTCCGCCACCTCAACATGCTCTAAAATATTTAAAAAAAGGTTACACGACCAATTACAATTAAAGATGTTAAATTCTATTAATAATTATGTAATTTATTTCCAATAGAAGATTAATACCCCCACCACTGTGATGCACATCATGGCCTTCATCACGCCCAGGTTCTGTGATAGGATTTGAAGGCTGCAGTGAAGTGTCATACACATTGTTATCATGAAATAGTCAATTTATGTTCAAAATTAACTATTCAATTTGATTTACTTTTCATTTGACCAATTTACTTGTGTCTCATCTGGTGCAACAGATTCTTCGTTATGGCTTTCAGATTCTTGGCATAGGTGTGCAACCACGACTTTATAGCTTTCCTTCAAGGCTATTCTTTTGTCTTCATCCGTGGGCTCTACATTGAATTCAGTGCCCTGTATTTTTTGTTTAATATCATCAGTTTTGCATGTATGATTTGATTAAACAAAATTGTTTGCAACCTTATATATAAAAATTTGATATGAAATTCTAATGCTGCTACTTACAAGTCGAGAGTGAAGTTTCATATATCCACCAGAGCCAAGTTTGTGTTGGCCAACCTTTTTTAATCTCACTTCTGTATCTTTTGATGTGTCTTGTAGTCTATGAAAAGTTTGAAACATGTTAGGTTATATATTTACAAATATCACTAATTAGTGCATGATTACATTCTACTTAATACTATCATGAAATACCTTCTTTTTCCATCTTCTAATTGAGTTCCTCTACCCTTTAGCCTTTTCTCTTTTGCATCTTCCATTATTTCATTCCACTCCATCAATGGAATCATAGGAGGACGCTAGTACTTTGGGTTATCCTTTAGAGCCCTTCTATATTGGTCCCTCACAGTCTTTACATGTTTGGATGATTTTTTAAGAATCAGGGCACTGTCAACAGTTTTATTTCCAAAGAGGTCCTCTAAAGATTTAATGAGCTGATTTTTTAAGTCAGCATCCTGTTCATTCCACCTTTTAAAAAAAAAACAAATTTGTTAGATATCATAACTTTAATATATTACAATAAATGGAAGAGAAGAAAAATATTGTACCAATATTATGAAGCTACTTACCTTTTACGTATGGTGGGCCCAAATAGCTTCAATATCATTTCAAAAAAAGTATCATAAAAAACATCATTTCCTACTAAAAAAATCATGGGATTATCAGTCCAAAATGAGTTATGTATAAGTAAAATACAATTACACTATAAATAATAATAATTTTAAAGCACCTGGAAGCTTTGGTAGTTTTAACGAAAATATATTTTTCTTGTTCAACAACAATGACCCTGCAAATGAACCAGTCTAGGAAATGGTTGAGCTTCACTACTACTGGTCTCTATTCTTGTACAAGGTGTAGGTGTATCAATTAGTGCACAAAATAGGTCCATGTGTATAAAATTCACACAAGAACAATAATCAATGCATGATTAGCACATAACAAAATATAGAAAACCAAGGTTTTACCATTTGTAGCTGGTACATAGGAAGATGTCTGCAAGCTCCTTGTTGCAGACAATGCAGTCGGCAATATCAAATTGTTGATCGAAGGAGGTGTCTGCACTTCATCATGAGCTGAAGGATACATTGTTAGCAAAGACATTTTCAATGCATAAAGATTAAATGGGGTACTAGAAGCATCCCAAACATAAGTTGAGTCAATAATGCATACAAAGGTTAAATGAATGGTTAAAGGTTTAAGGATTATTTACATGAAGGTTGTGCGCTAAAACCCTCACCATATTGACCATGTTTCACAAGTGTCAAAAAATCCTGTAAGAAGAACACATCATATTTAGATCACGATCCATAAGATAATATAAAATATAAACATCTATTGAACTTTAATTATTGCTTAAGATTAATTATTGCTTACATTCATACAATTGACTCTACGTATCAATTCATCTTTGAGTGCCTCTGTCTCCTCAGTTTTGTTTGATTCCATGACAAGGTTATTAATTTATTTACTATATTTATTTAGAATCTGAGTAGCCATGAAGACAGGGTCAACACTACATGTGATGTCATCTAAAAATGTCGCCTCAATTTCAGATCGCAATTGATCTGCTGTCATTTGTGCTTTTCCCTATTAATAAGTACCAAGTTGTGAGATCAATATTAGTAAAATTCTATCAAAATAACTCCAAATACATAAAGAAAAGAACATAATAATATGACATTTGTTTCTATATAATTTGTAGAATTACACTAATTAAGGTTTACCTTTGATGAAGAAGGTGTGTGAGGAACATCCCCGCCTGTGTCTTGTGGTGGATCCATGTCACCCTGTGACAAAGATTACTAATTGTTAGCAATCAACAATGAAATGAAAGTAATAAACTTACCAAAAAAATTTATTAATAAAAAAGTAGATTGTATATTGGAGTCAATATTAATTGGAGGCAATTGGTTTAAATGTTATACTTACAAGTCCCATGATAGGTAATTTTTTTGTATCTACACAATTCAAATTGTAATCTATCAGAAGCTCTTCCCCCGGACTTATTGATTTTATCGCACATACAAATACACGATTTCCCTCGTGTACCTCAAATATACAATTTGGCCACTTATTAGTTGACATAGGTCGAGAACTATTTATAAAACCTGCAATATTACCTGTTACTTTTGGCCTTCCAGCAATATACATAGCGAGCCTTTTAGTTTGATAATTTTCTTTGCATTTTATATAATTTCCTAACAATGCATACCTACACATACTTTTTAATATTTTACAATCTGCATCCAATTATTGTAATTGTAACAAGGTCCTACATACTCCATCAATTCAACAACTTGATTATAACTAACCTTTATGCCAAAAATGGAAAATAATCCCAAACCATGTAATGAAGATGGAGCCATGCGATATATCCTTTCGTTAACAGAAAAATTAGTGTTAACCAGAGGTAGTTCCTTGGGTACCCATTCTTTCTGAAGATGTGTGTACCTTAATGGAACCTTCCTATCTCCTTTGGTCTCATTATCATAAGAACATGACCCCCCCTTAGCAAGGAAAAATTACATTTGTTTATTGAATTTTCTTCTAATCTTTTGACCTCTAGTTGATCTCCCTATTTTAGACCTACTAGATGTCTCACTTTTATTTTCTATTCCCGCATTTTCCTCACTTGAGGAAGACAGATAAGACAAATACCTATTTGGTGATACTTGCAATCCATCAAATGAAAGACATAGTAGGATCTATATATTTTGCTGACTAAAGAGAAGGAAACCAAATAATAAATTATACCTATTGATCCATGTCATAGGCGTTAAATTTCCTACATATGTAAATCATTTATCTTAAGCTAGCCAAAAATTACATGATATGTAAGCTACAAATTACATAGAAGACAAAATTTACATGATGCAAAATATATTCCATGACATTAGAGTTCAACACATAATAACTTAATTATAAAAACATGCAAGTCAAACAAATTTATATGAATAAATAAATAAATACCTCATACGTGACATTGATCATGTTATTGATCATCACCTTCATCCATGTCATCATCATGACTATCATCATCATCATCATCACCATCATCGTACTTGTCACCTTGATCATTTTCATCATTGTCATCATCATCACGACCAACACCACCACCATCTTTATCACCATCATCATAATCTTCATCACCATTATCATGACCATCATTGCCTTGATCAACACCATCTTCATCACCATGATCATGATCGTCATAATCATCACCATCATCGTCAGCATCACCAGAATCATCATCATTTCTTCATCTTCTGATTCGTCAGTATCTTCTTCTTCCATCACATTATACTTTACCGACCTTCCTCTTGGATCATGTATAAAAACAAATGACCAACCTAGTTTATGTAGAATGCAAAAGTAAAACACTAGCTCACATTGTCTTGGAAGAACATAGGGCTCATCTCCAACTGGCTCAAATGACCTTCTATTAATAATTGTAAATCCACTATCATGTTCAATAACAATCCTATCAGGATCATTTTGATTCAGCTGTATCTTGTACCATTTGATGACAAATAGAACTAATTTGAATGAATTAAAGTTGCACTCAAGTATATCATCCAAAATTCCATAGTATCAATTTTTAGATTGTTGAGGATGTATGTCATTTCTAGATGAAATATTAGTGACCTCGAAGACTATACTTATCCCAGAATCACAAGTTTTCTTCATGTCGTCGAACTTTTTTATGCAAAATTTACAGCCATAGTAGTACATAGCTTTGTGGTGTTTGATATGCAATTATTCAAACATGTCAAGATTATTTGCATCGATCCACGAGTTGATATTAAACTTATGGGTCATGGTTAGTAAACTTATATGTACCTTTCTACCTCTTAAACCATATGCTAAATCAAGTACCATTGGCGTAACATTGGGATCTCCATTATGGTGAGCTTCTTTAACCAATGATGCAACACCATCCCATGTTAACGAGAAACCATTTTCTTGAGATTTTTTAAGCCATACCATCATCCAATCAAGATTGTTTGCAATATACAAATGTAGTGCATCCCACTCATGACCAACTGTAAAGAAAATAAATAGACCGCTTAGAAACAACTTATATTGAAGATTTATAAGAATTAATAAACTACAATAACATCATATAATTACTTCTCACTTTCCTCAATCTACCTTTCCCCATCAAGTACTCCCCTTCAAATTTGTTAATAGAGTTGGGATCCCAAATGCGATCTACATATATATTTGCTGCAAACTTGGGAAGATATTCACTAATGTACACCATGGTCTGGTATACCATATATCCCTCCACCATAGAACCCTCAGGACATGCTCTTTGTCGAACCAAGCCCTTCATAAATTTCAAGTACCTCTCAACCATCCACATTAACCTAGTTTGTACAGGTCCACATAATTCAATCTTCTCAACTTGATGTATGAGGTAGTGTTCTTGAGCTTTGAAAAAAGTTGGAGGTAGACACTTTTGCATTTTACACATAAGCTGGGGAATTTTTCTCTTCCAATATTTTTTAATCTTTTTTTATCAATTTCTTTAGATGATAACCACCAAAACGAGATTCAACTTGCAAGAACATATAAACAAGATTTTAGAAAAAAATATACAATAAATTATATAAAAAGTAAAGCAAGTTATAAATATAACATCTGTACAACAAGTCTAAGAAATAACACTTCTAACCTCATGTATCTTCCAAGATCATATATAACTTTTTTAACACTGTTGTCAAACTCGTGTGGGAGGGATAGAGGTGGGATGTACTACAATAATTAGAAAATGATCTTTTCAATATATTATAAAATAATACAATAAAAAGTACATGTAATTTTACAAATATATTGTAAATAGAGAACATGACTTACCTTGATGAAGGTATGCCAATCACGTGTTTTCAACCGTGGCCCAAAATCACCTTTCTTTGATACAAGACTGCTTATATTTGTGGCAAATCCTGTTAGAAATTTTTTTTATGACTTCTTTTAATGCATCACTTTGCTGCTCAGTTAATAACCAAGGAAGGGCACTCGTATTTATGCGGTCTTCATTGCTATTTGATTCTATAAAAATTTTCAGTGCATGATTGGATTCATGAATGTCATTACAAATTTTGGCAATTTTTTCTTTGTCACGCCTTCTATCCAATATTTTCCATAGTGTATCTGTTATATTTTTTCCAATATGCATAACATCAAACAAATGCACGATTAGGAGATCCTTGTAGTATGAAAACCTACTAAATTGACTAGGATAAATTTTTATTCCTCTAGGAAGTTGGTCATTGATGCCTTGACGACCTTCACGAGCATCAATTACATCATTAGTAAAAAAAAGACAATATCAAAATATAAATTCCAAACAAAAATCATCAGATGTGATGACACTACCTCGGCGATTTAGTCTATTGTATTCCAACCTCCATATACGATGTGTCATTATTCGTGGCCTTCATGTTGTCTCTTCTTTCCCATTAAAAATATTTTTTTCAATAATTCAATACTTATGATTATTGTGGAGAAACTATCTAGACTCATCGAACACCTGCTTTCCTGAACTTCTTGAATGACGAGATTTCATTTTTGGACCACAAACTGGACATGCAAATTTACCCTTTGTCTGAAGACCTAAAAGATACCATACAATTGGATCATGTACAATTATTATGCGCAACTTAAACATAAAACAATAATGTGTAAGCACTATAACATACCAAAAATATGTGACCTTAACAATATATAACATACCGCAAAAATGAGTTAGCCCAGGGGCATCATGTATTGTCCATACATGCATTACATGGAATTGAAATTATCTTTGTCCTATTGGTCTAGAGATGTCATACATAGTGACCCCATTCCATAACTTTAACAACTTTTCAATAAGGGCCTCAATATACACGTTCATATCTTTAACTTGGTACTTACCTAGTTGAATGAACAAAAATATTACATAATTATTATGACCATTTTGATGCGGTGTTTATAAATTAATTTAGATATCTATTAAATGAAAAAATACCTGGTACAATCATTAACAACATTATGTGCTCCCTCTTTATGGACATCCAAGGAGGAATGTTATTGTTAATAACAAAAATAGGCCACACTGAGTAAACATATCTCATATCTCCAAATGGATTGACACCGTCCGCTGCCAATGAAAGCTTGAGATTATGAGGTTCTTCTTTAAAGTGTAGCCATGTTGTTTCTATGTCTTTAAATGCAGAACCATCTATAGGCATTCACATAATGTCATCTTGAATTCTATTGCGTGCATGGTAAATCATAAATTGAGCCAAGCTAGTGCATTTGAATAATCGTTGAAGACGTGGAATAATGGGAATGTACCGAAGAACCTTGTGAGGCACCTTTTTTGTTATATGATCTGACTGATATCTACTAATATGATAATCAGGGCATTCTCTTGAAAATTCATATTTTTTATGATGTAGAATGTGATCATTGGGACATGCATGTATTGTATGATACTTCATTCCAATTTGAATCATAATGGTAGATAATTCTCTGTATGAATGAGGCAGAATGTTTGCTGGTGGTAACAAAAACTAACCTATCAACCTACAACAAAAAATATGAATTGTTAATATAATGAATAGTAATGGTATGCTAACATTAAATATGACAAAAATGGCATACCTTAGCATACATGACATTTCTATATTGGATAAACCATTCATAACCTTCAAGTTCACCAACAACACTATAGCAGAGAGAAGAGTTGTTTGGGAGCCTTGGTATAGGGGCTCATATGAATTCTCAAGTATAGGTACATTAAGACCATCTTCATCATCATTATCAGATGCACTAGTGCCATCATCATGATCATCTTGATCAGCTACGCCAATACCATATTCTTCAATCATGTCCTCTGGCACATTATCAGCTACGCCAATACCATCATCTTCAATTGTGTTCTCTGCCACAGGATCATCTTCTTCCATGGGAGCATTATCCTAGGCTTATATATTCACACCTCCATGTTCCTCTAGATGGAAATCCACATTCACCAATCGATGAAAATCATGTACCCCTTCAATGTGACCATGTTGCCTACAATGACTCTGGGCTGTTGTGATTAGAATTCTTTGATTCTTTAAGCCCTTACACTTTTTGCAAGGACAATTACATTTATCAACTTTTCTTTGGAACTGAGACCATAATCTAGCAATTGTCTCATTATTTTGTTCTGGGTTCATATTGCTAGGTGTGGACTTTCTTCACAGGCAATTATTCGGGCTATAAATATACAAAATGTAAACATACAAGCATTAGTAGTATCTTGTATATAGTAAAAAATAATAAAATATTACAAGATTATTCCAATTGATGGATCTGAGATTGAAAATTCAATAAACCAATTTTATATTAACTAAAAAAAACTCAAGGAATCCAAGTCAACTATGTTTTAGAAAGAAAAAATGTATTAAAGACCAAAATATATAGTTGTTAAGGTTTGTCTAAATATAAATGAAAGTCTAAGGCTGGATAGCTGGCATAACATTATGATGAATGGATTGCAAAGCATATGGCCCTGCTATTTTATAGCATTCATGCTTCTGGCAGCCATGATTGCACCAATTGGTACAAATCAAACCCCTTCTTTGTGTTTCTCTATCAGTTTGTCATAGATTTTCATAATATATTTCTTTTTCTGCATTGTTTTTAAACTTTTGATTGTATCTATTAATATTCTATGATCTGTTATTAGAATGTTAGAGAATTCAAGAGAAAAAAGATGCAATAAATAAATACAATTGAATTCAGATACAACACAAATATATACTATTTGCAAGAATTTCTGGGATTGATTGTGTTTGAATTTTTGGGATTGCAAGATATATATAGTTTGTAAAAACTAACATCTCTAATATATTTTACTTTTTATAGTATTTCTAATTTTGATTGTGTTTATTTGTTTATTTATTTACATCAACATTTCAGATCATATTGAATAATCTATCATCATCTGAATGGTAGAGATTTCATATAATCATATAATCGAATTCTAAAACAATTCATTGATAACTCTAGGTTTATGCAGGTAGTCAAAGAGCAGGCATAGATGGACATTCAGTTGAACTCTTGGTTCTTGGATGAAATTAGAGACATCAATGGTAGGTATGATGACCTCTAGGATAGAGTTAATAAGATTGCTATCCTGTTGGCTGAACCTGTGAATAAGGATACTAAGAACAATGAAAGTCAAGAAGAAGAAATGGACAAAAGACTGCTGGAGAAGCTAGAACTTAGAATTAATGTCGTGGTCAATTTCTGCCAGCGTACGACAGAGAGTCACATACAGAGTATTGAAAATAATCTCAGCCGTTTGATGAAGAACAACAATGAAGGCGTGAAGGTGACTAACAACAATTTAAAGGCACTTCTCTCAGTGCTGGATGGGAACACTACTCCCATTACAGTAAATGATGATACTATTATTGATGCAAGCATTGCTAGCCCAGGAACTTGTACTAGGGCAAGTGCCAAAAAGGTGAAAATGGGTGGCTCTAAGGAAATTAAAGATCTCAGGGAGGCCATCGAAAAGTGTCAAAATGTGATGGCTGACTTAGCCGAGATGGTAAAATAGAATTGAATGTGCTTTGTGGTTGTTTTCTTTTTGTTCAGGTTTTATCTTTTGACTGGTTGTAATGCTGGAGGGTTCTTATAGTTTCTATCTTATACCCCCAGCTGTTGCGTTTTGTTGTATGTCTCACTTTTTGTAGTTTTGTATTCTGCCTATCTTTAGCTTCTTTTTGTACAGGGTTACTGTTCCCTTCAAAAACTATTTTAACCTCAATCGAAAACAATTCAATAATAACTCTAATATAATTCAGAGATGTATCTTTATGATTGTGTTGCAGAAGGATCAATGCCCATTTTACATTTGGGTCCTGAAGAATTGGTGGATCAAAAGTATGAATCATCATTTCCCATTTTACAATTGGACCATGAGGAGAAAATTAATCATGTCAAGTGCATAAAATTGTTATTGTTTGGGGACTCTTCACATAGGAAATTGAAGGGTAGTGTGAAAGCAGTTAGGAGAAGTACATCATCACCACCCCCTACTTCAAATAAATCCAAAAATAGTACGGATAGTAAAACATGATGCCTATTGTCTAAAGATATCTTCTTTCTAACTTATTTGAAGATCATCATGGGATTTAAGCTTGTGATTACATATTTGGTTTTCTTGGTTGCAGATTGATAGAGTTTAAAGGAGGCATAATGTATTTAAGGGGTATAGTTGTGGGAAATTTGGGAAGTTGTTGGCTTATTATTTTTAAAATTTTAATTATTTGTTGATGCAATAAACAGTACTCTTGAGTTGGGATTATTTGTTTTTTTAAAATTTAAATAGTAAGAAATCAAACGCTAAAATAATTAGCATTTAGTTGGAATTTCATTGACTATGTGTTGTGTTAGGGAAAATGGAATCATCAATCTATCATAGTCTTCTATGTTATTAGATGAATATTTTTAATTGTGTAATTGATGTGTTAGATCACTTTGTAGTTATGTAATTGATCTCATAGATAAAATTGAACTTTCTTGTAGATTTAAATTTGTACATAGAGATTTGAATTTTTTTTCTTATTGTTTGGAGTTCTTTTTACAAAGCGATTATGTTTATAGATATAATTCAAGGGCTTACTAGGTTGGGGAATTCACTTCTCATTAAAATGAGAGGAACTTCAGGAGACCAATGCAAGAACCAACACCAAAACAGACCAAGCACACCAAAAAGTAGGGGTTCCCAATTTGCAATGAAGTGATGTGTGGATTAAAGTTCAAAACATGACCTTTAATGGATGCAAGATTTTAGTGTTGTTTTGGAAGATTATATGCCCAAAGGTAGTTTCATTAAAAGTAAATTCTTTTTATAGTTTTATTACAAGATTTTTTTTTTCAGAAGTTTGGGTTTTTCTATCTAACTAGATATTCTTTGTTTTGCAGTTGCAGAAGCTTTTATCTTAGTTGACTAGATATGTGGAATTGAAGAATTTAAATTATATAAAATAAAATATATACTAAAATTTAAGAAAAATTTATAATAACATTTATATAATAAAATTATATAATTTAACTCTTAGGACTTGACCCTCCCAATGCTACTAGCTATATATAGATTATATATTATATAGAGAAAGCCTAGAGATATCACATCTAAAAATTAAAGCATTGATATCTCTCATCTTTATCTATATAAATTATATAATATATAATTTATATATAGCTAGTAGCATGGGGAGGACAAGTCCTAAGAATTAAATTATATAATTTATTATATAATATAATTTTATTTCTTATTTATCATAACACAGATGGAAAGTATGCCTTAAAAAAAACATTTTATATGAACACAAAACATACAATTACAAACACAATTTTACTATGTTGAATCATGGAAATATATATACTTCAATCTCTTATTGAATCTTCCCATATGTGGAATTTCTTGTTCCTACATCTATAATCCTCCTCCCACTTCAATTTTTTTCTAACATAAAGATGAAATTCTTGGTAGGATCCTAAAGATGGGAATTGGTGGATGGAGTATGCAAATGACACATTGGTGGGGTACTAACCTTTTGAACTATTTACTCTTCTTGTAGATCACGCAACCATGGTGCAATTGGGAGGCAAGTGTTGGAAATATGGATGGAGTAACTGAGAGGGGAGGGGTGAATCAGTTACCACAAAAATAAATTCACAAGTCCCTTAGATGTCTTCAACGAATATCACTGTTACTCGGTAGATTAACTTATGATTGTTCATTAAACATTCACAGTTATTGACATGCATAAAATAAATAACATGAACACAAATAACACAAGTAACACCAGATATAACGTGGAAACCCAATTTGGGAAAACCACCAATGCAATTAGTTACTGATTTTCACTCTTCTGAAGTGAGCCCTGTTAGGAGCCAACCCTGTTAAAGGTTACAAAAC
>MU228135.1:825160-856373 GCA_018584345.1 Thuja plicata | reverse complement strand
AAAGACTGACCTTCCTTCACATATTCTTTGATGACCGACTGAACTCGGTAAAGACTGAATTTCTTTGTTGACCGAGTGAGCCCGGTAGTAACTAACTTCTCGATATAGTATTCTGGAGTGCTCGGTATGACTCTGTAAATAGCTTCTCTTACCGACTGAGCTCGGTGGACTCT
Source organism: Thuja plicata (assembly GCA_018584345.1). Taxonomy (NCBI): domain Eukaryota; kingdom Viridiplantae; phylum Streptophyta; class Pinopsida; order Cupressales; family Cupressaceae; genus Thuja; species Thuja plicata. The sequence goes on along the minus strand of MU228135.1, from coordinate 856,200 downwards.
GAAAAATGACTGATATGACATTTGTGTAACATCAAGGACAATACACAATTAACAATTGTTTCCAACATCAAGGTGGTATATACAGAGCCGGGAGGAAAGCATACTTCCACTCATATGGGAAGTGGTCATTTTCTAGATGAAGGATTCACTAGAGAAAGTTGCATTCAGAATATAGAGTTAGTGGTGATGATAATAGCTTGAGACCTATTGGTGCCTTGTCTACTATGATAGACCACACCAATTTTTACAATATGCATTTTACCAATAACACTGATTGGATTAACCATTTCTATTTTGGTGGAACAGGGAAAAACTTTGAGAGCAACTTAGGTTGTGCTTAGTAAAGAACCAGTCTACTTTTAGAGGGAGAATTCCCTGAAGATGAATGCCATGGTTCAATATAAAGGCTTCAATACCTTATATTCAGTTTATCCATTAAAAGCTTCCTCAACTAGGTAGTCCACTAATTAGTTTATCTTTGGAAGGACTATATCTGCATATTATTATGTCTCATTTATTTTTCACCAGTCCGTTCTTCATAGAGAATTTCAATTTGTCCTCTTCTTTGAGATATTAATTTCTCCATTCCATAAAATATAAAAAATAAAATATCTTATAGCTAAGTTGCTCAATCAGGTGATTTCAAGAATGAACCGTATCGGAATTGGATTCCAAAACAAATTTCCTATGATGCATCCTGATTCATGTTTTTAGATGCATAAATGTTTAGTGATTCTAGTTTGATCTTTATTCTTAATACTGGTTTATAGAGAAATAGTTTATTGTATGTTTTTTTCTTTTTTCTTTTTAATGCATATATATTGATTAAAATAAAAGAATGTATAAATCAATTTGAAAGAGGCTCAACCAAGAAATTCTAGGAGATGCAACTAGGATAAAAAATTAAGAACCATTGCAGAGAGACAAAATGTACCATAAGTATTGATTATATATGATATAGGAAGGTAAACTTCTTTCCTTTGCTTTGAAATATGGAAAGTTGAACTCCAACTTGATCTATTATAGAGGGGAATTTTAATAAAATCAATGTTGAAGGGTTGAAAAATTCTTAACTAAGATACAAAGCAGAAGATCCAAGTTGCAGAAGAAAAAATAGATTTAGTTTGTGGGAGCCTTTTGTTTTGGGTTTTTCTTTCCTTTTTTGTTTGCTGACTATCCGTGGGTCCCATAACAGAGTTATTAAAAACTTTCATTCATTCAAGAGTTTTAGAGTTTAAGCCAAACAAAAAAACATCCTGATGGTATCATATTTGATGACATGGCCCTGAAACCTTAGTTATAAGTAGGGGAATTGATAAGTAAGCTATTGTAAAAGAATTAGGAGTGATTTGAGATTTTGGATTTTGAGAAGTGTGAAGTTAAGGTTCTCAACTATCAGATCCTTTCGCCTATATGCCAGTCAGACTTAATCTGAATATTTTGTCAATTGAAAGTTATATACATGATAACACCATTTGATATCCTAGGATCTTAAAGATTGCTTGGTATCGTGAAAAGAAATTATTGAAAACTTCCATTTCATCCTTTTGAAAAAGACCATACTTACAATTTTACTATCAACATTTTACCTCACAGTTCATAATTCATCATCATTGATTAAAATTACAAAATCTATTTTAATCTATTTCTTTGACACCCTCTTTATTTTCAATATAAATCAATGGTGGGATCTAAATTTTTGATTCATTATTCAAAAAATTCTACAAATCAAGCTCATATCAAGATATACAAGTTCAGACATTCATCCGTTTCTCCCTAAAATAAATACTGAGAAGCAGCTACAACAGTTCTAAATTCAAAATCCATGGTGGAATGAAGCATTACATTTACGTTTTTTGGTATAAATGCAGAGAAAGAAATATCCCATGAATTTTAACTTTCTAAATTCACATTGCAACCTTCATACCAAAATAATTTAAGAAAAAAAGGTAGATTTGACACATCTCCAGTTCTTTAAATTTAAACTTAAGCTTCCAACTATGTTTTTCTTAACATTTAGCACCATACACACTCCGGCATAAGTTTGATTTCACACTTTTCAGCCAGTGCAAATCATGCCAGTTCTCCAGTACTCAGGAGATCCATAAAGCTTGTAAAAATTTCCCTCCTCTATCTCTTTCTAATGCTAACCTTTCTACATCCGGATTCATTAAATATTGGGAGTCCAAACTAGTTGTCGACCTTTCCAGAATCAGATAAACCATTTAGACCTCAAATTTCTTAACTGAGGCTTTGGTTTTTTTATTACCCCTCTGTTCATTTCCAATGTTGATTTCCTTATTGAAATTGAAAAGGTCACTCAGTCCCTTCCTACCTCGATTGCTAAATAATTTTCTCTTGGCCTCCTCCAACCAGGCCAATATAGCATCTAAAGTCTTCACACAGATTAGGGTAACATGAAATATAATTTTATGTTGTTGTTCTAGATGTTTCTTACAATGTATGTAGAATTCTAGATTGTTTTAAAGACCTTCATAAATGAGGCATATGTAATAGGTTATATTTTGAGTTGAGTGGTCACCAGATCATGAGGTAGAGAAGAATCAAAGCTATCATAGTATGCAATATTTTTTTGTCAATATATAAAATCTTATGTTTGTCTTGAATTTATACCCCCCTAGTTCCTTCGTCTGGTATCAGAGCTAGGAGTTTAGGGAAGAGTAGTCATTTTCCAGCAAGAAATAAAGAAAATTCTTCAGAGGTTGCAACAACAGTTTCATGTGTGAATAATTGACATGAAAGACAAAAATAACAGTTTGAAAAAAGTTTATGAAGAGTGTTTAGATCTTGAATATTTTTGTAGATGTCATATGAGTAAAAAAACATGTTGATAGTTTAGAATGATATAGTAATTGTCTTGAGAATGATGTTCATGTTGAAGCCTCTTAGGGAGGAGATCATAGATGATGAACAAAGGAATCTGCTAGTAGGGGAAGATTATAGCCCTAATCTGCAGATAATAAAACAACTATCTAAAATAGCAGAAAATTACTTACCAGACAAATTTCAGATGCACTAGTTGCTCGATCCCTCCTCCCGCCCGCGAGAACTTTGGTACTAGAATTGGAACCCTAGTTGCGTGAATGGAAAAGAATGTTGCCCAAAAATGAGCTATAAAATACCAAATAGAGCTATGAAAGATAAAAACGCAGTGGTATATAAGGAGTGCATACCTATTTAGCGGAAAAAATGGATTAATGTTGCCCAAAAACATGTCAAAATGTCAATGTAGTGTAAGAACCTGCAATAAATGATTCAAGGAAAATATCAAGGTAAGGGTAAATGTGGAAGAACCTACAACACAAACACACTCACCTCAACTAGCTCCCGCGTGCCTAGACCTCCAAACCTTCTGCCCACATTACCCAAAGAGTGATCAAATGATCTTGAACCATTTTTTTATTTTTTTTTATGAGCCCGCATTGGTCAAAATTTTGACCAAATCAGGCTCATAAACATTAAAAGCCAAATTTGGTCAACATTTTGACCAAATCAAGCTCATAATAAAAAAAAATTCAATCTAACAAGCCAAAAAAAGGCCTTGGTCGAAATTAAAGGTTGAAAATTGACCTCAAGTGTATTAGTGTAATTAAATAGTCGTCAGAATTGCCTTGTCAAAACCACTAGGATTATGTAGAATTCATTCTCTCACACGACCATTGAGATGCTACGTATGATGAAGCGTTTATTATTTGTGGGGATAGAAACTTGTTCCACATACTTGTAGACTTTAGAATGTAACATGTCATAACCCTAATGGCTACAATAAATTTTTTCATAATTTTCCCAATGATTTTTTAAAAAATATTACGTGTCATCTCAACTTAAACCCTTGTGTAATTGCTCCAAAATTTTAGGAACCGTGAGAGTGGTTATTAACTATAAATTGCACCCAAAGGAGGTGTAAGGGATACACCAATAGGTGTTTGTTTTGAAAGCATAAATAAAGATTTACGTAAAAAAAAGAAAGTATGTAAAAGTGTCGGTCTACAAACATGTATCATTATAGAAGATAGTTTGGTACATAGTAGCATTCATTGTGGATGAATTAAAGTTGTAGTAGTGTCGTGCTATGTTTTTTATAGGTCCTAAATAAAAGTAGCATTCAAATGTGTGGAAAGATAAAAAAATGTTGTATTTGTAATGATAAATATTATTTGTTATTTCTTGATCACCAAGTGTGAACCTGTAGAAGATAAAACATTATAAAGCCTATCAGGCCATAGAAAATTGAAGGAAAATTTTATTTTAAGAGCTATTCTAGAGGATCTGCTATGAGAAATGAAGTTAAAAGAAAAACAGGTTTTGTTACCTATAAAAAATGAAGAAATAGTTTTTGATTACGATGTAAATATCTTAATTCTGCAAGTATCCTACCTCAGAGATCATTAATGGATTGATCGAGACACATTAGAATCCCATTGTATTTTTCTACAATATTTAGAACTAATCTATATTAAGAAAGATAGTCAACCTAATGATTTTCCTGATTGTATCTTGGCTAAATTATCGAGGACGTTACCGAGGATATTTTGATAATGTTACAAACAAAAATATCCCTAAAAAAATTTGGTCTCATGGATTACAATGATTGCAGGATATGCATAGAACAAATTTTTTGAAAACGCTTTAGAAACTCTCAAGGAAATGTAAGTAGGTGTAAAGCCTAATTCAACAACCTTTACTAGCAACCTACATGCCTGTGATAAAATGAGAGCCTTAGAATAGGGTATGGGCATGCATGGACATCCATCCAAGCATAATGAAAGTTTGATTTTGTCAAATACCATGGTTGGAAATTCTCTAGCATAATAGAAGGTGGAAATGTTATATTAGATATGTATGCAAAATGTGGAAGCACAAAGAAAGTGAAATTTTTTCCAGAATGCCTCTAAGAGATATCATTTCATGGAATGAAATGATTGCAAGACTTGTATAAAATTGATTTCTTGAAAAGCCTTTAGAAAATTTCAGTCAAATGCTATAGGGAGGTATGAAGCTAAAAATCAAACCCTATCATGTGGTTTCTAGGTGCATTCTCTCCAAATGATACATACCCAAATAAACCACAAATCAAGTAGAAGAAAGTTATTGTTGTTACAAAAATCATGAAACCATTCCTCCTAGTCTTGTTTTCTCGAGGTTCTAATTCAAAGTATCCAACATGATAGTATGATAAATGTGGAACCAGTTGTGCAAATTATATTCCATCTTAGAAAAACCTTTTTCCATACCTTATTTTCTAGGACAATGATAGAGTATAAATAAGAAAACTCTATATTTCCAATAGCTTGGAGGAAAAACCATTCTTTCTATGATTTGGATATTGTTGTGGTCGAGTTGATTCTAGTTATACTTCCATAAAAGTTTCCATTTTCTACAGTTTCCAAGTTTTTTGAGTCTCATGAGAAATGGATCAGGTTAAGGATTGAAGTGAATTAGATAGGATTTTGAACACATAACAAAATAAGAGTTTCATCAAAATTTAAAAACAAATTGAAAGAGAAATGGATAAAAATAATACCAGCCACTTTTTCCATGGCAAGACCCAATCCTATATTTGCATAGGAAATGAACATTATCGATACAATTATTGAAATACCCCAAATTTTATGAAAGTTTGGAATTTGACATGGGATAAGTTATGTCATTCCATAAATGATCATGAAGGGGGTTTATGAAAAGTGCGTGGATAGTCATATCCATTCTTGTGATAGAAATGATATTGCATGATTTCTATACAATGTTAGGATCCAATTAGATTAGCTATAAAAAAAAATCACAAAGTTCTAATGACAAGTGTCAGGTCATTAGGTTGTATAAATGGGCAGCCAAAATATATATATTAGTCACATGAAATCATGAAACAACTGAATACCCATGTTACAAGTAAAAGTTTGAAAAATTGAAGAATGAATTAAGTAGAAGTGGCTTGAACAGAGAAACTAGAGTTTCTAAATATTGGAAGTAGGATGTGATACTGACAATTACCTATCTTTTAACTTCTAACAATCACACAAACGTATTTAATAACAACTAGTGAAACACACTAACACCTATTTAAAAGTTTGCTAGGAGCTTCAAGTAAATACTTAGTGGGTTTCAAGTACTCCTCTTGGGGAATATTTAGTGGGTTTCACTTGCTGTAGTATTTAAACCATTATTAGTTGAGACTACAAATATGTCATTAGGTCTTAAAAGTACTCCAAACCATCCATGATTTAGAATTTTTTTGTAAATTTTGAAAGAAACCAAGGAACTATAAACACAGTCAATAGAAAATAAAGAGGATGCCAAGGAAAAAAAAAGTTCAAAAGGAAATTTTACACAATAAGACAATGAACTATAATGATGGAGAAATTTAAAGTATTTGCAGTGAGATATCAAGCTTGAAGAGACAAAACATGAAATATTAACAAGGTGGAAGAATCAAAGACCACTTTTTTCAAAATCCAAAGATGAACAAAATAAATTCTGAAGAAAAAAAATGATCATTTTTAATAAGGATGTTAAAGGCACTGGTGTCAGATTAGTATCATAGAAAAATTCTTAACATAGAAAAATAAGAAAGACCAAACAAGGGATAAATGTTGATTAGACCGACAATGAGACAAAAGTATGCGAATATGGGTTTCAGTGAGGTAACTTAAAAGAACAAAAATGACATCATTAGAAAAATTAAAGAGTTGTTTCACATAGAGGCCAAAGATAAAAAATCCAAATGAAGACCTATCTATCTGTATCATAAAACAATCATATGAAAATGACTAATTAACTATGATCCTATTTGATATCATAATATGGGCATATGCCATTTTATTATATGACATTGCAACTAATTTATTAGGTAAAATAGTTGAAGACCAAGCACATCAAACAAGGAGACAATTATTTTCTCTTTTGGAAAGAAAAAGAAGTTCTATTTAAATATATTATTTATGTTAAACAAAGGAAATCAGTGTAAAAAATTAATGACGAGAATGATGGTAATAAAAATACTGCAAATCAAGTTGGATCTGTCAATTATATTATAAATACTTTTGTCCCCTTTCTAATTAATGCTACAATTAGTTACAAATTATCTTTAATTATTTACTATTTACTATACAACAGAAACATACCAAAAACAACACTCCATTCTTTCTCTGAAGTGTGGGAGGCTTTGATCACTTACATCTTTTCTACAATATATCACCACACTCCATGAACATTAATGTATGTGTGTCAAGACCTTTTTATACCTCCATAATTTGTTGTCTATGAATCTAAACTGCTTAATGTCCATTCTGTGACACATAAATTACATCGGACAATCTCCCTAAAAATAGTAGGGGAAAAATACATGATGTAATATCAAACCCCTTTAACATAGTGCAATATAGTTTTTGTAAGGCAAAGAATTTCCACCCACCCACCCACCCTGCATCACTCTCGGTGGGACATGGTAGTCTAAATGATATTAATAGGGGGTGGGAATGTCCCTAGTGTAACATCAACTCCATAGGTGAGGGGAAATCTAGCTTAAGTTAGTACCACCAAGCACATCCTTTGTGCAATATCAACCCAATCGAAATAAGGAAACTAAACTAAATAACACCTTGAGAATGAAAAATTATAGAATGGGCATATGAAAATTAAATTTGACTCAATAGGTGATTGAAGTAAATGATTTTAAGACTTCCAAATTGTTCTTTGTTTAAGATTTGGTGCCCAAAATACAAAGAATATGGAAAACTACTGGACCCAAAAGATTCCTTTTTGCCTCTTTCTCTTGATAATACTCGGGTGATTTGTATATGGATCTCTGAGTTTTTATTGATTTGATCCCTTTAGTAATCTAAAATTCATTAAAAAAATCAATTAATTATCAAATTTATCACTTATACAACTTGAATTTGATGTTTCTTATCATTAACCAAATGCAATGCATAACAGACCAAATGCATCTCAAAATAGACCGAATGCAACTCAGAACAGACCAGATGCAACTTAGACAAAACCGAATGCAACTCAACATAGACCAGATGCAACTTAGAACATACCAGATGCAACTCAGAATAGACCAAACGCAATGCAGAACATACCAGATGCAACTCAGAATAGACCAAATGCAACGCAGAACAGACCAGATGCAACTCAGAATAGACCAAATGCAACTCAGAATAGACCGAATGAAACTCAAGATTTACCAAACGTTTATGCAGAATCTCCTAAATGATATGCAAAATTTTTTAAATGATATGAAAATTTCACTAAAGAGATGCAAATTTTTTCAAATGATATACAAATTTCTCTAAATTCTATGCAAATTTTCCTAAAGGACATGCAAATTTCCCTAAATGAGATGCAAACTTTTCCAAATGAGATTCAAAATTTCCTAAATGATATGCAAACCTTCCAAAATGTCATGCAAAATTTACTAAATGATAAAATTCATGAAAATGCATAACATAACCCTCAAATAAATATTGTTTATCATCTAAAACCAAATGCAAGCTAATTTGGACCAGGTGCGAGCTTCTTTAGACCAAATGCAAGCTTTCACAGACCAGGTGTGAGCTTTGATAGACCAGGTGTGAGCTCTCATGGACCAAGTACAAGATTTCATATACCATGTGCGATCTTTCATAGACTAGTTGCAAGCTTTCACAGACCAAGTGTGAGACACTTAGTACCAAGTGTGAGAGTGTTTAGAGGTGCGAGCTTCTTTATACCAGGTGCGAGTTTTTGGTATTTTGGAGAATCTGCAATGTCAAATATTCAAAATCGATGTTAGAATGTGAGGCTTGAGCCCCACAATGGGCACAAAATGTAGTCCGTAAACCTACAATTCACAAACCTACATGAAACATTAGTTAAACATACTTTTCAATCAAATTTGAAAGATATAACTAGGTTAATCAATTTTGAAAGTGAAAGAAAATTAAGAGTGTCTCATGGATCTCTATCTAGAAGGACTAAATGAATGCTCTCAGTTGCAAAGCATCCTAAAGTGACAACCATTAGAACTAGAATTGTGCTAATAATGATGAAAATATGGATCTAAGATGCAAATGTATGAAAATTAAGATGAAATGCCCTATTCTATGTAAACATGGATGATTTTTCTATTATAACAATACTATTCAAGAATGCTTCAATGCTAAAAGCCCAATTCAAGATGCAATTAAATGTGTATTCTTACTCTAAATGTGAATTGGTAAGTTTAAACTAAGAAAATCATCCTATTTATAGGAATTCCAAAGGGTAGCGGGTGAGTTTGATTAACCAAGGTCATAGTAGGGTTGAGGTCAAGGTTGAGCGATGAGTTTCAAATAGGGGGACAAGGTGACAAAAGGAGTGGTGAGGATAGAAAAGTTTGGATTGATCCATGTGCTCTCAATCCTTTCTTCTCATTGGTTACTTGATTCTTTGTCCCCTTTTTGAAAGTAATTAGGCTTTAATTAATTCAACCAAATTAATTAAATTATCCATGTAAGGGGATTTGATGGGTTGCATTTAGTTTATTTATTAATTGAACTATATAACTAATTAATTTAATCAATTACATAGTATAATTAATCCCTTTTGGCTTAAATTTTATTAATTAATGACTTTTTTATTTAATCCCTCATGTTGCCTTGCTTTGATCCCTTTGACTTTGGTTGACTATGTTTGAATTTGGTTGACCAATTTAGGGTGTCTATAGTAATCATTTGACCAGGCTAGTGGTGGTAGATGGTGATACTCCTATAAGATAGTTTGTTGTCACTAGTTTTGTCAAAGTCATGATAGTCAAATGGAGACAATTAGTAAAAGGAAGAATACACTAAGGAAGACAGTCGGTAAAGAAGAATATCAAAGACACTAAGCATCGAAAAATTATCAACACTGAGATAAGCAGTGATAGTTACCGATGAGTGATACTTACCGAGTCATCGATCACACTTAGTCACCGAGAAAATGTGTATGTCACCAAGAAAGATAAGAGAACATTACCGAATAGACTAGAGCAAACATAACAATTGAAATTTGAATATAGTGCACCTAGATGACGAGCGGGAATTCTTTCATAGTATTCAAGATATAAGTTAGGTAAAACATTGGGATTGCAATAACATGTTTGCACATGATCATGAGGAAACTCAACCAATGAAAGAAAAGAATAATAAATGCATTGGGAATGAAGCCAACCTTGCACCACTTCAACTCAACTGTAGAAGAAGTAGGATCTAATTAGGTTAACCACCTTAAGATCATTTAAAAGAAACAAAACAAAAAGATGATAGATGATGGTGAATATTGCAGAGACAAAAGTAGTTACAATGACAGAGCTAAAGGAGTTAGAATGCAAAAGTTATAAGGTAAAAAATAGATAAGTTACCGAGTGCAGAATGAGGTAATGCACTTACAGAGCATAAAGAGTCTGAACAACATTATGGTTGATGCATACTTGCATACATTTTTGTAATAGTTATTGTAAATTAGTTAGGAGAGTAGAAATACCATTCAGTGAGTAGGCCCTAACAGTTCTTATTTTGTAAATCCTTTAATCAGGTGCATCTCTTAGATGAGAGATTATAAAATCCTTTAACAAGGTAGACTAAATAAGTCTTTTGTAATTTTAATCAAGTATAATACTCCTAAAAGGGTAAGCTATCAGAAGTGGCTAAAATTGTAGCTTGAATTGAGCAACCTTTATGCTACAGCAGTGAAGGATTGTGGGTGCCATCCCACCACAATTTTCGCCTCTAACAAAGGATTTCTACGTGACCAAAAATCATGCAGTTATCTGTCATAATTTTCTAATTTACTTTATATGCTTTTCAATGTTTTTATGAATGATATTTAGTTCGGTGAAGAGTAAAGAATAGTAGTTAAAAGTTTTAGAAGTACTGATTCACCCCTCCCCTCTTAGCAGTTACCTTTCCATAGATTAATACAACAATTGTTATCAGAGCCTAGAATCTTGAGATAAGGGTTTAACCACTTGAGAGAAAAGATCATGACTATGGAAAACTACAAGAAATATAAGAAGATTGATAGTTTTGAGTTTGAGTTGGAGAGTGCGCAAGAAGTGATTGAAGATCTAAAAAGAAAGTTCAAAAATTCCTTAAAAGTGAGAAAGAAATTGTGTAGTGAACTAAAATCCACACAAGAGCATGTTGATACTCTTGAGACAACATCTGAAATTAGTCTGGGTGATGAAGCCGATTCAGCCATTGCAAAACTCATGGAAAAGAACAAGAAACTCACTTAGCAACTAAAATTGGCAAAGATAGATCAAGAACCACAAGCATTGAGAATGAGTGAGATACTTGGCATTAAGGGAGCAGTTGAAGATGCATTGGAATTATTCAAAGAAGACAAAAGATAGTTTCAGACAAGAATAGTTGAGAAAGACAATGAGATCATGAGGATAATACAAGTACATTATAATATGATTGATCAAGTAGTGAGATTAAATCTAGAGTTGACCAGGAAAGAATTTGAGAATCAAGCACTAAAGTTTGAAGCTAATAGATTGGCTGGAGAACTGAAATCTAAAAAAGAAGCCAATGAGCTACTAAAGAGAAATGGAGAAACATTGAGATCATTGGATGCACAACTTAAAGGTCAAATCCAACCAAAAGACAAAACCAAACTTGGATTCAATAGCAAGGGCACTACTGAGAGAGGTGATTCCTCTAATCAAGCTGACAATCATGACACTTATACCCAATCAAAGAAAAACAAACCTAGTTGCCACTATTGTGGGAAACCTGGACATACTGCAAATGTATACAAAAGTAAAAGAGGTAAGTCATCGAGTTCACCCAAGTTTGATGGACATTGTTATAAATGTAAAAAGTATGGGCATCGAGCATAGGAATGTAGATCAAAGACTACAAACAATAAAAGAAAGTCAAAGTTTGATGGATACTGCAATAATTGTAACAAGTATGGTAAAAATCCAAAGAATGCAGATCAAAAAAGAGAAATGAGAAATGGGTACCGAACTGACAGAATATACCAAGCAATTGATAGGGTACATCTATACCATAGGACTCTAATACAAGGATATCATGTTTAGTCTGTGGAAGATATGGATATATTTATGAAAAATTCATGTTTCTACATGGAATCTAAACAATATAATATCTTGGAGAAACACTGGCATGACATGCTTCCATTGTCACAAGCTAGGTCACCTTGCCAAAGACTACAGGTATCAAGGAAAAGCTCCTACCAAGGAAGAAACATCTGTGAAACCAAAAGTAAATGTTGTAGAAATGAGAGATCAGATAAATAAGACATGTACAAGAAATACAATGGATGATGGAACATCATTTATGACAGTTGAAAGCACCTCGTCCTCCGGATCGGGTGCATCCAACTCTGCCTAATTAGTTATGAGGTATGAGTAGCAACTGCAAGTTAAAATTTCAAATCTTAAATTGGTTCCTAGTATATGGCCAGAGATCCATATTAGCATACTTAGATGCATTTGGATACATATTGTTAAGTTTATGTTTTATATTTATTCAGTGAAAGGAATTATAATATTGAAATTCGGTGAAAGGAAATCGGTAAATTTAGTTGGTGGAGCATTAATTGCTACTCCTATGACCATTGGAAACCCTAAAACTAGAAAAAGCTTTAAATAGACCTTGTCATCTATTATTATCACTCACTATCTTCTAGATCATTGTGAACAAAGTTGCGAAGCTGAGACTTCAAGCGGATTCAAGCGATCGTGAAGGTAACCCTAAACTATTTTTAGCACATTTGAATCTACTCAAGGTATTTGTGGTATTTATCTATCCATGTTGGTGCAACCAAGTCATTGAAATAAACCCTAGTTAGAAGATTTATATTTGGCAAGAGGATATGGTCCCAAAATCTCAAAACCCAGTTGTAGTTGAGAATGTTGAGCCCGTAAGTTCTAAGTATAAACTACCACCCGCTAAGGAAGTTGAACCAGACATGATGGGAGCAATTTATTCCATTTTGGATAGATTTTTATTGATTGAAGATGTGCGAATGTTCATCCATTGTAAATTTGAGGATGTCTGTGAAGAAAAAATTCATTCATCTTACCAGAAGTTATGTGCAGACAGGAAACTAAAGAGCGATCATGTTCATCTGGAGTCAAAAGGTTGGACACATGCGCTACATATCTCAAGGGAATTCAAAATTGAGTAGATAAGGATGGTCCTTAGCTGAGTACATGAATAATTTATGTGGCTAGATCAACCGGTGAAGATCACAAAGGATGTGTTACACATTGTAACTGGTTATTCGATCGGAGACAAGCCTAAAGTTATCAAACAGATTGAGAAGAACAAGCTAAGTGAATTAACCAAAACCAAAGTGGATGGGAGAAGTCTGAACATTTCTACTATTGAAGACCCTAATTTGAAATTTGCATGTAACATCTTTTCCTACTGAGTATTTCAATCATCTAGAGTGTACACCGTACCTTATGGATCTGTTGATTTGGCTTACAATATTGTAAAGAAAGCTATGTAGATTGATCTATGTGGGATATTGTTGAAACAACTTGAAGAAAAAATGAACACTATAAGGAAAGAAAAGAAAAACACATTGAAGTTAGGCTCACTACTGGTATGCATATACTTTTATTTTGAGAACTACTTTCCATCTATTGGAAATGTGACATGGAATGTCGATAAGCCTATAATTTATCAAATCAATGAGTACATTTAGGGTCTAGGATAGAATCTTGATATTGTTTTTGATTAAGTAAAATAGGTTTTATAGGGTTCTTGAAACCTGAAATAGAGATTAAAATATCACAATTAAAGCATCAAAATAGAGCGAGTTCAAAAGGTAGGACAGGTCACAGAAGGCTAGAGCAAAAAGTAAAACTTAACTTCTAAAAAGAAGATATAAACAGAGACAACAAGAGAGGCCAGGGAATGTCAGGATAAGTCCACCATGATATTGGCCACCTTAGCCTCCTTCAACTCCATGTTGGCTACCGAATCTTTAATTTCCTAGATCACCATCTCCAGGTCCTTGTCTTTTGTGTTCTTGGTCTTGGCACGAGTATGCTTGCCTGTCCCCTGTTCAATGTTCTGCACAACCTCTGTATCCTTGTTGGCCGTATCCTTCCCAACCAGTTTCTCCTCCAGCTTCTCAATCTGAGCATTGGTTTTCTCTTTGGTCATTTTAAGAGTGTTATAGCTTTGATTTGCTATTTTCTTGAGGGTTATTTCGACCCTAGTCATGCTTTCCTTGAGTTTTTGGATGCAAGTGCACAGGTTACTCACATCCACCATTTCATTATTCCTGTTCCCCATGTTAGTGCCATTTACCCTATTTTTGAGGTCTTCCACCTCGTGATAGAGCCACTTGATCGTCCTATAGTTGTCACGCATGCTATTTCTGGAGTTGTTTAGCAGGTCAATGTCGAATTACCTAGTGTTGTCGCTGAGCATAACCAGAGAGGGGTTAATAAGATCATCTAACTTAATGCAACCACCATCTCCTACCAGAACCTTGGGGTTTATGATCTCTCTTGTTATCTCCATTTTATCTGACTTTGTGTTGAAATCTCTCCACCCAATGATCTTCCCCTTTTCCACCATGTAACAGCTAAAATCCTTCTCCTGTTCCATCCTAGTGTCAGTTTGATTAGTGTTCTACATAGGAGGATTGTTTTCAAGAATAGGGGAAGTTCTTTGAAACTTGTCCTCTAGGGATGACCTATAAACACTCACTTCCCTATCCTTATCCTTTCTTTTTGGGGGTTTCCTAGATTTAGGAAGCTTTCTCTTTTTCCTTTTCCTGCCAGTCAGATGCTTCTCACAATCAGAATCCATGTTTTCCTCATTGTATTCCTCATCAGAGGAAATAATCATGGTTCTCTATTTTTTATGGGTTACCATGATCTCTTTTTTAAATTTCACTATATTGCCCTTTTTCTTCTTGGAAGAGGAACCCTGGGTGTTCTTTTTACTTTCATAAACCTCATCATCATTAGAATGCATGCCTGTGCTATCTTCTATGTCTGAGGGGACGTAGTTCGAGCTTGAAGCCTCTATTTCCTCTTTCTGGTTCACCTCTTTACCCATAATCTGGTCTTTAAAGTATTCGTAGATGTCTAAAAATATTGAGACTTTGTTAGCTAAGCCTACTAATAAACGAACCAAGAGATATGGAACATCTGAAGAAGTTAAGGCTAAGATTAAGCAAGGTATCTTGGTACCTAAAATTCAAAGAAAATCTAGAAAGATGATTGATAATCTATCTAAGAATTTGGGAATTGATGAAGAAGAAGATGAGGTAGAACCCTTTAAAGTGGAAGGTGAGAAAACACAAGTGTTTAAGCCTTCACCGAGCCCCAAATCTACTAGATAATCAACAAGGTCTACAACATCACTGAAAGAAAAGAAGAATTCTGTTGAACCGAAAAGGAAAACATATGTAAGAAAAAAGAAGGAAAAATACTAGACCGAGGAGAAGATTGAAGATAAGACCAGATAGTGACACAAAGATTGAAGATTTAAGAAAACTCAAAGTTGTTAAGAACAAGCCTCCAACACCAGGAAGTGTAGATGAAATGTTAGACATAATGAAGAAGTATGGAACATTCAGAGGAATGAAGTGAGAAAAGTACAACACTCAAAGTAAAGAGAACACAATAAAAATTGAAGATGCAATTGTTTACTCTTTACAAAAATTTAGATATACACCACTTGAATTTGTCAGGTTCTTACCTACTGAGTTATACAACAACATAGATGCAAGATGGAAACATTCTATGAATGCACAAAAAAAATTGAGAGGAATATCTCTTGTGCTAACTATACCAAACCTATCTGTACAAGAAAGTGAAGAGACATTGAAACAACATTCTAAATGATTCCTTGTAAAACAAAGATCATTAAGAATTATGATTGAAGAATTGGAGCAATTAAAGCTAGTAACCGATGCAAAATGGAGAGAGATATTCAACATCAAAGAGCTTGAATCTCAAGGTGAGCAAGAAAAGGAGAGCATATCCGATGAATTTCTCAAAGAAAATCAAGGTAAGAACAATCCTATTGATTTGACAATGGACACCAATGAAGTTATCACTGAAGATATTACTGACAAAGATCCAGGAGATGATATATCACAAGATGGTGATGTTAAGACAACCAATGACATCGATACATAACAAATGAATGTAAGTGATAATGCTAATACTGATCCATTCATGCAGCCTGCATTAGAAAAAGTATGTGATTATTACACAACTCAAGGTGATAGTGTTACAGAGAAAGAGAGGAAAAGGAAACAAAGAAAGAGAATGAAAAGGAAACAAAAAAAGAGAAGGAAAAGGAACTAGAAAAAGAAAAGAACACAGAGAAGGATATGACTACTGAGAAACTAGCATCACTGAACACTGAATCAGCTCCCCCAAATGAATCTATTACACAAAAAAAAGAGCTTGACAAAGATGAACCAAAGGAAAAAAGTGAATAGAAGGAAACCGTGAAACACACAAATGAGAAGAAATAGGACATACTAGAAGAGAAGAAAGTAGAGGGGAAACAAGAAGAAAAGAAGGAAGAAACTGAACAAGAGGAGTAGAGCGCTAACACTAGTACAACAGAGATTAAATCTGATGCACTAAAGGCATCCCATTCCCCAAAGAAGTTTGCAAAGAAGAAGAAATCAAAGAAGAGGAAACATATAAATATGAGTCAATCGACAATTTTACCAAATGTCGACATATCTACTATGGACTATGATGAAATGACCGAGTATGGAGAATTAGTTAAACTTGAGGCAATGCAAAACAAATTACTTCAAAAGAGGAAGAAAACTGATGTATTGGAAAGTGTCAAGGATGTCTTACAGGAGATTGTCGGAGATTCCACTATTTATGAAACATAAGATATCATCAGTCAAGTAGAAGGACTAGTGGAGAAAGTCTGAAATCCAAACCAAGACACTACCGATTACATGATGAAAGTTCAATCGAGGAAGATGGGACTACAAATTATTGGATCAATCATAAATAGCATTGCAATTGATACTTGGTATCACTTTCTGAAGCCTCTACCGATATTGAGACTACATTGTCTCATAATTTTTTAATATTTCAGAAAGTATGTTCTATTTCACACTTTATCAAGGATATCAGGAAGAAAGATGAGTTTGTTAAGATCAAGCTGATTGAGTAGCTATGAAATGTATCTACCGAGCTTGGTTCTTTAAAATTTTATTACTCGCAGTTGAAGCTCTTGATGAGGATGCATCAAGAACTAAGAAAATAAGAGAATAAGAGAAAGATAGAACTTCTAGAGCTACAAGCACTGTTGATTCCCCACATTGAATCATTGCAAATGCATTTGAAGAAGGCAAAGGATTTGGTCAACACCCCCAATGGTAGTTCACTGGACACCATCATTGGAATGCCAACTAGTGTTGCTACTCAAACTGTTATAATTCAAACACTCAAAGATGCATGGGAGTCATCCCTAGTCGATATTCAGAAGAAGTACACTCACATTTTTGATAAGGTATAAATCTATCCTACCGAGCACTAAGAAAATTTTGATTTTGGCATATTACTCAAAAAAGGGGGATAATATAGTATGTGTGGATATAATACATAAGGGAGATACAAGTATGAGCATAGGGGGAGTCACACAATATTTTGAAAAATTTGACCGAGCTATGGTATGTTATAAGATCTATTATCTTAGGATGAGTTGTAGAAGATATGTACATAATTTTGATGACTTTGAAGTTTTTATCAAAATGCCAACTAATGCCAAAGGGGGAGATTGATACTCCTATAAGATAGTTTGTTCTCATTAGTTTTGTCAAAGTCATGATAGTCAAATGGAAACGATCGGTAAAAGGAAGAATACACTAAGATAGATAGTCGGTAAAGCAGAATATCAAAGACACTGAGCATCGAACAATTATCAACACTGAGTTAAGTAGTGAATTTACTGATCAGTGATAGTCACCGAGTCAATGAGCACAGTTAGTCACTCAGTCATTGAGCACATTTAGTCACTGAGAAAATATTATTTCACCGAGCAAGATCAGAGCACATTACTGAATACACTAGAGCCGACATAACAATTCAAATTTGAATACATTGAACCTAGATGCCGAGTGGGAAATCTTTCACAATATTCAAGACAAAAGTTAGGTAAAACATTGGGATTACAATAATATGATTGCACATGATTACGAGGAAACTCAACCAATGAAAGAAAAGCATAATAAATGCCTTGGAAATGAAACCAACCTTGCACTGATTCAACTCCACCGCAGAAGAAGTAGGATCTAATTAGGTTAAACGCCCTAAGATCATTTAAAAAAATAACAAAATAATGATAAATGATGGTGAATATTGCAGAGATAGAAGAAGTTACAGTGATAGAGCTAAAGGAGTTAGAATGTAGAAGTTCTAAGGTGAAGAATAGATAAGTTATCGAGTGCAGAATGAGGTAATGCACTTATAGAGCATAAAGAGGTTGAACACCATTATGGTTGATGCATACTTGTAGACATTTTTGTAATAGTCAGGAGAAATTACAAATCCCATTTAGTGGGTAGGCCCTAACAAGTCTTATTTTATAAATCCTCTAACGAAGTACATCTCTTAGGTGAGAGATTGTAAAACCTTTTAACAAGGTAGACTGAATAAGTCTTTTGTACTTTTAACTGAGTATAATACTCCTAACAGGGTAAGCTATCATAAGAAGCTAAAATTTTAGCTCTAATCGAGCAACCTTTATATACTGCAGTAGTGAAGGATTGTGGGTGTCATCCCACCACAATTTTTTCTTCTGAAAAAATATTTCTATGTGACCAAAAATCATGGAGTTATCTTTCGTGGTTTTGTAATTTACTTTACATTCTTTTCAATGTTTGTATGAATGATATTTAGTTCAGTGAAGAGTAAAGAATAGTAGTTAAAATTTTTAGAAGTATTGATTCACCCTTCCCCTTTCAACACTTACATTTCCATAGATTAATCGAATAGATGGGTGATTTCAAAGGTTGCGTCTTTCTTTTCCAAAGGATAGAAAGAATTAGGGTTTGTTTGAGGAGCACTAAAATCCACCCTTGGCTCAGTACAACATAAAGAAGAGGCAGAGCATCTTGTGAGTCGTTGCACACTTGCCTTGAAATCTTTGGGCTGTGTGTGTATAAGTTTAAGGGATCAGAGATATATAACGATAAGTTTAATCTTTGTACGATTGTGAGAGTCCTTTAAAATCTTGACAGTGTCATGCCTTGAACTTACGATCTCTGATTTTCTCCCATTATTTTCTTTTTTTGCCTTCTCCATGAGTAATCATATAATTATGCGCGTCTCTTAATCAAATTTATAAGATTCTCTGTAGTCTAAATAGTGAAGCTTTTGGTAAGAATTTTTTTTCTCTTTTCACTGAATTTACAAGAAAATATTGCAGATAATTTATAAGCAACTTGTTTTATGTTTGACCTGTTCTTAACATTAACTACGTGTAGGACACATTCTTAACAAGCTTGTTCTTATTTTTTAACACTAGAAAAGTGATTTTCGTGTGTGACTTCTCGTCAAGTTGTTATTGTTCTTTTCTTGTATGTGAGTTTCTTGTTCTCTCATGGATGTCTACTTGTCATGAGCTATCTCCTCCAACATTTCCTTGTCTGGAATTTCCATGACCTCTTGAGTTCCGTCCAGAGTTCTTTCTTCCTATCTCCTACCTCTTCTACTGGCTTGAGATTTGAAAGCATACTCTTGGGAAAAATTTATAGACCTATTTAGGCATTTCTCATGGGTTTGGAGAGAACCCATTAATTCATCCACAGTCAATGTGGAGAGATCCTTTTCCTTTTCAATATAAATAACAATTATATCAAATATTGAGGGAAGACTTCTCAATATTTTCTCCACTATTCTCTGCTCCTCCATGGTTTCTGCATTCGTCCTCAACTAGTTAATCAAACTAGAGACTCTTGTGCTAAAATTTGAAATGGGCTCATCCTCCTTCATTTAAAGAGTCTCAAAATATTTTCAAAGCATTTGAAGCTTCACCAATCTAAATTTATTAGTCTCTTTGTAGCTTTTTTAGAGGATTTCTCAAGTTTCTTCAGCATAGTTAGCTGTTGCTATTCTAGGAAATATTGCCTATGTCAAGGTTGCTTCTATCAAACTCAATGCTTTTTTCATTTTTCCTCCTTTTCTCTTTCAACTGGTTCTTGTCATTGTTGTTAAGGGAAACAAATTGAGCTGGGTTAGTTACATCCACAAACCCACTAACGACAAGCTTCCACAAAGTATTTGCAACCATTATGGTCTTCCTCTTCTTTGCACAAAAATCATAGTTATTTCCATTAAAGGAAAGTGGTTGTTCCTAGATATGTCCTTCATCTCTAGCCACGTCTCCTACAAAAAAACTTCAATACCCAGAAAAACACATGTCCCAACTCATAAGGATTTAGGGCCAAATGATTCTAATACCATGTAAAAAAATTAGAATCACTCTAAAATCTAAAAAAACAAAAATAATTTGATACCAAGTTGGAAATATAAATCTTCCCACAAGGGAGCTCTCATACAAAATTAGAAAACTAAATCTGCCCACAAAGGAGCTCTGATACTACCAAGAAAGTAAAATCCCCAAAATAGGGCATAGCACAAATAGAGGTTGCAAACTATATTTTCTCAATTATTGGGACTACACAATGGAATATAATAAATGAAGACAACACAGAGTTGGAGATATGAAATATTTCTTTCTTTCTTTCTATTAAAATCTGAAAAATAACTTCTACAAATAAAAACTACAAGATCAAAAATAACTTATGGCCGAGTACAAACTAACTTGCAACATTCTAGAACTGCACCCAAACACCTAGAGCTTCATAGATCTCTTACAATTTTCTCACTTGGAGCTACAAGGAATATCAGGATCAATCACTACTCACTGCATGCGCGCATCCAGGCACACACAGAGTTGCTGCACAAACTTAGAAAATTTATTCTACTGCTGCTCATAAAAGTATTCAATGACTTTTAGAGACTGAATAATTCAAGAAAAAATTCTTCCCTATTTGTCATTTGTTGTCCACAAAATATCCCCTCAAAATTCAAATTCAATCTTACTTTCTAGCATTAACTAATTTGATTGTTGGGGCTGCACATTCTATGTTGCACGTTAGAAGCTACTTGGAGTTTTGATTCTCCAAACTTTGAGCTGAATTAACTCCCCGTTGTTCACTTTGGAAGCTCCTACAGGTAGGTGTGCACATAAGGAGGCTTAGGGCTATTCAAAATTCCAACAAAATTTCTCATTCAAAACCTTGGGCTTCATCTTTTAATCCCCTCACTAATTATTTCAATCAATTGTTAGTTCAAATTTCCCTATCTAGTATTCATTTTTGGTGAGATCATACTATTTTGACATTGTAAACTCTATGATACATTTTAATATGGTGAATCAAACAACTATTTTGTTCTTTCACATGATCTACACCATATATATTTGACAACTTTATAATAAATGAATATCAATACATATAATTAAGTACATTTTAAGTGTATATATATATTCCTTAATTTCTTCTTATTTTTAAGATAACTTATTCAAAATAAGATCATGTTTGCAAATTACTATATGTATGTATATAATTAATGTGTAATACCTTCTCATATAATGATTGAAGATTTTTTATTTTTTGATTAATAATGCCTTTTCAATTAATAAAACATCAAAGTTACATATCCACAAAAAAGGGGCTGAGGGATATAGAAATCACCCTGCAGAGTTCACACGGAAAAGCTGGAAACATAATACAACTATTCATAAAAAAAAAATAGGCATAAAGCCATTAAGCAGCAAGAGCAGTGGTAGAAGGAGGAGGATCTTTATCATCAGAACCCCACACATCATTGGGGTTAATAGGAGGGTCAGGGAGTGACCATCCATCATCTTCAGCTTCTTCTTTATCTTCCTCTTCCGCCCTGGGCGGAGAAATGGCTAAAGCCAGGCGGGGAAACTTGGAAGAGGTGGCAGGATGCCAATCAGAGCATGGACGAGAACCAGAAGCATTAGGAGGGGTAGACTGAGCTGAAGCTAGAGACCACCTAGAAGTATGGTGAGGCAGAGAAGCCGAGTGGCACCACCAACCATCGCCGCCAGCTCTCAGAGAGTGGTGGCAGGGTGCCTGAGACCGCAGGGTGCGTGAGTGGCGCGCCGAGGAGCTGTGCCCATGACGGCAGCCTCTAGGAGGAGTACCTTCAGCAGAAATGGCATCAGGAGGAACCCTGGAAACAGTGCAGGGAGCATTGCCCCAATGATTGAGCAGCTGCTGTAGGTGAGCCACTTCCAGAGCCACTTTATTGGCTTCAACTTGAATCTGCATCATAACATTATTACAAATGCAAGCCTTGTTATACAGAGCAACATTTGTATCAAGAAAGCTGTGAGAAAAAATAACAACATTCCTATCTTTCCATAAGGTGAATAAAATATCCATCCTGAAAGTATGCCAAATCTGGGTAAACTTGGAGGGAAGTCTAGGAGAATCTCCTAAGACAATCATGTGCCAGGAAAAAGGCTCAGGCCGAAAGGGTTTGAAGAAATCATGAATCCATTGCCAATACAGTTGAGCTCTCCTACAAAACCAGAAGATGTGAAAGAAAGATTCAAGGTGACCACAAAAAGGACATCGAGGGTCATGAACACCCAGATGTTTGAGCCTAGGGTCCACTGGGAGCCCTTGAAAAACCAGACACCAAGCAAAAAGAGCCATCTTGGGCTCCGTAATGGTAGCCCAGATGGTTTGAAAGTGAGAGCTCCAGTGAGAAGTGGAAGAAGGAAGATGCCATCTCTGATTAAGGGTATCCACCATCGGAATATGGGGGGAAAACCACCTATAACTCAGCCTTAGTTTGTAATTGCTGAAAGGCGTGGTAGGATACCATTTCCAATCTTTCCACTAGGGCCTGAAAGTCTGAATACCAATCTTATGAAGCAAGTTGGTAGGAATCACAGAAACCAAAAGATCAAAAGTCTGGCGATTAGAGCGAGCCAAATGATACTGAACCTGCATATCCTCCCATGAATAGAGATCCATAAAGGCTCTATAGAAAAGGTCCTTGGGTGTCCGGATGCCACATTTGAAAAACACAAAGCACTAGTCCCTTGAGTCTTGGCTAGGGGGATGCATTGAATAGAAAACAACGGAGACCACCAGAGGCTCTGCTGATTGAAAGAAAGACCATTGTGAAAGGAATCACCATCCCAACGGAGCCAGGGATTAATAGCTTCCCAAGCTTTCCAAATGCTCTTGATGATGAAGGTACCCTAAATTTGAATAGGTTCTTTCATAGTGAGAAAGGTCTGGAGACCAATGCCCTTCCAAGATGGCCTATGAACTAGAAATCCAGAAGAGATGCAGTGCCTGACAAGAATTTTCCAGGCCTCATCACCAGTAAGAGCATGGATAATCCACTTTGCACAGAGAGCATGCCCCTGTCTCTGAGTGGAGAGAAGGCCAAGGCCTCCAGAATCATGAGGAAGGCAACAAAACTCCTAGGAAACCCTATGAAACCCATGGCCGTCAGCACCAGAGGCCCAAAGAAAATCTCTGAGCAGACATTCCAGCTTGAGATAAGAAGCCTTAGAGGGAGCCCAACATGAGGAGTAGTAGACATGAGTAGCAGCCAACACTTTGGAGAAAATCTAAAATTTCCCAGCAAGGGAAAGAGGCTTGCAGATCTAATATTGTAGCTTTTTTTCAATCTTGGCAATCACAACATTCCATAAATCCACAGAGGAGCCATAGAAAGCAAAGGGAATGCCCACGAAGTGGAAAAATTCCCCATGTTGAACCCATTTCTAGCCAAAATTATTAAGCCAAGTAGGGACTGGAAGAAAAGACTGTCTGAAACAAAGAGTTTTAGACCATTGGATAGCAGATCTAGAGGCTTGACAAAAGGTGTCCAGGCACTGCAAGGCATTGGAGATGTTCTCCTCATCCTCAATAAGAGTGAGAAATGATTCATTAGCAAAGTGACCATTAAAACGTTGGGAAGAGGAATCAGGAAGGGAAATGCCACGAACCAAACCAGAGGAAATAGAGTTGGCAAGCAAATACCCAAAGCCTTCAGCAACAAGCACATATAAGGCAGGAGCCAGCGGACAACCTTTTTGGATGGATCTAAAAAGCCCAAAAGTATCAGATTGAGACCCATTGATGGTAATGCACGCAGAGGCATCACCAAAAATCATTTCCACAGACTGTAGGAAGTGAGGACTGAACCCAAGAGCTTGAAGCATAGAAAGAATAAAAGGCCATTCAATGCGGTCATAGGTTTTAGAAAAATAAATTTTGAGGAATAGGGTAGCCTTTTTAGATTGGCGTGCCCATTCCATCCCTTCCTAGAAAACAATAATGTTGTCAAGAATATACCTGGATTTAATAAAAGCAGTTTGTTCAGGGCGGACAATAAGAGGAAGGAGATGTCTGATTTTAAGAGCTAACGCTTTGGCAATTATCTTGTAGGAGATGTTCAACAAGGTGATGGGCCTCCAGTTGTAGATATCCTCTGAATCACCAAATTTAGGTATGAATTTGATATTCCCTTTATTAATTAAAGTACCCAAACTTTTATTGTGAAAGGCCTCGAGTTAGACTTTGTGCAGGTCAGGACCAACAATATCCCAAAGGTGTTTGTAGAACTCGCAGGGGAAGCCATCACATCCTGGATATTTATCATTGGCCATAGAAAAATCCACTTCTTTGAGGTCAGAGATGGTAATAAATTGCTCACAAAAGGCACGTTTCTCGACCGCTATGTGGTTTGGAGTAATAGCAATACAAGCCTTAAGAGCCTTTTCTCGCACAACATAATTACCCTGCGAAGCAAACACTTGTTCATAATGCTGAACAAAAGCCTAAAGAATGGCTGGAAGCTTAGTAAGGGTTTCAGATCCTTGTTTAATCTTTTGAATACCAACATTGGTATGCCGGGCTTTGAGAGCATGAAAAAAATCCCTAGAGGCTTTATCGCCAACATCCAACCAGTGGAGGCGAGCTTTGATTTGAGCTCCATGAGTAGCATAGGCATCAAAAATTTGCTTCTCATGTCGGAGTTGGGCCAGCTTAAGCTGGAGTGCAGAATCAAAGGGGTTCAACGCAAGTGAATCAACAACATTGCGAAGAGCCTTAGTGTTAGCTTCATAAGCATGCTTCCTGTAGCAAGCTAACTCGTGGTCGTAAATGCGAGGAAATCTTGTAGTACGGGTGATGGCATCATTCCACCATTGAATCCAACCAAGATGACTGTGGGGCCGAGGCTCTAAATTCCAAACTTGAAGAATGTGAGAAATAGTGGAGGCATGTATCAGCACTGACATGTTGAGATAAAACTGCGTCTGGGCATCCCTTCTGGCAAAGGACTACCAAGTGATGGAAAAATAAATGGGGAAGTGCTATGATAGGGTAACATCTGTTAGAGGAATGACAGGTAGGCCTTGATCCTCAGAAAAAGAGAAAAAGGATTGAGCCGTTATCATAGCATGATCTAGCCTCTTAAATATGCGGTCAGAGCCAGCTCTGAAATTAGACCAAGTATGCCAAACCCCACCCTACTGGCGGCGGTTAGCATTGGGATCAAAAAGGCCCAATTTATTGCGCATGTGGTACCAAGCTTCTCTCTCCCCAGCTGTCCAGCGAAAAGGCGTAATCCCTTTCTTGTCAGAGGCCAGCTCAACCATGTTAAAATCCCCACACATAACCCAAGTAGCAAGAGGCAGATTGTCTGCCAGCCAACACCAAAGTTGAGATCTTCGACAACATCATTGGGGGCATAAACATTAATGATACCAAAAGAATGATTATGAAAAGATAGAAAAATCCAGGTGACACGCTGCATTGGATCAGATCCATGAGCAATAACAAAATAATGAAGGTGAGGTGATATAATAGTAATGACACCGCCTTTACCAGCTTCATGCTGAGAAGAAAAGACAATGTCGTCTGGCTATATGACATGACATGCAGAGTTAAGCAGGAACCCATAAATTTTAACCTCCTGTAAACATAACACATCCAGACTGTGAAGTATGCAACGGGTATCACGAACATAGTACTTTCTGGAGAGGTCAGTTAGACCTCACACATTCCAGGACAAAAAATTCATAAAAACTCTTGCATGGTTTCCTCGTCCCCAAGAGAGGAGAAACTATTTTGCAAGAAGGTTGGTACAGAGCCAAAGCTGGGGTGTAAATCTCTAGAAGAGATAAACCGCCTTTTATCTGGGTCGTCCGTGTGTCCATCAGGAATGCGAGACCGATGCAAAGACCGGGAGGAAACTGAAGAAACCGCTGGTGGTACG
This sequence comes from Thuja plicata, assembly GCA_018584345.1. Lineage (NCBI taxonomy): Eukaryota > Viridiplantae > Streptophyta > Pinopsida > Cupressales > Cupressaceae > Thuja > Thuja plicata. The sequence continues at coordinate 829,847 of MU228135.1, read as the reverse complement.
AGCACCACTTTTCGAGTGGAAGGCTTCACGACAGAGCTTTTCCCCTGGATAACAGGGTTTGAAATAAGCGGCGGTGGCGCATCAGTGGAAGGAGGATATTTTCCAACTGAAGGTTCTAGAGATGAAACAACAGAAAAAGTGGCTTGCATCATCTTGGAGCTTGAGGCATTCCTGCCTTTTCATGAAAATGTAGTCCATTCTTCTTTTTTTCCAGCTTTCGTATTTTTGGCTGGTGCTTCCTTGGGCGATGGTTTTACTCGAGGGGTAGCTAGCGGGAAATCCTTAATCTTGTGTTCTGCCGATTGACACCGATAACAGGTGTTGGGAAGGTTCAAATAGAGCACTTTTTGAGAAATGGTGAGAGAACCAACCTGGATTTCAACAGTGTCCTTGAGGTCCCTAGAAAGGTTGACCTCAACACAAACACGCTTCTAAGGACGGGCATTGAAAAATTTGTCATGTTCCATGACAATGACCTTACCAAGAGTTTTAGCAAAATATTTAAACTTTTGAAAAGTATGAAAAAGGGACCACCACCAAATCAAGAAAGATTGAAAAAATCAAGCTTGTAAGAAATGGCAATGTAGCCTTGATTATTCAAAGGTGACATCGACAGGTCACTATTTACTTCCTCTAAAAAAATGAAGCAGATATATTTTGAAGAATAGAATTGTGCATTGACCTGCAACAAGGAATCCCTAGAGCAAGACAATGAATATTGAAGGGTTACCCACATCACAGGTAAATGTAGCTATGCATCCCAAAGCATCTCCATACCTATGTCTTCTGCAAAGGAATTCCATGGCTGAGAAATTACTTGAGAAATGTAATCATTTGCCCATGCTGGCGGCGGATGGGTGATTTCCAAGGCTGGGTCTTTATTTTCCAAAGGACATGAGGTATAGTTAGGTTTTGTTTGAGAAGCAGTGAAATCCTCCCTTGGCAGAGTACAAGAAGAAGAAGAAGCAGAGCAGCCTGTGAGTCGCTGCACAACTGCCTTGAAATCTTTGGGCTGAGTGTGTATAACTTCAGGAGATCGGAGATATATAACAACAGGTTTAATCTTTGTACAGTTGTGAGAGTCCTTGGAAATCTTGAGAGCGGCGGGTCTCGAACCTATGATCCCCGTTTCTCTTTTACTCTTTGCTCTTTTCGCCTTATCCATTGAGCAATTATATAATTCTGTGCGTATCTTAATCAAGAAAGATTGATTTTCTCTTTTCCCTGAATTTACAAGCAAATGTTGTAGAGAATTTATAAGCAACTGGTTTTATGTTTGACCTGGTCTCAACGTTAACTACGCACAGGACACATTCTTCATCAGACTCGTTCTTATTTAACACTACCAAAATGATTTTCCTGTGTCACCTCTCGTCACTTATTTAATTTATACTTTTTCACTAAATAGGAGGAATTGGATGGGAATTGGCATTATCTAATTCTGGATAATGCCAAATTCCATGTTTGGGTCCTTGAAAAAAAATGGAATTGGAATTCTGAAATTCTCATTTTGCCCCCAAAATGGGAATATCATCTTCCACCTAAATAGGTGGAATTGGAATTTTGAATTCCAATTCCAATTTTTACAAAAGCAAATTTAATATTTTGTGGGATCCGTGACTATAAGGATGTATATTATATTTCTATAAGGATGTATATATATACACACATGTGTATATATGCATGTGTGTATATATATACATGTGTGTATATATACACATGTGTATATAAACATACATGTATGTGTATATATACATACATGTATGTGTGTATATGTGTATATATACATACATGTATGGTGTTTGTGTATATACACATGTGTGTATATGTCTATATATATACACATATGTATGGTGTGTGTATATATGTGTATATATACACAAATGTGTGTATATGTGTATATATATACACATGTGTGTATATGTGTATACATGGATACACACTTGTATGTGTATATGGTATGTATATATACACATGTGTAGATGTATGTATATATACATAAATGTGTGTATATGTGTATACACATGTGTGTATATGTGTATATATACACACATGTGTGTATATGTGTATACATGGATACACACTTGTATGTGTATATACACACATGTATGTGTATAAAAACACATGTATGTGTGTGTGTATATGTACACAAATGTGTGTATATGTGTGTATGTGTGTGTATACACACACATGTGTGTATATGTGTATACATGTGTGTATATGTGTATATATGTGTGTATATACACATATACACATGTGTATATATATACACAAATATATACATGTGTATATACATGCACATGTATGTATATATATATACACGTGTGCATGTGTGTATATATACATACCATATTCAAAGAAATTAAAAAATAAAGAATTAAAATTCCTTAATGCATCTTCTCATTCATCTTCCGAGTGAACCAAATGGGTCAAACCATATTCTAGATTTCATTTTGAGGATAAGCATCTTCTTGAATATACAGCATCTTCCTGAATTGACCATATCCATGATATGGTATTCCAGCTGCCAAACGGGTCCTAATGTTATTCAATACTTTTCCAAGTTGGTATACGAAAGCCGCTGTGATTGTGGAAAATCCATCCTTTAAGATACTGCCAGTAATACAATATTTATTGTTTAATACTAGGTTTACACCGATACAGTCATAATTCATTTGTATCTACACTTTATACTTTTTTGGCTATTCTCAAAATTAGCTATTTCTTGCTTTCTTTTCTTTGTAGTTGAATCTTTATGTTTGGATTAATTTCTATATAGGTTTACATTTATTAAAAAGGGAACTTTGTTTAATGCAATTTTCTTATGAAGTTAAATTATTTTTTATATTAATTATTCAGTCAGATTATTTCTACCATGTTTAACTATTGATTTTATTTATGAATAATAAAGTTTGATTGTCTTGTAAATCTTATGCAGTACAAGAAACTCATCTTAAAGTTTTTAAAATTCATATTCCAATTTTGTTGATCCTAACTATTATTTTTCTATCATGAACCACATTTGTACATGTTTTACATAATTAGGTATTGTACCATTAGAATCGTATACATTACACTTACTTTTTTAAATAGCACAATTTCCCAAATTGTCTAGTTTCTATGTAAGTGTATTTAATTTATTTGATTGCAATAAGGTTAATCTTAAGAAAATATTATCTTTCCTCACTGATTCCTAATCCCTTGGGCCTCACCATTTTTGATGCTTAATTTTTCTGGTAAAGGAAGAAGATTATTGGGGTCATTTCACAAGCGAGGGATCAGTACAAATTGCTAATATATTATATTTGGGTTGTCTACATCACAGAGGTAATTGCAGGGCTGAAATTCTGTCAATGGTTTGAGGGAATTGAGGTTTGAACTGGTCTCAAAATGTGTCTTTCCTCACCTCTCCTTATCTATTAAATACATTTTTTTTTCTGTCATTTAATAAAAAACTCTCCAGAATTACCCTGTCAAAGCCGCTAGGAGTACGTAGAACTCATTCTCTCACGCGACCATTGAGATGCTACGTATGATTATGTATTTATTGTTTGCGGGGATATAAACTTGTTCAACATACTTGTAGACTTCAGAATGTAACATCTCGGCAGTAGACTTCGACCAATTTTCCTTTTAATAAATAAATCTTATTTTACTCTGTATTTATAGTTACATGTATAATATTATATATAGTCTTGCTCTTTAATTGGTTTATTTCATGTGTAACTTTATTCAAATTTTTAGTTTATTCGTTAAAAAATAATAATGAAGAAATATTATTATTTATAAAATATTGTTACATATATAAAATAAAAGGTTGAAATAATCATATTTTAAAAATGAAAATGAAGAAATAATATAAAATAAAAAATGTTTATAGCAAGTAGTTATGTGGTGAGAGTAAGAGTCGTTTATGTGGTTAGACATTGTACAAAGTGTATAATTAAGATATCACAAATTAAATCGTAATTAAGTGTGTTTCAAAAAGAAAGCACACACAGTACAAACTAGAAACTATTGCATCTTCATCTAATAAAATGTGGAACAAACTAGAAACTATTGAATCTTCATCTAATAAAATGTGGAAATTTAATGTCAACTAAAGGAGTTATTATAATGCTATTTAAAATGTGTACATTCTAATAATTTAGTTGTTATTATGGGTTTATGGATGATTTTGCAAAAATGTAGAGGGAAAGGTGTCATTTGAGTTGCTGGATTTTAATAAATTCTTCTTGTATAGACCTTATCACTCAATAAAAGTAGACATTTTCTTATTTTATTAATAGATAGGAGAAGAACTTAGACCTATATACTTCATTAAATAAAATTCATGACATTTTACTATATTTTAGTAATTTAAAGCTAATGTAGAAAATCAAAGCTCTCTCTCTCTCTCTCTCTCTCTCTCTCTCTCTCTCTCTGTGTGTGTGTGTGTGTGTCTATATATATGGGTGCCAGCAAGAAGTTGAGTCCACTTTTTGGGCAAAAAGTGGAAGTGTTTTCCCTGATTTTCAAGTTGTCTATCAATTGATGTCAAAATTTGAGGCACTTAGAGACTGAATATCAAAAAAATCTACTAATAGAAAATGTAGTGCTCAGAGTCTATTTTTCAAATATGTAATTTATTTAAATACCCACATAGTAGAAAATATATTTAGTAGGCATGTTTAAAAACCTCTTTTTC
>MU228135.1:790165-815731 GCA_018584345.1 Thuja plicata | reverse complement strand
TAATAACTATTTCTTTATTGATAGGTCTAGGTTCATCTTCAATCATAGGTGCATATTCATAATATCTCTCTTGAATCATGAACTTCTCATCAATCTTCACATGTGCACTTTCAATGATTTTCTTCAAACTTAAATTAAAACATCTATAAGCTTTGATCTTAGTAGAGTAACCAAGAAAAATACCTTCATCACTTCTAGCATCAAATTTACCAACACCATCATCTCTCTTGATGTATCACTTTCTTCCAAAGATTCTGAAGTATTTTACTGTAGGTACATTACCAAACCAAAGTTCATAAGGTGTTTTGTCTACGCCTAGTCTTAGTTGAATTCTGTTGATAGTATAGACTATTGTGTTGATTGCATCTGTCCAATAGGTGTGCACAATTTTTCCTTCAATCATGATAGTGCATGCTATGTCAAATATTATCCTTTTTCTCCTTTCTACAATTCCATTTTTTTGAGGGGTTCTGGGTGCACTTAGTTGTCTTTTGATCCCATGTTCTTTGTAGTACTCAAGAAACTTTTTAGAGGTGAATTCTCCTCCTCTATCAGATCTCAGACATTTTTTTTTTAATCCAGACTCATTTTCAACTTTAGCTTTAAATGTTTTGAACTTGTCAAAAGCTTCAGATTTGTCTTTTAAGAATGCAACCCACATCATTCTAAAGAAATCATCAATAAAAAAAATGAAATACCTTTCACCATAGTATGATCTTGTTTGAGTAGGTCCACATAAGTTTGTATGTACTAGATCTAATTTGTTCTCTGTAGAGTTCTATTTCCTTCTAAATGAGGTCCTCACATGCTTTCCCATCACACATTCCCTGCACATTGTATCAACCGGTCTTGCAATACTAGGAAGATGTATTACTTCCTTTACATTTCTTATCTTTACTATGTTGTAAAAATTGATATGACAAAGTATTTTGTGCCATAACCAACTGTCATCCACTTTTGCAACAAAACAACTTACTTCGGAGTTAAGCTGAAAAACATTACCTTTGGTCTTTGAACCTGATGCAATCATGTCGCCTTCTTTGTTGTTAATAATGCATCTGTTGGTTTTGAATTCTAACGGATATCCTTTATCAAGCAACTGTCCAACACTTAGTAAGTTATGATGTAAACCATCAACATATAGAAATTCATCTGTCTTGTTCTTTCCATCTAAGGTGATAGATCCTCTGCCTATGATAGGTTTGGGAGTGTTATCTCCAAATCTAACCATGCCACCTTTGTACTTATCTAGATGTACAAATCTATCTTTTCCACCTGTCATGTGATGTGAACACCCACTGTCTATGATCCAGTCTGTTCTGATGTCTGCTTGTGAAACTAAAGCCAATTCTTGTGCTTTCTTTTTTATCTTCAATTTATATTTCATTAATCATTTTTTCATTATCTTTAATTGCAAAGAATCCAATTTCATCTTCTCTATAATCATCATCAGTCACACCATCTTCAACATGATAGCATTCCTTAGTATATTTGGGTTTGTAATCTGATCTGAACTTCTTGACTCTTGTGGGACACTTGGATGCAAAGTGGCCGAATTTGTTGCATGAAAAACATTTGAATGCTAGTTTTCCTTCATATTTTCCTTTACCTTTCCTTTCTTTCTTAGCAATCATAGCAATGATTTCTTCTAGTTCTGTATCAACTTCTTCTTTCTCAATATTACAAGAGATGCTCAAGGATTTCTTACCATGGACTAAGGCTTTGAAATTTGTTTCAATTTTAGCTTCTGTCTTCAATCTCTATATCTTAAATGTAGATATTTTTTTGATCAAGGTTTCTCTTTTGAAGTCCTTTGAGAATTGCATGGTTTCATCCAAGATGTTTATCTTTCTTTCATAATCTGTTGTCAATGTAGTCATCAGTTTTTCCATTATATCTTCCTTTGAGATTTCTCCACCATTGTTCCTGATTCCTGAGACTGCTTCATTAATCCTCTGATTGTAAGCTCTGATGTTTTCTTCAAGTAGCATCTCTAAATTGTTATATTTTTTCTTCCATGTCTTTCTACGCACATTATTGGCTTGGATGTCTCCTTCAAACATGTCTTATAGGTATTTCCAAATTGAATATGCTTTGTATGCCTTCTTGATCTCCAAAAATTCTATGTCAGATAAGGAACTGATTAGGGTTTCTTTGGAAATTGCATTTTGGGTGAATACTTCCTTTTGTTTGTTAGTAGAGTCTTCTTCTACAAGGTCTTTCAAGTTAGGAACATCAATTGTGTGAGTAGCAACCTCATAGATTTCAAAACCAACACACTGAAGATGTGTTATCATTTTGTTCTTCCAGTCAAGATAATTCTCTCCATCAAACTTAGGACTCTCTTTCCTGAAGTACACAATTTGATCTACGTTAAGATATTAGGCTTTCTCTCCAAGGCACTTGTCTCTGATACCAATTGTTGGAATATTCCCAAGGGATAATTGAGATGAGGGGGGGGGTGAATCAGTTATCAGCTAGTTTTAATTCTTTTCTCCAATTAAGTAAAGAATATCATTAATCATATACACAATAAGATAAAACAAAATAGAACACCACAATTTTGGTTACGGGGAAACCAAAATAGGTAAAAACCTCGGTGGAAATTAGTACCCACAAAGAACTATAATTGAGTATAATAATCCTTGTTGGAAGATATTACAACCTGGTTAGGAATTTATCTTTACAATGCAATAAGTACAGTGACCTGGTTAAGGGTCGGACCCTGTTAGGAGTCTTTTACAAATAACCCTATTAGGGGTGAGGACTCACTGTCCAAAAGAACACTGCTAAAATGATGAAGGTTGCAACCTTCAGTAAAACAGATATACACTATATATGATAATGAACTGTTTGAGTAGACCCATAGTCTTGATCAGTTCTAATGAATTTTATGCACTCTCTTCTTCTTCACATAGATCTTTAACGGATGAATGAAATAGCTTTACTGTCCCAAAATAATCAGCATTCTACTCTGTTTGTTTTCTGTCTCTTTTCTTATCATTCAAATTTAGTGATCTCAAATGAACTACTATATGTATCTTCTCCAAAGGATATGATCACTTCGGCTATAGGAGTCCATTCAATGCTACTCTTGTTGGCTAAACTAAGCACGTAACATATTTAGAACCACGGAACTCAAAATGAATAGACGCATCGCTTCACATAGTCAGCTCCACCAAAATTACCCAAACGTCATGCTTCAAATGAAATATGATTAGCACCTTTGGTTAATTATCTTTGAATCATAACTAAACATGAATCTGAACATGCATATCCCATAGATAGGTGAAACTGAAGAATTAATAAAATTGCTGTCGGCTTTCTAAAAACAATCCTCTGAAACTGTGGCTAGTAAACAGAGTAACATAACTCAATTGTTACTAAACTTCTGAATCCACGTGTATGAACATGTTATCATAACTATGTCTGAAACATAAAACCATTTAGACCTCAAATTTATTAACCGAGGTTTTGGTTTTTTTATTACCCCTCTGTTCATTCCCAATGTTGATTTGCTTATTGAAATTGAAAAGGTCACTCAGTCCCTTCCTGCCTTGATTGCTAAATACTTTTATGTTGGCCTCCTCCAACCAGGCCAATATAGCATCTGAAGTCTTCACGCAGATTAGAGTAACATGAAATATAATTTTATGTTGTTGTTCTAGATGTTTCTTACAATGTATGCAGAATTCTAGATTGTTTTAAAGACCTTCATAAATGAGGCATATGTAACAGGTTATATTTTGAGTTGAGTGGTCAACAGATCATGAGGTAGAGAAGAATCAAAGCTATCATAGTATGCAATATTTTTTTGTCAATATATAAAATCTTATGTTTGTCTTGAATTTCTACTCCCCCTAGTTCCTTCGTATGGTATCATAGCTAGGAGTTTAGGGAAGAGTAGTCATTTTCCAGCAAGAAATAAAGAAAATTGTTCAGAGGTTGCAACAACAGTTTCATGTGTGAAGAAATGACATGAAAGCAAAAAATAACAGTTTGAAAGAAATTTATGAAGAGTGTTTAGATCTTGAATATTTTTGCAGATGTCATATGAGTAAAAAAACATATTGATAGTTTGGAATGATATAGTAATTGTCTTGAGAATGATGTTCATGTTGAAGCCTCTTAGGGAGGAGATCATAGATGATGAACAAAGGAATCTTCTAGTAGGGGAAGATTATAGCCCTAATTTGCAGATAATAAAACAACTATCTAAAATAGCAGAAAATTACTTACCATATAAATTTCAGATGCACTCGTTGCTCGATCCCTCCTCTCGCCTGCGAGCGCTTCGGTACTAGCACTAGAACCCTAGTTGCATGAATGGACAAGAATGTTGCCCAAAAATGAGCTATAAAATACCAAATAGAGCTATGAAAGATAAAAATGTAGCGGTATATAAGGAGTGCATACCTATTTAGGGGAAAAATGGATTAATGTTGCCCAAAAACATGTCAAAATGTCAATGCAGTGTAAGAACCTGCAACAAATGATTCAAGGCAAATGTCAAGGTAAGGGTAAATGTGGAAGAACCTACAGCAAAAATAGACTCACCTCAACCAGCTCCTATGTGCCCAGACCTCCAAACGTCCTACCCACATTACCCAAAGAGTGATCAAATGATCTTGGACCTTTTTTTAATTTTTGTTTATGAGCCTGCATTGGTCAAAAATTTGACAAAATCGGGCTCATAAACATTAAAAGCCAAATTTGGTCAATATTTCGACCAAATTAAGCTCATAATAATAAAAAATTAAATCTAAGAAGCCAAAAAAAGGCCTTGATCGAAATTAAAGGTTGAAAATTGACCTCAAATGTATTCGTGTAATTAAATAGTCATCAGAATTGCCTTGTCAAAACCACTAGGATTATGTAGAATTCATTCTCTCATGCGGCCATTGAGATGCTACATATGATGAAGCATTTATTATTTGCGGGGATAGAAACTTGTTCCACATACTTTTAGACATTAGAATGTAACATGTCATAACCCTAATAGCTACAATAATTTTTTCTGTAATTTTCCCAAAGATTTTTAAAAAAATATTACGTGTCATCTCAACTTAAACCCTTCCGTAATTGCTCCAAAATTTTAGGAACCATGTGAGTGGTTATTAACTAGAAATTTCACCCAAAGGAGGTACAATGGATACACCAATAGGTGTTTTTTGTGAAAGCATAAATAAAGCTTTACGTAAAAAAAAGAAAGTATGTAAAAGTGTCGGTCTACAAACATGTATCATTGTAGAAGATAGTCTGGTACATAGTAGCATTCATTATGGATGAATTAAAGTTGTAGTAGTGTCATACTATGTTTTTTATAGGTCCTAAATAAAAGTAGCATTCAAATGTGTGGAAAGATAAAAAAAAATGTTGTATTTATAATGATAAATCTTCTTTGTTATTTCTTGATCAACAAGTGTGAACCTATAGAAGATAAAATAATATAAAGCCTATCAGGCCATAGAAAATTGAAGGAAAACTTTATTTGAAGATCTATTATAGAGGATCCGCTATGAGAAATGAAGTTAAAAGAAAAATAGGTTTTGTTACCTATAAAAATGAAGAAATAGTTTTTGATTACGATGTAAATATCTTAATTCTGCAAGTATCCTACCTCAGAGATCATTAATGGATTGATCGAGACACATTAGAATCTCATTGTATTTTTCTACACTATTTAGAACTTATCTATATTAAGAAAGATAGTCAACCTAATTATTTTCCTGATTGTATCTTGGCTGAATTCTCGAGGACGTTACCGAGGATATTTTCATAATGTTACAAACAACAATATCCCTAAAAAAATCTGGTAACATGGATTGCAATGATTGCAAGATATGCATAGAACAAATTTTTTGAAAATGCTTTAGAAACTCTCAAGGAAATGTAAGTAGGTGTAAACCCTAATTCAACAACCTTTACTAGCAACCTACTTTCCTGTGATAAAATGAGAGCCTCAGAAAAGCCTTTAGAAACTTTCAGTCAAATGCTATAGGGAGGTATGAAGCTAAAAACCAAACCCTATCATGTGGTTTCTAGGTGCATTCTCTCCAAATGATACAATATACCCAAATAAACCACAAATCAAGTAGAAGAAAGTTGTTGTTGTTACAAAAATCATGAATCCATTCCTCGTAGTTTTGTTTTCGAGAGGTTCTAATTCAAAGTATCCAACATGATAATATGATAAATGTGGAACCAGTTGTGCAAATTATATTCCATCTTAGAAAAACCTTTTTCCATACCTTGATTTCTAGGACAATGATAGAGTATGAATAAGAAAAATATATATCACCAATAGCTTAGAGGACCAACCATTCTTTCTATGATTTGGATATTGTTGTGGTCGAGTTGATTCCAGTTATACTTCCATAAAAGTTTCCATTTTCTACAGTTTCCAATTTTTTTGAGTCTCATGAGAAATAGATCCGGTTAAGGATTGACGTGAATTAGATTGGATTTTGAACACATAAGAAAATAAGAGTTTAATCAAGCTTTAAAAACAAATTGAAAGAGAAATAGATAAAATTAATACCTGCCACTTTTTCCAAGGCAAGACCTAATCCTATATTTGCATAGGAAATGAACATTATCGATACAATTATTGAAAGACCCCAAATTTTATGAAAGTTTGGAATTTGACATGGGATAAGTTGTGTCATTCCAAAAATGATCATGAAGGTGGTTTATGAAAAGTGCGTGGATAGTCATATCCATTCTTGTGATAGAAATGATATTGCATGATTTCTATACAATGTTAGGATCCAATTAGATTAGCTATAAAAAAAAATACAAAGTTCTAATGACAAGTGTCAGGTCATTAGGTTGTATAAATGGGCAGCCAAAATATATATATTAGTCACATGAAATCATGAAACAACTGATACCCATGTTAAGTTTAAAATTTTGAAAAATTGAAGAATGAATTAAGTAGAAGTGGCTTGAATAGATAAACTAGAGTTTCTAAATATTGGAAGTAGGATGTGATACTGACAATTACCTATCTTTTAACTTCTAACAATCACACAAAAGTATTTAATAACAACTAGTGAAACCCACTAACCCCTATTTAAAACTTTGCTAGGAGCTTCAAGTAAATACTTAGTGGGTTTCAAGTACTCCTCTTGGGGAATATTTAGTGGGTTTCACTTGATGTAGTATTTAAACCATTATTAGTTGAGGCTACAAATACGTGATTAGGTCTTAAAAGTACTCCAAACCATCCATGATTTAGAATTTTTTTGAAAATTTTGAAAGAAACCAAGGAACTATAAACACAGTCAATGGAAAATAAAGAGGATGCCAAAGAAAAAAAAAAGTGCAAAAGGAAATATTACACAATAAGACAATGAACTATAATGATGGAGAAATTTAAAGTATTTGCAGTGAGATATCAAGCTTGAAGAGACAAAACATGAAATATTAACAAGGTGGAAGAATCAAAGACCACTTTTTTCAAAATCCAAAGATGAACAAAATAAATTTTGAAGACAAAAAATGATCATTTTTAATAAGGACGTTAAAGGCACTAGTGTCAAATTGGTATCATAGAAAAATTATTAACATAGAAAAATAAGAAAGACCAAACAAGGGATAAATGTTGATTAGACCGACAATGAGACAAAAGTATGTGAATATGGGTTTCAGTGAGGTAACTTAAAAGAACAAAAATGACATTAGTAGAAAAATTAAATAGTTATTTCACACAGAGGCCAAAGATAAACAATCCAAATAAAGACCTATCTATCTGTATCACAAAACAATAATATGGAAATGATTAATTAACTATGATCCTATTTGATATCATAATATGGGCATATGCCATTTTATTATATGACATTGCAACTAATTTATTAGGTAAAATAGTTGAAGACCAAGCACGTCAAACAAGGAGACAATTATTTTCTCTTTTGGAAAGAAATAGAAGTTCTATTTAAATATATTATTTATGTTAAACAAAGTTAATCCGTGTAAGAAATTAATGATGAGAATGATGGTAATAAAAATACTGCAAATCAAGTTGGATCCGTCAATTATATTATAAATAGTTTTGTCCCCTTACTAATTAATGATACAATTAGTTACAAATTATCTTTAATTATTTACTATTTACTATACAATAGAAACATACTAAAAACAAAACTCCATTCTTGCTCTGAAGTGTTGGAGGCTTTGATCACTTATATCTTTTCTACAATATATCACCACACTCCATGAACATTAATGTATGTGTGTCAAGACCTTTTTATACCTCCATAATTTTTGTCTATGAATCTAAACTGCTTAATGTCCATTCTGTGACACCTAAATTACATCGGACAATCTCCCTAAAAATAGTAGGGGAAAAAATACATGATGTAATATCAAACCCCTTTAACATAGTGCAATATAGGAATTTTTTTTGTAAGGCAAAGCATTTCCACCCACCCTGCATTACTCTCGGTGGGATAGGGCAGTCTAAATGATATTAATAAGGGGCGGGAATGTCCCTAGTGTAACATCAACTCCATAGGTGAAGGGAAATCTAGCTTAAGTTAGTACCACCAAGCACATCCTTTGTGCAATATCAACCCAATCGAAATAAGGAAACTAAACTAAATGACACCATGAGAATGAAAAATTATAGAATGGGGATATGAGAATTAAAGTTGACTCAATAGGTGATTGAAGTAAATGATTTTAAGACTTCCAAATTGTTCTTTGTTTAAGATTTGGTACCCAAAATACAAAGAATAAGGAAAAGTACTGGACCCAAAAGATTCCTTTTTGCCTCTTTCTTTTGATAATACTCGGGTGATTTGTATATGGATCTCTGAGTTTTTATTGATTTGATCCCTTTAGTAATCTGAAAATCATCAAAAAAATCAATTAATTATCAAATTTATCACTTATACAACTTGAATTTGATTTTTCTTATCATTAACCAAATGCAATTCAGAACAGACTAAATGCAACTCAAAATAGACCAAATGCAACTCAGAACAGACTAGATGCAACTTAGAATAGACCAAATGCAACTCAACATAGACCAGATGCAACTTAGAATATACCAGATGCAACTCAAAATAGACCAAATGCAACGTAGGACATACCAAATGCAACTTAGAATAGATTAAATGCAACTCAGAATAGACCGAATGAAACTCAAGATTTACCAAACATTTATGCAGAATCTCCTAAATGATATGCAAAATTTTCTAAATGATATGAAAATTTCACTAAAGAGATGCAAATTTTTCCAAATGATATACAGATTTCTCTAAATTCTATGCAAATTTTCATAAAGGACATACAAATTTCCCTAAATGAGATGCAAAATTTTCCAAATGAGATTCAAACTTTCCTAAATGATATGCAAACCTTCCAAAATGTCATGCAAAATTTACTTAATGATAAAATTCATGAAAATGCATAGCATAACCCTCAAATAAATATTTTTTATCATCTAAAACCAAATGCAAGCTTATTTGGACCAGGTGCGAGCTTCTTTAGACCAAATGCAAGCTTTCACGGACCAGATGCGAGCTTTGATGGACCAGGTGTGAGCTTTGATGGACCAGGTATGAGCTTTCACATACCATGTGCGATCTTTCATAGACCAATTGCAAGCTTTCACAGACCAAGTGTGAGATACTTAGTACCAAGTGTGAGACACTGAGTACCAAGTGTGAGAGTGTTTACAGGTGCGAGCTTCTTTATACCAGGTGCAAGTTTTTGTCAATTTTGGAGAATCTGCAATGTAAAATATTCAAAATTGATGTTAGAATGCGAGGCTTGAGCCCCACGATGGGCACAAAATGTAGTCCATAAACCTGCAATTTAGAAACCTACATGAAACATTAGTTCAACATACTTTTCAACCAAATTTGAAAGATCTAACTAGGTTAATCAATTTTGAAAGTGAAAGCAAATTAAGAGCATCTCATGGATCTCTATCTAGAAGGACTAAATGAATGCTCTCAGTTGCAAAGAACCCTAAAGTGACAACCACTAGAACTAGAATTGTGCTAATAATGATGAAAATATGGATCTAAGATGCAAATGTGTGCAAATTAAGATGAAATGCCCTACTCTATGCTCAAAATCTATGTAAACATGGATGATTTTTCTATTATAACAATACTATTCAAGAATGCTTCAATGCTAAATGCCCAATTCAAGATACAATTAAATGTGCATTCTTACTCTAAATGTGAATTGGTAAGTTTAAACTAAGAAAATCATCCTATTTATAGGAATTCCCAAGGGTAGGGGGTGAGTTTGATTAACCAAGGTCAAAGTAGGGTTGAGGTCAAGGTTGAGCGATGAGTTTCAAATAGGGGGACAAGGTGACAAAAGGAGTGGTGAGGATAGAAAAGTTTGGATTGATCCATGTGCTCTCAATCCTTTCTTCTCATTGGTTACTTGATTCTTTGTTCCCTTTTTGAAAGTAATTAGGATTTAATTAATTCAACCAAATTAATTAAATTATCTATGTAAGGGGATTTGATGGGTTGCATTTGATTTATTTAATTGAACTATATAACTAATTAATTTAATCAATTACATAGTATAATTAATCCCTTTTGTCTTAAATTTAATTAATTAATGGCTTTTTTATTTAATCCATTATGTTGCCTTGCTTTGATCCCTTTAACTTTGGTTGACTATGTTTGAATTTGGTTGACCAATTTAGGGTGTCTATAATAATCATTTGACCAGGCTAGTGGCGGTGGATGGTGATACTCCTATAAGATAGTTTGTTGTCACTAGTTTTGTCAAAGTCATGATAGTCAAATGGAGACAATCAGTAAAAGGAAGAATACACTAAGGCAGACAGTCGGTAAAGAGGAATATAAAAGACACTGAGCACCAAACAGTTATCAACACCGAGTTAAGCAGTGACAGGTACTAATCAGTGATAGTCACCGAGTCATCGAGAAAACTTAGTCACCAAGAAAACGTGTATGTCATCGAGTAAGATCATAGAACATTATTGAATAGACCAGAGCCGACATAACAATTCAAATTTGAATACATTAAACCTGGACGAAGAGTGGGAATTCTTTCATAGTATTCAAGATAGAAGTTAGGTAAAACATTGGGATTGCAATAACATGATTGCACATGATCATGAGGAAACTCAACCAATGAAAGAAAAGCATAATAAATGCGTTGGGAATGAAGCCAACCTTGCACCACTTCAAATCCACTATAGAGGTAGGATCTAATTAGGTTAACCACCTTAAGATCATTTAAAAGAAACAAAACAAAAAGATGATAGATAATGGTGAATATTGCAGAGACAAAAGTAGTTACAATGACAGAGCTAATGGAGTTAGAATACAAAATTTCTAAGGTGCAGAACAGATAAGTTACCGAGTGCAGAATGAGGTAATGTACTTACAGAGTATAAAGAGTCTGGACAACATTATGGTTGATGAATACTTGCAGACATTTTTGTAATAGTTATTGTAAATTAGTTAGGAGAGTAGAAATACCATTCAGTGGGTAGGCCCTAATAGTTATTATTTTGTAAATCATCTAATCAGGTACATCTCTTAAATGAAAGATTGTAAAATCCTTTAACAAGGTAGACTAAATAAGTCTTTTGTAATTTTAACCAAGTATAATACTCCTAAAAGGGTAAGCTATTAGAAGTGGCTAAAATTGTAGCTCGAATTGAGCAAACTTTATACTACAGCAGTGAAGGATTGTGGGTGCCATCTCCACCACAGTTTTTTCCTCTAACAAAGAATTTCTACTTGACCAAAAATCATGCAGTTATCTATCATAATTTTCTAATTTACTTTACATTCTTTTCAATGGTTTTATGAATGATATTTAGTTCGGTGAAGAGTAAAGAATAGTAGTTAAAATTTTTAGAAGTACTGATTCACCCCTCCCCTCTTAGCAGTTACCTTTCCATAGATTAATCCAACAATTGGTATCAGAGCTTGGAATCTTGAGATAAGGGTTTAACCACTTGAGAGCAAAGATCATGACTATGGAAAACTAAAAGAAATCTAAGAAGATTGATAGTCTTAAGTTTGAGTTGGAGAGTGTGCAAGAAGTGATTGAAGATCTAAAAAGAAAGTTCAAAAAGTCCTTAAAAGTGAGAAAGAAATTGTGTAGTGAGCTGAAATCCACACAAGAGCATGTTGATACTCTTGAGACAACATCTGAAAGTAGTCTGGGTGATGAAGCCGATTCATCCATTGCAAAACTCATGGAAAAGAACAAGAAACTCACTTAGCAACTAAAATTGGCAAAGATAGATCAAGAAACACAAGCATTTAGAATGAGTGAGATACTTGAGTTTAAGGGAGCAGTTGAAGATGCATTGAAATTAGGCGAAGAAGACAAAAGATAGTTTGAGACAAGAATAGCTGAGAAAGACAATGAGATCATGAGGATAAGACAAGTACATTATAATATGATTGATCAACTAGCGAGATTAAATCTACAGTTGACCAGGAAAGAATTTGAGAATCAAGCACTAAAGTTTGAAGCTGATAGATTGGCCAGAGAATTGAAATCTGAAAAAGAAGCCAATGAGCTACTAAAGAGAAATGAAGAAACACTGAGATCATTGGATGAAAAAATTAAAGGTCAAAGCCAACTGAAAGACAAAACCAGACTTGGATTCAATAGAAAGGGAACTACTGCGAAAGGTGATTCCTCTAATCAAGCTGACAATTATGACACTTCTACCCCACCGAAGAAAAACAAGCCTAGTCGCCACTATTGTGGGAAACCTAGACATACTACAAATGTATACAAAAGTAAAAGAGGTAAGTCATCGAGTTCACCTAAGTTTGATGGACATTGTTATAAATGTAAAAAGTATGGGCATCAAGCATAGGAATGTAGATCAGAGACTAAAAACAAAAAAAGAAAGCCAAAGTTTGATGGATAATGCAATAATTGCAACAAGTATGGTAAAAATCTGAAGAATGCAGATCAGAAAAGAGAAATGACAAATGGGTACCGAACTGACAAAATATACCAAGCAATCGATAGGGTACATCTATACCATAGGACTCTAATACAAGGATATCATGTTTAGTCTATGGAAGATATGGACATATTTCTACAAAATTCATGTTGCTACATGGAATATAAACAATATAATATCTTGGAGAAACCCTGGCATGACATGCTTCAATTGTCACAAGCTAGGTCACCTTGCCAAAGACTGCAGGTATCAAGGAAAAGCTCCTACCGAGGAAGAAACATCTGTGAAACCAAAAGTAAATGTTGAAGAAATGAGAGATCAGATAAGTAAGACATGGAGAAGAAAGACAATGGATGATGGAACATCATTTAGGACAGTTGAAAGCACCTTGTCCTTCAGATCGGGTGCATCTGACTCTGCCTAATCAGTTATGAGGTACAAGTAGGAACTCCAAGTTAAAATTTAAAATCTTAAATCGGTTCCTAGTATGTGTCCAGAGATCCATATTAGCATACTTAGATGCATTTGGATACATATTGTTAAGTTTATGTTTTATATTTATTCAGTGAAAGGAATTATAATATTGAAATTGGGTAAAAGGAAACCGGTAAATTTAATTGGCGGATGATTAATTGCTACTCCTATGACCATTGGAAACCCTAAACCTAGAAAAAGATTTAAATAGACCTTGTCATATATTATTATCACTCACTGTCTTCTAGATCATTGTGAACAAAGTTGCAAAGCTAAGACTTCAAGCGAATTCGAGCGATCGTGAAGGTAACCCTAAACTATTTTGAGCACATTTGAATCTACTCAAGGTATTTGTGGTATTTCCCTATCCATGTTGGTGTAACTAAGTCATTAACACAAACCCTAGTTAGAATATTTATATTTGAAAATAGGATATGGTCCCAAAAGCTCAAAATCCAGTTGTAGTTGAGAATGTTGAGCCTGTAAGTCCTAAGTATAAACTACCGCCCACTAAGGAAGCTGAACCAGACATGATGGGAGAAATTTCTTCCATTTTGGATAGATTTTTATTGATCGAAGATGTGCGAATGTTCATCCATTGTAAATTTGAGGAAATCTGTGAAGCAAAAATTAATTTATCTTACTAGAAGTTATGTGCAGACAGGAAACTAAAGAGCGATCATGTTCATCTGGAGTCAAAAGTTTTGACACATGCACTACATATCTCAAGGGAATTCAAAATTGAGTAGATAAGGATGGTCCTTAGCTGAGTACAAGAATAATTTATGTGGCTAGATCAACCGATGAAGATCACAAAGGATGCGTTACACATTATAATTTTTTATCCGATTGGAGACAAGCCTAAAGTTATCAAACAAATTGAGAAGAAAAAGCTAAGTGAATTAACCTAAACCAAAGTGGATGGGAGAATTCTGAAAATTTCTACTATTGAAGACCCTGATTTCAAATTCGCATTTAACATCTTGTCCTACTGAGTATTTCAATCATCCAGAGTGTACACCTTACCTTGTGGATCTGTTGATTTGGTTTACAGTATTGTAAAGAAAGATATGTAGATTGATCTATGTGGGATATTGTTGAAACAACTTGAAGAAAACATGAACACTATAAGGAAAGAAAAGAAAAACACATTGAAGTTAGGCTTACTACTGGTATGCATATACTTTTATTTTGAGAACTACTTTCAATTTGTTGGAAATGTGACATGGAATGTTGATAAGCCTATAATTTATCAAATCAATGAGTACATTCAGGGTCTAGGATAGAATCTTGATATTGTTTTTGATTAAGTAAAAAAGGTTTTACAGGGTTCCTGAAACCTAAAACAAAGATTAAAATATCAGAGTTAAAGCATCAAAACAGAGCGAGTTCAAAAGGTAGGACAGGTCACAGAAGGCTAGAGCAAAAAGTAAAACTTAACTTCTAAAAAGTAGATATAAACAAAGAAAGCAATAGAGGCCAGGGAACATCAGGATAATTCCACCATGATATTGGCTTCCTCAGCCTCCTTCAGCTCCATGTTGGCTGCCAAATCTTTAATTTCTTGGATCACCATCTCCAGGTCCTTGTCTTTGGTGTTCTTGGTCTAGGCACGGGTACGCTTTCCTGGCCCCTATTCAATGTTTTGTACAGCCTCTATATCCTTGTTGGTCGTATCCTTTCCAACCAGTTTCTCCTCCATCTTCTCAGTCTGAGCATTGGTTTTCTCTCAGACTATTTTAAGAGTGTTATAGCTTTGATTTTCTATTTTCTTAAGGGTTGTTTTGACCCTAGTCATGATTTCCTCCATTTTTTGGATGCGAGTGCATAGGTTACTCACATCCACCATTTCATTGTTCCCGTTCCCCATGTCAGTGCCATTTACCCTATTTTTGAGGTCTTCCACCTCGTGATAGAGCCACTTGATCATCCTATAGTTGTCGAGGATGCTATTTCTGGAGTTGGTTAGCAGGTCAATGTCAAATTCCCTAGTGTTATCGCTAAGCACAACCAGAGAGGGGTCAATTACCTCATCTAACTTAATACGACCACCATCTCCTACCAGAACCTTGGGGTTTATGATCTCTCTTGTTATCCCCATTTTATTTGACTTTGTGTTGAAATCTCTCCACCCAATGATCTTCCCCTTTTCCGCCATGTAATAGCTAAAATCCTTCTCCTATTCCATCCCAGTGTTGGTTTGATTAGTGTTCTGCATAGGAGAATTATTGTCCAGAATAGGGGAAGTGCTTTGAAACTTGTCCTCCGAGGATGACCTATAAACAGTCACTTCCCTATCCTTATCCTTTCTTTTTGGGGGTTTCCCATATTTAGGAAGCTTTCTCTTTTTTCTTTTCCCGCCAGTCAGATACTTCTCACAATCAAAATCCATGTTTTCCTCATTGTATTCCTCATCAGAGGAAATACTCATGGTGCTCTATTTTTTATGGGTTACCATGATCTCTTTTTTAAATTTCACCAGATTGCCCTTTTTCTTCTTTGCAGAGGAACCCTGGATGCTCTTTTTAATTTCATAAACCTCATCATCATCAAAATGCATGCCCGTGCTATCTTCTTTGTCCAAGGGGATGTAGTCGGATCCTGAAGCCTCCATTTCCTCTTTCTAGTTCACCTCTTTACCCATAATCTGGGATTTCAAGTAATTGTAGACGAGCAATAAGAGCCCTTCATGCATGGCGGGATTACCTATGGATTTTTCTCTATAACCGGTGATATTATCATTTATGGAAGCATAAAGGTAAAAGGGGATAGATACCAGCATGCCATGGAAAAAATGATTCAAAAGCATGAAGTGGTGGGTATGGATTCTATCAAACCTAGAGTCTAGGGTAATGTAGTAGATGATGGCATGGAGCACAAACTGCCACAGAATTTTCAGCCCATCAGGCAAGTAATGGGTGCTGACTTTGGTGAGCTCATTCTTTTCCTCCTTGTCTCTAACAAAGTCACTGATGGAAGCATTTGAAATCTTTCTGTCTCTGTAGAATTCCTTCCCAACTATGGGAATCCCCGTCACCACAGAGATAATTTCTTTTGTCACTGTGAACTTTCTTCCCTCAATTTCAATGCTGCCTTCATCCCAGTTTTTGATAAAAAATTTAGTAACACACGGCTTCCCACCATGGAGACTTTCAATAAAGGTGGAAATAACCCCATTTTTAAGGTACTTCCAAACCTTTGTCCGCCTTTTCCTTTTTTTTCATATTTTCATATTGATATTGTTATGAATGATTACTTCTCTAAATTAAAAACAAGAATGCAATAAAAATTTAGATTTCCACCTCAATTAATTGAGAAATATCATGACACTATTTTCTTTGAAGTGGACACTGACTCATGTATTATCAAGGAAGTTGAGCCTAGAAATATCTAGATACATCCTATGGGATACGAGATGGATATGGACATTGCATCTCAAAATATTGAGACTATGTTAGCTAAACCTGTTGATAAACGAACCAAGAGATAGTGAACATCTGAAGAAGTTAAGGCTAAGATTAATCAAGGTATATTGGTACCTAAAATTCAAAGAAAATCTAGCAAGATGATTGATAATCTATCTAAGAATTTGGGAATTGATGAAGAAGAAGATGAGGCAGAACCCTCTAAAGTGGAAGGAGAGAAAACACAAGTGTTGAAGCCTTCACCAAGCCCCAAATCTACTAGATAATCAACAAGGTCTACAACATCATTAAAATAAAAGAAGAATTCTATTGAACCGAAAAGGAAAACATATGTAAGAAAAAAGAAGGAAAAATACTAGACTGAGGAGAAGATTGAAGATAACACCAGATAGTGACACAAAGATTTAAGAAAACTCAAAGTTGTTAAGAACAAGCCTCCAACACCAGGAAATGTAGATGAAATGTTAGCCATAATGAAGAAGTATGGAACATTCAGAGGAATGAAGCAAGCAAAGTACAACACTCAAAGTAAAGAGAACATGATAAAAATTAAAGTTGAAATTGTTTACTCTTTACACAAATTTAGATATACACCACTTGAATTTATCAGGTTCTTACCTAGTGAGTTATAGAACAACATATATGCAAGATGGAAATATGCTATGAATGCACAAAAATAAATGACATAAATATCTCTTGTGCTAACTATACCAAACCTATATGTACAAGAAATTGAAGAGACATTGAAACAACATTCTAAATGATTCGTTGTAAAAGGAAGATCATTAAGAATTATGATACAAGAATTGGAGCAATTACAGTTAGAAACCGATGCAAAATGGAGAGAGATATTCAACATCAAAGAGGTTGAATCTCAAGGTGAGAAAGAAAAGGAGAGCATATCCGATGAAGTTGTCAAAGATGATCAAGGTAATAACAATCCTATTGATTTGACAATGGACACCGATGAAGTTATTATTGACGATATTACTGACAAAGATCCAAGAGATGATATATCACAAGATGGAGATGTTAAGGCAACCAATGACATCAATACATAACAAATGAATGTAAGTGATAAAGCTACTACTGATCCATTCATGTAGCTTGCATTAGAACAAGTACCAGATTATTACACAACTCAAGGTGATAGTGTTACAAAGAAAGAGAAGGAAAAGGAAACAAAGAAAGAGAATGAAAAGGAAACAAAAAAAGAGAAGGAAAATGAACTAGAAAAAGAAAAGAACATAGAGAAGGATATGACTACTGAGAAACTAGCAGCACTAAACATTGAATCAGCTCCCCCAACTGAGTCTATTACACAACAAAAGGAGCTTGAAAAAGATGAACCAAAGGAAAAAAGTGAATAGAAGGAAGCCATGAAACACACAAATGAGAAGAAATAGGACATACTAGGAGAGAAGAAAGCAGAGGGGAAACAAGAAGAAAAGAAGGAAGAAACTGAACAAGAGCAGTAGAGATCTAACACTAGTACAACAAAGATAACATTTGATGCACTAAAGGCATCACATTCCCCAAAGAAGTTCGCCAAGAAGAAGAAAGCAAAGAAAAGGAAACATATAAATATGAGTCAACCGACCATTTTACCAAATGTGGACCTATCTACTATGGACTATGATGAAATGACCGAGTATGGAGAATTAGTTAAACTTAAGGAAATGCAAAACAAATTACTTCAAAAGAGGAAGAAAACTGATGTATTGGAAAGTGTCAAGGATGTCTTACAGGAGATTGTCCGAGATTCCACTATTTATGAAACATAAGATATCATTAGTCAAGTAGAAGGACTAGTGGAGCAAGTCTGAAATCCAAATCAAGACACTACTGATTACATGATGAAAGTTCATTCGAGGAAGATGTGACTACAAATTATTGGATCAATCATAAATAGCATTGCAATTGATACTTGGTATCACTATTTGAAGCCTCTACCGATATTGAGACTACATTGTCTCATAATTTTTTAATATTTCAGAAAGTATGTTCTATTTCAGACTTTATCAAGGATATCAGGAAGAAAGGTGTGTCTGTTAAGATCAAGCTGACCGAGTAGCTATGAAATGTTTCTACCGATCCTAGTTCTTTAAAAGTTTATTACTCGTAGTTGAAGCTCTTGATGGGGATGCATTAAGAACTAAGAAAAGAAGAGAATAAGAGAAGGATAGAACTTATAGAGCTACAAGCACTGTTGATTCCCCACATTGGATCAATGCAAATACATTTGAAGAAGGCAAAGGATTTGGTCAACACCCCCAATGGTAGTTCATTGGACACCATCATTGGAATGCCAACTAATGTTGCTACTCACATTGTTATACTTCAAACACTCAAAGATGCATGGGAGTCATCCCTAGTCAATATTAAGAAGAAGCACACTCACATTTTTGATAAGGTATCAATCTATCCTACCGAGCACTAAGAAAATTTTGATTTTGGCATATTAGTCGAAAAAGAGGGATAATATATTATGTGTGGATATAATACATAAGGGAGATACAAGTATGAGCATAGGGGAGTCACAGAATATTTTGAAAAATTTGACCGAGCTATGGTATGTTATAAGATCTATTATCTTAGGATGAGTTATAGAAGAGATGTACATAATTTTGATGACTTTGAATTTTTTATCAAAATTCCAACTAATGCCAAAGGGGGAGATTAATACTCCTATAGGATAGTTTTTTCTCATTAGTTTTGTCAAAGTCATGATAGTCAAATGGAAACAATCAGTAAAAGGAAGAATACACTAAGGTAGACAACCAGTAAAGCAGAATATCAAAGACACTGAGCACCGAACAATTATCAGCACTGAGTTAAGCAGTGAAAGTTTTCGATAAGTGATAGTCATCGAGTCATTGAGCACAATTAGTCACCGAGTCATTGAGCACATTTAGTCACCGGAAAAATATTATGTCACCGAGCAAGATCAGAGCACATTACTGAATACACTAGAGCCGACATAACAATTCAAATTTGAATACATTGAACCTAGACGATGAGTAGGAAATCTTTCACAGTATTCAAGACAGAAGTTACGTAAAACATTGGGGTTACAATAATATGATTGCACATGATTATGAGGAAACTCAACCATTGAAAGAAAACCATAATAAATGCGTTGGAAATGAAACCAACCTTGCACTGATTCAACTCCACTGCAGAAGAAGTAGGATCTAATTAGGTTAACCGCCTTAAGATCATTTAAAAAAAATAACAAAATGATGATAGACGATGGTGAATATTGCAGAGACAGAAGAAGTTATAGTGACAAAGCTAAAGGAGTTAGAATGCAGAAGTTCTAAAGTGAAGAACAGATAAGTTACCGAGTGAAGAATGAGGTAATGCACTTATAGAGCATAAAGAGGTTGAACACCATTATGGTTGATGCATACTTGCAGACATTTTTGTAATAGTTAGGAGAGTACAAATCCCATTCAGTGGGTAGTCCCTAACAAGTCTAATTTTATAAATCCTCTAACCGAGTACATCTCTTAGGTGAGAGATTGTAAAACCTTTTAACAAGGTAGACTGAATAAGTCTTTTGTACTTTTAACTGAGTATAATACTCCTAACAGGGTAAGCTATCATAAGCAGCTAAAATTTTATCTCTAATTGAGCAACCTTTATATACTGCAGTAGTGAAGGATTGTGGGTGTCATCCCACCACAATTTTTTCTTCTAACAAAAGATTTCTATGTGATCAAAAATATGGAGTTATCTTTCATGGTTTTCTAATTTACTTTACATGCTTTTCAATGTTTTTATGAATGATATTCAGTTTAGTGAAGAGTAAATAATAGTAGTTAAAAGTTTTAGAAGTATTGATTCACCCCTCCCCTTTCAAAACTTACATTTCCATAGATTAATCCAATAAATGGGTGATTTCAAAGGTTGCGTCTTTCTTTTCCAAAGGATAGAAAGCATTAGGGTTTGTTTGAGGAGCACTAAAATCCACCCATGGCTCAGTACAACATAAAGAAGAGGAAGAGCAGCTAGTGAGTCACTGCACAATTGCCTTGAAATCTTTGGGTTGTGTGTGTATAAGTTTAGGGGATCAGAGATATATAATGAAAAGTTTAATCTTTGTACGATTGTGAGAGTCCTTGAAAATCTTGAGAGTGTCATGCCTTGAACTTACGATCTCTGATTTTCTCCCATTATTTTATTTTTTTTCCTTTCTCCATGAGTAATCATATAATTATGCGCGTCTCTTAATCAAGTTTATAAGATTCTCTGTAGTCTAAATAGTGAAGCTTTTGGTAAGAAATTTGTTTCTCTTTTCACTAAATTTACAAGCAAATATTGTAGATAATTTATAAGCAACTTGTTTTATGTTTGACCTGGTCTAAACATTAACTACGTGTAGGAGACATTCTTCATGAGACTCGTTCTTATTTTTTAACACTAGAAAAGTGATTTTCATGTGTGACCTCTCGTCAAGTTGTTATTGTTCTTTTCTTGTTCTCTCAAGGATGTCTTCTTGTCTTGACCTATCTCCTCCAACATTTCCTTGTCCGGAATTTCCATGACCTCTTGAGTTCCATCTAGAGTTCTTTCTTCCTATCTCCTACCTCTTCCATTGGCTTCAGATTTGAAAGTATACTCTTGGGAAAAAGTTATAGACCTATTTTGGCATTTCTCATGGGTTTGGAGAGAACCCATTAATTCATCCACAGTCAATGTGGAGAGATCCTTTTACTTTTCAATATAAATAACAATTATATCAAATCTTGAGGGAAGACTTCTCAATATTTTCTCCACTATTCTCTGCTCCTCCATGGTTT
Organism: Thuja plicata; assembly: GCA_018584345.1. Lineage (NCBI taxonomy): Eukaryota > Viridiplantae > Streptophyta > Pinopsida > Cupressales > Cupressaceae > Thuja > Thuja plicata. The sequence goes on along the minus strand of MU228135.1, from coordinate 794,084 downwards.
CTGCATTCATCCTCAACTAGTTAATCAAACTAGAGACTCTTGTGCTAAAATTTGAAATGGAATCATCCTCCTTCATCTAAAGAGCCTCAAAAATTTTTCAAAGCATTTGAAGCTTCACCAATCTAACTTTATCAGTCTCTTTGTAGCTTTTTTAGAGGATTTCTCAAGTTTCTTCAGCATAGTTAGCTGCTGCTATTCTAGGAAATATTGCCTATGTCAAGGTTGCTTCTATCAAACTCAATGCTTTTGCATTTTTCCTCCTTTTCTCTTTCAGCTGGTTCTTGTCATTGTTGTTAAGGGAAACAAATTGAGCTGGGTTAGTTACATCCACAAACCCACTAACGACAAGCTCCCACAAAGTATTTGCAACTATTATGGTCTTCCTCTTCTTTACACAAACATCATAGTTATTTCCATTAAAGGAAAGTGGTTGTTCCTAGATATGTCCTTCATCTCTAGCCATGTCTCTTACACAAAAACTTCAATACCTAGAAAAAAACACATGTCCCAACTCACAAGGATTTAGTGCCAAATGATTCTAATACCATGTAAAAAAATTAGAATCACTCTAAAATCTAAAAAAAATATATATTAATTTGATACCAAGTTGGAAATATAAATCTTCCCACAAGGGAGCTCTGATACAAAATTAGAAAACTAAGTATCCCCACAAAGGAGCTCTGATACTACCAAGAAAGTAAAATCCCCAAAATAGGGCATAGCACAAATAGAGCTTGCAAACAATATTTTCTCAATTATTGGGACTGCACAATGTAATATAATAAATGGAGACAACACAGAGTTGGAGATATGAAATATTTCTTTCTTTCTTTCTTTCTACTAAAATCTGAAAAATAACTTCTACAAATAAAAACTACAAGCTCAAAAATAAATTATGGCTGATTACAAACTAACTCGCAACATTCTAGAACTGCACCCAAACACCTAGAGCTTCATAGATCTCTTACAATATTCTCACTTGGAGCTACAAGAAATATCATGAACAATCACTACTCACTGCACGTGCGCGTCCACACACACACACAGTTGCTGCACAAACTTAGAAAATTTATTCTACTGCTGCTCACAAAAGTATTCAACGACTTTCAGAGACTGAATAAATCAAGAAAACATTCTTCCCTATTTGTCATTTGTTGTCCACAAAATATCCCCTCAAAATCCAAATTCAAACTTACTTTCTAGCATTAACTAATTTGATCGTTGGGGCTGCACATTCTATGTTGCACGTTAGAAGCCACTTGGAGTTTTGATTCTCCAAACTTTGAGCTGAATTAACTCCCCGTTGTTCACTTTGGAAGCTCCTACAGGTAGGTGTGCACATAAGGAGGCTTAGGGCTATTCAAAATTCCAACAAAATTTCTCCTTCTAAACCTTGGGTTTCATCTTTTAATCCCCTCACTAATTATTTCAATCAATTGTTAGTTCAAATTTGCCTATCTAGTCTTCATTTTTGGTGAGATCATACTATTTTGACATTAGAAACTCTATGATACATTTTAATATGGTGAATCAAACAACTATTTTGTTCTTTCACATGATCTACACCATATATATTTGACAACTTTATAATAAATGAATATCATTAAATATAATTAAGTACATTTTAAGTGTATATAAATATTCCTTAATTTCGTCTTATTTTTAAGATAACTTATTCAAAATAAGATGATGTTTGCAAATTACTATATGTATGTATATAATTAATGTGTAATACCTTCTCGTATAATGATTGAAGATTTAAACTTTTGAAAAGTATGAAAAAGGGACCACCACCGAATCAAGAAAGATTGAAAAAATCGAGCTTGTAAGAAATGGCAATGTAGCCTTGATTATTCAAAGGTGACATCAACGGGTCACCATTTACTTCCTCTAAAAAAAAGAAACAGATATATTTTGAAGAAAAGAATTGTGCATTGACCAGCATAAAGGAAGCCCTAGAGCGAGACAATGAATATTGAAGGGTTGCCCACATCACAGGTAAATGTAGCTATGCATCCCAAAGCATCTCCATATCTATGTCTTCTGCAAAGGAATTCCATGGCTGAGAAATTACTTGAGAAATGTAATCATTTGCCCATGCTGGCGGCGGATGGGTGATTTCCAAGGCTGGGTCTTTCTTTTCCAAAGGACATGAGGTATAGTTAGGATTTGTTTGAGAAGCAGTGAAATCCTCCCTTGGCAGAGTACAAGAAGAAGAAGAAGAAGCAGAGCAGCCTGTGAGTCGCTGCACAACTGCCTTGAAATCTTTGGGCTGAGTGTGTATAACTTCAGGAGGTCGGAGATTTGTACATGTTTTACATAATTACGTATTGTACCATTAGAATCCTATACATTACACTTACTTTTTTAAATAGCACAATTTTCCAAATTGTTTGATTTCTATGTTAAGTATATTTAATTTATTTGATTGGGATTAGGTTAATATTAGAAACATGTTATCTTTCCTACTGATTCCTGATTCCTAATCTCCTAGGCCTTGCCATTTGTGATGCTTGATTTACTGGTCAAGGAAGAAGATTCTTTAAGGCATTTCACAAGCGAAGGATCAGTACAAATTGCTAATATATTATATTTGGGTTGTCTACATCAGAGAGGTAATTGAGGGTTGAAATTCCGTCAAGGGGTTTGAGGTTTGAACTAGTCTCAAAATGAGTCATTCCTCATGACCTCTCCTCATCTATTAATTTTTTTTCAGACGTTTAATTAAATACTCGTCAGAATTGCCTCTTCAAAGCCGCTAGGACTACGTAGAATTCATTCTCTCACGCGGTCATTGAGATGCTACGTATGATGAAGTATTTATTGTTTGCGGGGATATATACTTGTAGACTTCACAATGTAGCATTTCGGCAGTAGATTTCGACCAGTTTTTCTGTTAATAAATAAATTTTATTTTACTGTGTATTTATACTTACATGTATAAAATATTATATATTGTCTTGTTCTTTAATTAGTTTATTTCGTGTGTACCTTATTTAAATTTTGAGTTTATTCCTTAAAAAATAATAATGAAGAAATATTATTATTTATAAAATAGTGTTACATATATAAAGAAAGAGGTTGAAATAATCATATTTTAAAAATGAAAATGAAGTAATAATAAAAAATAAAAAATGTTTATAACAAGTAGTTATGTGGTGAGAATAAGAGTCATTTATGTGGTTAGACATTGTACAAAGTGTATAATTAAGATATCATAAATTAAATCGTAATTACGACGGTTTCAAAAAGAAAGCACACATACTACAAACTAGAAACTTTTGCATCTTCATCTAATAAAATGTGGAAAATTGGTGTCAACTAAAGGAGTTATTTTTAATGCTATTTAAAATGGGTACAATCTAATAATTTAGTTCTTATTATGGGATTTATGGATGATTTTGCAAAAATGTAGAGGGAAAGGTGCAATTTGAGTTGCTACATTTTAATAAATTTATCTAGTATAGACCTTATCACTCAATAAAAGTAGACATTTTCTTATTTTATTAATAGATAGGAGAAGAACTTAGACCTATATACTTCATTAAATTACACACACACACACACACACACACATATATATATATATACAGTTCATCTTATTATACTAGTCCAATCTTACAACTTGTGTTCTACTAATATGTACTCAACAAGATTCTTCTATATAAAGTTCTCAACTTCTAAATCCTTCTCCAAGATAGGTATAAAAATCTCAAAGAAATCTATGAAGGGTAACTACTAGTCTTAATTCAATTACACCTTTTATTTTGCGTCATATTTAAGGAGAACCAGCACTTTTGAAATGTATAGAAAGGCATAAGTCAAGGTTAAGAGCATGAATGAGGTTTTCACTATGATATCTAAAGAAATTAAATATAGGAGTTAGTAGAAATTTGACCAAAAAAAGATGTTATTAGGC
>MU228135.1:710016-722573 GCA_018584345.1 Thuja plicata | reverse complement strand
AGTCAAAATGCATGCTTTTTCCATCATTTAGCTTGTTTTTAATCAAATCCTTCATGTTAGGTTGTATTAGTCACTGATTCAATAGCATATTCTGAGGGCTGATATGTTGTTGGTCACACTCCTCCTAATTAGAAGGCAATAGGTTGGTTTTAGTGGGTTCTCTATGCTTTTCATGTTTTTACTAACCTCATGATGCTAATATAATGATCTATTGAGTGTTTGTGTTGATTCTGACAGGTACCCATCTACACACGCACACACATGTGTATATATGTTTATATATACACATATATGGTGTGTATATGTGTATATATATACATAAATGTGTGTATGTGTGTATATATATACACATGTGTGTATATGTGTGTACATGGATACACACTTGTATGTGTATATGTATGGTGTGTATATATACACACATGTATGTGTGTATATATGTGTATACACACATGTGTGTGTATATATACACATTTGTTTACATATACACACATACACACGTGTGTATACACACATACATGTGTGTGTGTATACACACATGTGTGTATACACACACATGTATATGTGTATACATACATGTGTGTTTGTGTGTATATGTACACAAATGTGTGTATATGTGTTTGTATACACACACATGTGTGTATGTGTGTATACACACACAGATATATATATATATATATATATATATATATATACATGTGTGCATGTGTGTATATATATACACCATATTCAAAGAAATTAAAAAATAAAGAATTACAATTCCTTATGCATCTTCTCATTCATCTTCCAGATGAACCAAACGGGTCAGACCATATTCTAGATTTCATTTTAAGGATAAGCATCTTCCTGAATATGCAGCATCTTCCTAAATTGACCATATCCAGAATATAGTATTCCAGTACCCAAACGGGCCGTATGATTACATCACAGTAATTAAACTATTCACAACTATTACTGCGAAATGATTGCCGATTTTGATCCTTCCATAATATTAATGGAGAACATGAAAAAGTCTAAACTTTTGAAGAAAAGAAAACCACCAGCATTTGATTGTGAAAGCTGCAACTTATTAAAAAACCTTGTAAAAAAAGTTTGTGTAGGCTTGATAAGTCAAGGGATGACTGTAATCTTTCACCATTTACATCGTCTTAAAAAATGTAGTAGATATATTCTGAAAAACAGGAATTTTTAATTAACCAGTAACACGCCTGTTAGATGGAAACGTCCTGAACATAAGAGTTGTCCGCATCAAAGATGCAATTGTGGGGCTGTAATTCTGTGAAGGGAAAATCAAGCAGTTGGAAAGACGGCGAAGAGAATAAGTGCATTTGTGGATCCCAAATAATGTCCAAATCCAAGTCTTCTGCAAGCCAATTCCATGGCGGAGAAATGCAATCGTTGGGCCGCACTGGCGGCGGAGGGTTGGCTTGGTAAGCGGCGTCCTCCTTTTCTAAAGGATAGAAAGCGGAAGTGTTTGTTTGAAGAGAAGAAGTACAGTCCTCCCTCGGCTGACTACAAGTAGAATACGAAGAGGAAGATGAAGAGCAGCCTGTGAGTCGTTGAACAACCACCTTGAAATCTTTGGCCTGCGTATGTATTACTTCAGGAGATCAGAGATATATTATCAAAGGTTGAATCTTTATACATTTCTGAGAGTCCTTGGAAATCTTGAGAGGCGTGGGTCTCGAACCTGGGATCCCCGTTTCGCTCCTTCTCTTTCTCTTCCTCGACTCCGCCATGGATACTCAGAGAATTATTATGTTCCTCAATCAAACCAGTAAACTTCTCTGTAGTCTGAAGAGTAAAACTAGAAAATGAAAAGCTTTCCTTTTTCCCTTAACTGTTGTAGGAAATTTATAGGCCTCCTAGAAATGGTTTGAGTTTGAACTGGTCTCAAAATGAGTCTTCATCTATTAAATGCATTTCTTGTTTTTTTCAAGTAATTGAATTAAATAATCATGAGAATTGCCTTGTCAAAGCTGTGAGGAGTGGGTAAAGTTCAATCTCTGACGCGGCCATTGAGATGGTAAGTATTTATTATTGCAGACGAGGTTTACGCGGATACAAACTTCTAGACTTCTGCTGACTTTCCGACCTGATTATGTCGGCATCAAATATAGTTTAAAAAATTAGGTTATAATCGAATGTTCAAATTAGTCTCTCTCTTCAATATTTAAGTATGTTTTTATTTTTGTTATTTTATTTCTATTTTAAATATATTAAAACGTGTATTTCTAAACTAATTTATATATCTAAATTTGTTATTTATATTTAGTTAAAAGATGGTTTATTTCTATTTAATTATAAAATATTTTATTTTCTAAAATTAAGACCAACTAAATTTTATTGTGTGTTATTCTAAACTTGACAAATTTTGTGAATTTTTAAAAAAATGTTCAATTTAAAAGTACAAAAATATATCAATTTTATTTATATGAAACTTTTTTAAAATCCCATTTTATTAGTTTGGCTATTAGAAACCATGAAAAATATCATGTTGGATAAATGAAAATAAAATGGTTAAAAATCGTCGATTACTTCTTGAATTGGTAGAGTTGAATCTTCTATTAATTGGAAGTTTCTAAAATTGAATTTGAAAAAAATTTGATTAATAGTAATATAATTTATGAAATAAATGGTTAATAAATACATTTCCTTATTTTGTAAAAGTTATCTAATAACTCCACTGAATGTTTCTAAAATGATTTCAGAAATATTTACTGCATGTAATCATCGCTTGTCTTTATGAAAACTGTGGTTTTTGGTAATTAAAAAGAGGTTCGAGTTTTGGAAGGAGATGGAGGAAGGATCTTAAAGTTTTTAGTGGATTGATTTTGGGAAAAAAAAAAAGAACAATCTGGTTGTGGTTTGAGGACTTGGTCTGTGATCATGGTTCTTTCTTCTTCACTCATTTCTTTCATGGCTAGAGGCATAGATTTAAATTTATGATCTAGGGATTCGACTCAACTCAATAGCAATATACTTTGCTAACTTAGCAATATTTATTCTACATATCATTTCTTGTATTATCTCTTTACGTCATGCTCAATGTCTTTTGCATCACAATTTTGTTTGGGAAGCAGTTTATGTTTTAATTCTATATTTCTAGCAAAGTTTTTAACGTGTTCTTTCATGCATGGAAAATTTTTTATCCTTGCATTCAAATTAGTCCCTCTTTGTTCACCTTTTGTAGAAAATAACTAAAATGGGCCAAATACAAAAAAACATCCTGCATTTTGAAACACAGAATCTCCTGTGCTCCACTCAGTAAAATGATGACAATATTTTGCTCTTGAGCTTCTCTTCCTTAAGAGAAATACCATAAATCACAAAAAAAAGAGGCCAACTGCTACCAACACATGTATGTAGAATTTTTCAGCATAGATCTAGCTAAGAAAAATAATACAAAAACATAGAATTTATAGAATAAAATAGAGTAGTTCAAGAATAAAATTTCATCTCTGATATTCAATAATAATAACAATATGCATAGAAGCATGATTTATACAATAGTAAACCACCGATTAAAATGAGAAATTTTGGTGAATAGCATGTATGAGCACTTAACAGAAAGCAATTAAGAGTTGCATGCAAAGAAACAATGATCCCCAAATAACAAAATAGAATGAAGGAATGTAGTTGGAATTAAATACATGCTAACACTCCTCTTAATTCCAACTAAGGATGATAAATACTAATGATAGGAGAGAGGAAAGAGGGTAAACCCAGTGGGAACAAAACCACTCGTCAAAATATATGAGCTAATAGAGATGAAACTATATGAAGTGAAGAAAAACATCCTCTAAGATACACAAAAAGTGTGGATGATTGTTGCCATGGTGTTGACTGAATAACCTCCTTTAAAACCAAGATGAAGATCAGGACCAATCTGCATGAATTCCCCCAATGATACTACTCGAACATTGAGCAAATAAAAATGAAGGAAACACATCTATCAATCGAAGATGCAGAAGACAATAATCTACATGAGCCCCCCAAACAATAAATAGATGAAAAAAAAGGCCAAAAGTCTATCAATCAATGATGCAGATGACACATGAGTCTATATGAGTGACCCTAACAACACTACTCAACCATGCAAGAACAAATTGCTAATTGTAAATACAGGTTCCAATTGTGTATAAAAATGATCAACTATGAAACTATTAGAATATTTAATCTTTCCTTGTATTTATTTATTTAATTAGGAGATTCCATGGAATCCCTACATGTATTTTTTCCTCTAGTCCATGTGGGAGGATATGTCATATTTTATAATTGCTTTAATAAGGAAATTAGATAATCCTCCTTAAGAGGATCTTGACACTTTACACACACCTATTATAGATTTTGGCATTCATAGATTGTTGAGTTACTTGGTAACTCCTCTCCTCATCTCTATAAAAGAGATGCTCTCCTCTCTTATTTATATTCTTTGGAGCCATTTTAAATGAGCTACTTACTCTCTCTCTCTCTTTCTTAGGATTTTCCATTTTCATAATATCACAAGGGGTTTTTCTTTATTTTTCCCCTTTCAAAATCTTCTTGTCTCCTTGTATTGTCTTTTGGGTGCTTTCTCCTAGTTCATGTTTTTCTCATAGTAACAATTTCTTCCTCTCATATCTCTCTTGAATTATTTTCATTTCATTGCTCTTGTTTTTTTCTTAGATGGTATCAGAGCTTAGGTTGCTAATCCTTGTTTGAGTGTATTGTTGAGGGTTGTCATTCTTTAGAGCACACCTTTGGAGACTCTTGTTCAAGAGAGAAGCTTGAGCTTCATTTGATTACTCTTGTGTTACATATTTTGCATTGTTGTTTTTTTCTCTAATCCTCTTTGGTCGGCTTGCCGCTAGAGAGTTGTGTTTGATTTTTTTTTGGATTTCATGGTTTCATCCAAACCCATTTCTATCTACATTTAGTTAACCTCTGTTGGGAAACCATAAGGTTTAACTCACTTCTTATCACATTTTTTTGCAAGTTTTAACAAAAACTAACTTTATTTGCAGTTTTTAATCCCATTTCTATGCATTGCATTGCTAAGATATGTTTATCTCATGGTTTTTGACATGCAAGTTTTATTGTAATCTGTATTTCATAGCTTCTTCTACAATGTGTATTTGTCTGTATTTTTCATTTTTTCTAACTATTTAGCTCTGTAGGTTTACACTATATCTTTTATCATTATCTCTGCTCTCAAATATTTTTAAAACAATTATTATTTTGTGTTCATTTGCATCCTTCTTTGCATTCCATCCAAGCTTTCCTTTGTCTTTGCAGCCCATTCATTGAGCATTATTCTATCTTGATTAAGCATTTTGAGCATTTTCAACAACTTCATTTACCATTCACTCTTGTCCTTTTCTTCGCATATTTTGGGGTTCTCATTTGTGCAACCAATATTTCTTCTCACCCCTTTCTCTTCGTAGTTTTATAGTGATAAAATTGAATCATTGTTACTTGAATCAACATAGTCCTCTCTCCTTGCGATGCCTTCCATCCAAGGGTTTGCATAACATTTCTTAGACTTTTTTCATTCAAAAATTTCCTTCATTTGAAACCTCATAACACTACATTTCATTGTCAAAGTATTCCTTGTGTAACACAAACGATGAGTACATGGTGTTGGATGATATCAGTTTTGGTTACTGATCATGTTGTTGATAATCATGTTTTGTCACTGATGTCAACATATATTTCTATGGAGAGGACAGACTGGCTACTTGACTGGCAGAAGTGTACAGACACCATACGGATGATTTAGAATGATCAAAGTTGGATTTATGCAGAAGGATGTGTGTTGACCTTATTCCTAAGGTCTCTTAGCTTTATGTTGCATACTGTGGATGTTACAATTGATTTGCTAAAGACTAGTTTCTGGACTGTAACTATGATTTTGGATAGAGCAAATCTCTGTGTTTATGGTATATCTTTCTGGCGAAGATATTTTAGGTGATGCAAGCTTACTAGTGTACAGTCGACATATGTTGGAGTAATGGGTTAGGTTAGATTGTGGTTTGGTTATTGGTGACGTCATATGTGGCGTGTATTCTAAAGGAGACCTAATTGCTGGCCGACTTCAGACATGTAGCGTGTGAAATGAATTGTGAGCGTGGATTGCAGATCTGGAAGCATAATTGATGGATTGTAAATGATGTTTACTTGTTATAGGTACCGTGTGTATCTTAGAAAGGGGTCAAATAATTATTTGTATATTGGAAAGCTTTAATTGGCCGACCTAATTAATTATTTGTGTATTAGGAAAGCTTAACTGGCCGACCTAATGAATTATTGTAAGAGGGTATATATGTGTGATCTTTTCTTTTGAAAAGATGTGATAGAGATTGACAAGAAGAAGAAGTGAAAGCTGCGAGGCTTGTTTGGCTGCTGGATGTAGAGCAGAGTTTATGAGAAGAGTATTCCATATTTTTTTTAATAAGTTTTTTTCCTCTCCTTCCAAAACCTGCTAGCCATTGGGTTTGCGTAGAAACTAAGATTATCCCTAGCTTGAATCAGCATTTTCCATCATTTTAAAAATGCATTCTTTTGTCTCTTTTGCAAACATTTGTAACCTAAAATGTAGGAATTAGAATCATTATTGATTCTGCACTCCTTTTGTTGCCATATCTCTTTCATTCGCTATGAATTTTCTGAGCTCTTACAGCTCTGTAGCACTTATCTAAGTTTAGCCTCCGTTTGAATATTCCTTTGACTCTTTTCAATCGTTCAATCTTTTATTTAAATCAGTTAATACATGTTGCTTATAATTATTATGCTTGTTAATTAATCTTCTCCTTCTTTTTCATATATTATTTATGCCATTCTAAAATCAAAATCGTTTAACCTTATTGTTTAAATAATTTAATTCATTGTTTACGATTATTGTTTTTTAAAATTCATATAGTTTTAATATATTTTCTTAAATTGGTGTATTTTCAACATTAATACATTATTCTTACATCTTTTTATACTCCAATTCAATATTTAATTTTATGTTTATCACTTCATTTTTTTTTCTAGACTTTAACAAAAATTTAATTTTTTTTACATCAATATTTAATCAATTAAATGCTTGTCAAGATTAAGTTAATCTCTTTTTAAGATTATTGGAATATTGTTTATCACTGTTTCTGAGGTCATCTAGTATTATCTTAATATTTTTTTTTAAAAAAATTTGCTTCTTATTTAAATCATCTCTTCGCTTATTCCCAAAATTAAGTTAATTAAAAACCCCATTGCACTTCTTGTGGGAAATATGGTTATGTCTTCACTTATTCCCAAAATTAAGTTAATTAAAAACTAATAAGAAACCTATGAATCAAAATGATCAAAATAATCATCAATCTCATTATAAGAAGACTAATGGTAATCAAACTCGTCATGCTTCTACAGTTAGTTAGATAATGTTTCTAACTTGTTAGGTGTTTTAGATTCAACATTGGGTTCCAATGTTTCTTATAGAAACCAAGGAAGAATCAACATGAATAGTAGATACCCCTCCAAAATGTTGAAAGGAAAAGCATGACAGGTCCACTGACATGGTGTCACTAAAGAGGAAATGAAGGCAAGGCCCATGCAGTAAGAGCATGACCTTGGCCTCTCTGTGATGAAGAAGACTCATGAGATGAAATTTGATGTTGTTATGTAGCCTTCTCCAAGGCCTCTATCTCATCCAATATATGTTGACTACATGTCCCACCATATCAAAACAACAAGAAGGTTTGCACAAATTCTTATTTGTCCTGGATTTCTAACTAGATTCTTTATTTTTCTTCTGACTTGTATGCACATCAAGAGCACGAGCTTTGGAACTTTTTAAAGTATCCATCATTATGAGCTTATCCTTCTCATGTATCAGAGACTCGATGAAAGCTTCAAGAGTGGGCATCTTCCAATTTTCTCATTTCGTAAGCCTAATTGTGTGAAAAGTAGAGACAAACACAACATATTGTGGACCCAATTTTGATAAAAAAATAAGGATTAATTTGATTTCATGCGTGGATTTGTCAATTCCACATTTTTTCAATTGAAGTAATAAAGCCTTGAACTTTGTGAAGACTTGAATATTCTCAGAACTGCTTGGATCTAATAAGTTGAGCTCATTTTCAAGGATGTGACCCCGCGTCTCATCTTGCTTCCCAAAAAGAGCCTCCAACGTAGTCCAAACTTCGTTTGGAGTTGTGCATGCTTCGACATGAAACAAAAATTCTGGAAACATGGAGAAGCATAAAAGACCAAAAGCCTCATCAATGCAGTTGAAGTATTTAGAAATTTTAACTACTAAATTGGGTTCAACCTCTGTCTCCATGACTATTCGATACAAGCCTTTACTTCTGAGCTGAAGAAGAATCTTTGGCTTCCATTCAAAATAGTTGTAAGGAATAAGAAAAGAGGAGGCTGGAAATTTCATTATATCTAATAACTCTAGTTTTCAATACCTATAAGAAAATACTCTCCTTCCTAGCTCCTAAGCTTTGATACCATGTAGAATTCTCATCATAGATCTAGCTAAGAAAAAGAATACAAAAACATAGAAGAATACTACTGAGTAGTTCAAGAGTAATATTTCATCTCTAATATTCAATAATAATAACAATATGCATAGAAGCATTATTTATAGAATAGTAGACCACCGATTAAAAAGAATGAAAGCATGTAGTTAACTGCACACGTACAATGTGCACTCGCAATGTTTCCCTTGCCTCCCAAATATATTATGCAAGCATATCTTCCTATCGGCCTAGAACCATTGCACCTCGTTTGGCTGTAATTGCTAGTCATTTCAATTCAAAAATAATATTGAAATAAAATTTAAAAATAATACATTTACTATTTGTATACTTCCATATTTTCACATATACTTGTAACAATTACAATTCCAACATCACCAAAAAAAAGCCCATCTTAATTATAAATTAATCCTTTAATACACTATGTTTATGTGTAAATAATTTGAATGAAAATTCCATAACATGGTATAATGTATACATATGACATATAAGATTGTTGAAGTGGAATTAAATATAATAGAAATTCTTTAATATGATATAACAAAATATCTCTAACTTTTTCCTTTCCCAAAATGTGATACAAAAATTGATTTAAAAATATTAAAAATAATTTCAAATTTATTACTTAAATCTATTCAGTGGATAGCCACTCTTTGTTTCGGGCTTTGCAAGTGAAATATTTAATATTGGCGAAAGTATGACACACATGATGTTCATACATTGTTGCATAGCTCGCAAAAATTGCATAGACAAGGAAGATGCTTGCACAGGTAGTAGAGTCTTCCTTTACACCTACGAATAACATTTTCTCTAAATCATGTGCACAAAACACATTCTTTATATATGCATTCTTTATATATGCTCTTCCAGATTCCAAATTAAGACACAACAAGATTCAAGAGCTTAATATTACCATTACTCACAAAAGAACATGTGTTATTTGTTAGATCGAAATATAACTCACCAAGTTTCAGAGTAAAAGTATCCCATTGCTTGTTCCAACGATGCCTTGATTTGTAGAAGATGCTCAAAATTGGTGGAAAATTTAGTACTACACTAACTGTGGAGTCTGGACTGCATTGACTGGAGAATTTAGTTCCAATCTAATTTCCCTATTTTACCTTTTGCCAGACATGGTTTTTTCTTTTGTTATGGTTGCCACATTTAAACTATCATATAGGGACTTTCTTGACTTAAAAGCCCACATAAAGTGTTAAAAATAGGGTTATATATAAGAGAATTATTAAAAATTCTATATATTTTTTATAAAATAGTGTTACATATATAAAATAGGATGAAAGAAATCATATCATAAAAGATAAAAGTGACGCAATAATCCAAAACAAGAAATGTTTATAACTAGTTACTTGTATGGTGTGAGTAAGAGCATTAGGAAGAGGTGAACTGGTATTGTATTGTGAAAGTTACAATTTGGTTGAAGAGAATTCTAACAATTGAGGCATAAATAAAATGGTGCATTAACTATTTATTATGATAATAAATTTATGATAAAAAAATAATATTCCAAAATCATAATATGGAAATTGATTAGAAATCTTGTGACTAAAGATTTGATTGGTTTTGTAGATTTAGTAATAAACTTATTGACTTGTTTACTAAAATATCATAACATGAAATTTTTGTAAAAATGAAATGTATTAGGTACACATTGAACACTAGAATGTAAAATGATAATGTTTAGCATCTCTACCATAGCAAATGTTCACCACTTGATCTGATATTCATCATCTTATTAATATTGTTTAGGGTTAGTACCAAATTCATTGTTTTGTTTATTAAGTATGAGTAAAAGATTTAAGAGTAAAATAAATGTTATATATAATTATAGTAATAATGTTTAACAACCACAAATGTTTAGTATTTTAGTAATATTCATCATCTTTTTCTATATCTAAATATCTAGTGTAATTTTTTTTGTAATAATAATAATTTATATATTTAATATTAAATATGATTCTAGTTTTTTCCCTTTATAAAAGAAATATTTTACAATCATATATAAACTTAATATTTATACAAATATCAATCAAATACACCACATTTATATTAAAAAATAAAAAATACATAATTTTCTTATTTATTTTCTTAAAATAAGAAACCTAGTCCGCATACTTACTTCAGACTTTGTTGACCTATTTGAATTAGTATACAGCCACATTTCTCTTTAAAAAATTTGGAAAATACTATTTTTCAAAGAAATTGGGATAAAAGATGAATCCATTGGAATGGGCGTATTATTTTTTATTTTTAAATATTTAATTATATATATATATATTATTTTAGAGGTAGAACTCAATATTAATATCGTAAAGAAAGAGTGTATCAGATATTACATAGATCTATATTAAAGATACCTCCTATCCCAACTATCTCACAAAAGCATTAAACAAATTTGTCATTTTTGTCAATAAGTGGCATGTTTATTTTAGTCCCCTCTTTTTTCACTTCCAAAAAAATTGACAAAGGTTGCTTAAATTGCCTAGCTCAATGTCAAAGATCGATTTTGGTAGTGGCTCATCAAAATTTGATTTTTGCCTTAAATAAAAATCATTGTAACATTTTATAAAATGAAATAATAGATGTAAGATGAAAATATTGAAATTCTAAATAAAAAAGATGCATCTAAGTAATGTTTAAAAGTTAAAATGAAACAATCTAATTAAAAAGAAGAAAAAAAATAGAATTATATTATAGATATTAATCAAAGATATGCAATATTAGATAAAAATCAAAGTTCTTGAATCTTAATATGATAAAGTTTAATTATTGCATTTGAACATAGATGTATTAAACTTTCAATTGGTAAATAATCCTAAAAATTGTACAAATATAATGTTTCCTTATTAATCTAAATAATACAAATAGATATTAAATAGATTTTAAAAATATCCTTTTTTATTTGATAAATACTATTTTTTTATAATTTTTTTTTTTTTTTTGAATTAACTATAAGGATATCAAAAATCAAAAAACATTAAGAGTATAAAGGGAGAGGCCCAGCGTCAGCCATACGAGTTCATGGAGAGTATAAGAATTAGTTACAGAACATAAAAAAGAACAGATTAAGATAGTATATTGTTGTTATTATTAATTTTTGAATATTTTTGTCAACTCTTTTTCCGACACCATACCATACAAATTAAAATTTTCTCCAATATAATAAATTAAAAAATACATTTATGACATTGACTCAAAAAAATCTTTAAATACAAAATATTATCATAATAAATGAAAAAATTATAAAATAACTTATGTGATTATTAATTTTTTCAGTCAAATCCAATAGAGGGGTTTATGTGTTCCATTCATTCTCATGAGAGATGGGTTCATGTGAACCACTACTCATGAATTATGGGTCAATGAGTTTGACTCAAAAACTACACAGTTGAATCTGATAGCAATATCACAGTTTGACTTGCTGTGGAAAAATATTTCCTACTTATCAAATCCAATAGAGTTGAAAAGATTCTATGGTGAATACAATTAATTATTATTATGATTGCATCATAGTAGTAATTAAATATTCAGAACTATTAATGCCGAAAGGTTGTTGAAGGAGTTTTGATGCTTCGATTATACTAATACAAAACATGAAAAAGTCCAAACTTTAGAAAAAAGGAAAATCACCATTACTGGAATGAGAAAGCTGGAACTTTTTACAAACCTTGTAAAAGAATGTCTGCGTAGGCTTGATCAGTTAAGGGACGAGAATACTCTGTCACCATTTACATCGCCTTTGAAAAATTTAGCAGATTAATTTTGAAAAATAGAATTTGTTTATTAACCAGTAAAACGGTAGTGCTAGGCGGAAACGCCATGAATATTAGGGTTCTCCACATCCCAGAGGTAATTGACGGGCAAATCAAGTAGTTGGAAAGACGGCGAAGAGAATAAGTGCATTTGTGGATCCCAAAGCATGTCCAAATCCAAATCTTCTGCAAGGGAATTCCATGGCGGAGAAATTACATGAGAAATGTAATCATTTGGCCAAACTGGAGGTGCAGGGGTGATTTGGTAGTGATCTTCTTCTTT
>MU228135.1:644327-667027 GCA_018584345.1 Thuja plicata | reverse complement strand
AGACACTGGAGCTCGTGAGCTCATGCTCAGTTTATGAGACATTTTAACATGGTGAATCAAACCACTATTTGGTTCTCTCACACCATGTACACCATATGTATTTTATATTAACATGAATATTTTAATAGATTTAATTATTTTAAATATATTTAAGTACATTTTAATTATATAAAAATATTCCTTGATTTCATTTATTTTTTTAGATAACTTATTCAAAATCATCTATATTTTATATTAGCATGAAATATTATAATAGATTTGACAGTTTTAAATATAATTAGGTACATTTTCATTTTTTTATCTAGTGTGTGAATGGGGAAGTGAGGAGATGTAGAGGAGATGGATGAATAACGAGTTTGGAGGTTTTTCGTAGGGTAGGAAGCAAAATCTAGGGAGGCAGCAAGTTTCCTTCACTGCTAACAATTCTGACAAGGAAGATGGAGGGTGTTATTTGCAAGAGAGCAAAGAAAAGGTGGTGGAGATTTCTCTACCGAAAGAGGTTGAAGAAGATAGAGATATTTGGGAAAAGATAGATGTTATTGGGCGGTTCATAGGAGAGAGGATTTCTAGAGAACAAACCAGAGACTGGGTTTGGAAGCATTGGAACAGGGAAGCCGTTATCAAATTCATTCCTAAAAATTTCTTCATTGTCATCTTCAAAGATGAGGAGGTTAGGGAGGGGATTTTGAAGAAAAAAAATTGGTTTTTTGGTCTTCGGCCTCTTTATTTACAGCCTTGGCAGGCCAATTTCAATCCTGTTCCATTGGGCTTTTATCAAACACCCATATGGATCAGGATGTATAACTTGCCATTGGAATTCTGGGGAGATTTGAGTCTAGATTGCATTGGGAGATATCTGGGATCTCTCCTAGAAATTGATGAATCAATCATAGAGTAGGATTCTTATTTATATGCCAGAATCAAACTTGCAGCAGTGAAGGAAGTTCCAGAATACATTTTTCTAAAAGTAGGCGATATGATTTGGAAGCAACATATTGAAGTGGAGGCACCTGCTTTGGAGTGTATGAAATTTGGTTTTCAGAACCATAGATCTTCAGAGTGTAGGGTCTTTGTCAAACCTACTTGATTTTGGAGGAAAAGAGCAGCACCAAAGAAAACAGTTTATGTAACTACTTCTCAGCCGCAGGTCCAAATGAGCAAGGTCTCTCCATTGTACTCCTTGTCTTAGGAGAAGGAGGAAGGGGAATGCTCTTCCGTCCAACGTGGGCTAGCCATTGATTAAAACCCTGTAAAGGCTCCTTCATTACCCCATTTGTCTCAGTCAGACTCTGAAATTGAATACGACAGGGAGTCTTTTGAGGAATATCTGATAGAGGATGAATTGGATATAATTGAACCTAGATGCGTTAGTCAATCGGCTAATATCCTATTGGGTAAATCCAAGGGTGGCAGAGGCAGACGCTCTAATAGGAAGTTGAGGGGAGAGAGGGCTAAGGAGAAGGGAATTGTAAGTGTTTTTGACTCTATGAGGAAAGCCAAGGGAGCATGGACCTCCCTTGGTCAGAAATGATTATCACTTCATGGAATGTCAGGGGTCTTTCGACTCCTGAAAAACAACGCTTATGTAAACGGGCATTGCTGAAGTTGCACAGTGATGTTGTGCTTCTTCAAGAGACTAAGCTTTGCATTGATAAAGCTCTAAGCTTTACTTTTTCTTGCAAATTTTGGGAAGGCTATTTTTAGGAAGCAAAAGGGGCTTCCGGGGGAATTGGTTTGCTGTGGAACCCAAATAATGTTAAGGTTTTTCTTTTAGAAAAACATGACTTCTAGATTTTTGGTTGGGTGGAAGGAATGAGAGAGGATATTTCATTCCCACTAATCAATGTTTATGGGCTAGTTAAATCAGAAGATAAGGTGAAATTATGGGGTGAATTATCTTCTAAAATTTCTGAGGCTGATAGCAAAAAAATTATGGTTGTTGGAGATTTCAATGCGTTTTTGGATCTGGATGAAAAAGATGGAGGCATAAGAAGACCTAATAAGATCATGGAGGAATTTAGAGATTTTGTGCAGAAGAATTCATTGTCGGATGTGGCTAATTGTAATGGGCAGTTTACTTGGACCAACAGGAAAACTAATTTCACTAGGATCTCTGAAAGGTTGGATCAGGTCCTTGTGGGTTCATTTTGGTTGCAGGATGCATTTAAGGTAGAATCTTCTATTCTTCCTCTTTCCATATCAGACCATTTTCCCATTCAGTTGAGTTTTCTTCTTCTCGCTCAGCATTATAAAGGTAGTTTTAGGTTCCAAAATATGTGGTGGTGAGACAAAGATTTCCTGCCGAATTTGAAGGAGTGGTGGTTGGATAGTGATCAGTTTCATGGCACACCTAGTTTTGTTCTGATCAAAAGACTTAAGGAGATTAAGTTTCACATCAAGGAACAGAATAAAACTTCTTTCAAAAATATTTTCTCCAAAAAGATTAGGGTAGAGCATGAATTGGAGGATTTGAATAAGCTTGTGATAGCCTCGGGCATGTCCAACTCATACTTTGAAAGAGAAACTAAACTTAAAAGAGAGTTGCTAGAGATTCTTCATAGGGAAGAGGTCTATTAGAAAGATAGATCAAGGGAGAAATGGATTTGAGATGGAGATTGGAATTCTAGGTTCTTCCATGAATCAGTTAAGGCTAAGAAAGCTCAGAACAGAATATATAAGATTCGAGATGTGCTTGGAGATTGGTAGGATAAGGCAGATGCTATTGAGGATATTGCAGTGTCTCATTTCCAATAATTACTGGGGGGTTCTACAGATGTTTTTGGGTCTCTTGCTACTGATTTTCTGGATATTATCCCAAAGTTAGTTTCAGATGATGATAATAACCATTTGATGAGACCTTTTTCATTGCAGGAAGTCAAGAAAGCTATTTTTGATAGCCCGCTCAATAAAGCCTCAGGCCCAGATGGCTTCCCCACCGAATTCTATCAAAATTGCTGGGGTTTTTTAGGAGAAGATATTCTTGCTGTGTTGGAGTCTTTCAGGAGGAAAGGGAGTTTGTTAAAGAGTTAAATAATATGGTTATTACTCTAATCCCTAAAAAACTAGATTTTTCATCTATGGATGATTTCAGACCCATAGCTTTATGCAACTCTCTTTATAAAATTCTATCCAAAGCTATGGTCAATAGGCTTAAACCTATCCTCAGTAGAATTATTTCAGCAGATCAGCATGGTTTTGTTCTCGGCCAGGAGATTGTAGACAACATCATCTTGGTAGGAGAAAATATCCACAACATGCACATTTTTAAGAAGCCAAGTATGATTATCAAGCTTGATGTCAACAAAACCTACGACAGAGTTCGCTGGCCATTTCTTGTAACTCTTTTTATCTCGGTTTGGTTTTAGCTCCCAGTGGATTAAATGTATTTTCCATTGTTTCTCATCTGTTCATTTCTCCATTTATGTTTTTGATAGCAGGGAAAAATAGGTTTTGAATGGGGACCCGAAACCCCTTACAAGCTAGAATAAAAGTTTAAACATTGAAGCGCTCCAAAAAGAAATAGGACTAGAAACCAGTACGCTAAAGAAAAACTAACAAAAAAAAACCAGGAAAAAACCAAAAGCCAGAGACCAGCAAAAAAGACAAACCACAAGAACCAGAAACCAAAGCCCTAGACAAGCTCCTTACAAGCCTTGGTGGCTTCCTGCTTCACTTCAGATATCTTCTTTATCACTGCATTGAACTCTGAGAGTTCTTGGATCCTTTCATGAATTTTCTTCTTTCTTGCTGATCTAGTGCATTTTCCATGGCCATCATCTTCCAGGTTCTCTGTGATATCCTCTATTTTTTTACTCGGGGACCCAGTATCCAACTCAGCCTTAATGGTCAGAAAACAATCCATGGCCGAACCCATAAAATTGTTGTAGTCTTGCATGTTTTTTTACATGGTATTCTCCATGGTTTCCATTCTAGCCTGTAACTACTGCACATTTTTGTCCTCATCATTAGTAACCTTGTCCACCATAGTTTTAGGGCTAGACTCTAGCTAAGTCTGCAGAGAGTCCACCTTAGCAACAATCAAACAGTGCTTAAGTTTTAAATTCTTGATCTCCTGGAACACCCATTTCATTAATCGAAAGGAGTACACGGAAGCAGCTTTGGCCATTTGGAGAACCCCAAAAGGGGGATCGATCTTATCGTCCATGTCATCCCTCAGTAATTAAACATTCCTTTCCTACAAGTCCACCATTTTGATGAAAGGGATGTTCTGAGAATTACCAGGGGCATTGTCTATCTCCCTCTTTGGTAAAGTCAAATCCTTGGCAAGGGAAGTATTCTCCACCTCTGTCGCATCCTTCTAAGTTTCCTGACCATAATCCATAACTACTTTGAGTTTCAGAGATATAGGCACATCATGGTCTTCAGAACTATCATACTCAACCAGAATTGGCACATTGTGACCTCCCACATCCTCCTCCTTCTTCTTATCCTCTTTGTTCTTCCTGCTATCCGAGGTTTTTCCTTTGTCCATAGATCCCATAACCTCTTCATCCGTATTATCATTCTCCTCTGAAGCCAAATTCGAGACCGAGGAAGTAGAGTAACTATCTTCCTCTGTGGAATCAGCCATATTATCATATCCTTCCACACTGTTAGCAGAGGTGTCTGTATCCATGGTAGTCTCCTGATCCTTCTTTAATTTTTTACCAGTCAGACTCTTATCTTTCACATTCACATCCCTAATTCTCTTTTTACCCGAACCAGATTTAGATGGGGTTATAACAGGGCTTACACTAGCCATCTTCTTTATGTGTTCTACTATTAATAGAATCAACCCTTCATGAAAAATGAGTTTCTTCTCCTTCTTCTTGTGCTGGGAAATGCTTGAATGGAGAGATTGAAAAATATAGAAAGGCAGGGAAACCCTAATTTTATGCCAAAAATGACAGAGCAAAACAAAGTGGTAAGAATGGGCTCTTTTAAACCTATCGTCCAGGGTTACATACTCCATGACCACCATCATAATAGTAGCCCATATTTCTTTGAATGATGCCACATCATAGCATCCTCCAAACTCTTTTACAAGACTTTTTTTCTCCTCCTTACTCTTGGGAAAGCGCCGAATGGCCTTTCGTGATACCTTACTATTCCAGAAGAATTTGATGCCCTTCGTGCTAAGCCTAGAAATATCAGCTATGAAATCCTCCATGATGTTCACAGTGATGCCTGCTATGGTAACAACCCCATTTTTCTAGGAATCAACAAATAATTTGGTAGCACTGTCTTTCACCCCATGCAATCTTTCCATGTAGGTAGTAAGACCCCCCTTCTCAAGAATTTCCCAAGCTTCTAGCATTTTTCTCCATTTGACACAGTCCTTCGGCTCTTTGTGGTTAAGCCCACTTCCCATGATCGCATAGCTCACACAGATGGTAAAAAATGCAGAGAGAATCCAACTATTACGAAAACTGGTAACATTGAAATTAACAAGGGTTAACCCATGTCTATAATTAGAGTTCTTGGGAAAGACACCACTTTCCGTCCTCATTTTCCTCTAATTTTTAAAAATGTGTCTAATCATCATAACTTCTCAAGATACACCCAATCAACCCTCTTGCTTCGAGATCTGTCGAAGGCCAACTTGGCTTTGATATCGACGGTCAGATTTTTATAATCGTGCCAAATCACGATGTCCCTGGCTTTAACTACAAAATTGGCCAACTCATCTGTTGTACCATTCGCTTCCCTATAGGCATGAGAAATAATGACTTGATTAAAGGAATTAATTATGATTCTAGCCTCCTCGATGATCTCCTTAATTGTCTATGATGTCTTAGTCTTGTTACTAATACATTTTAAAATATTGAGTGAGTCACCCTCGATCCACACCTTCTGTCCCATGGCTTTCTTGACAAGTTTTAGCATCTAAAGAAGGGCCATGGCCTCCGCCATGTGGTTGTTTTACACCCCAATAGGTAAAGCTACCGTAGCTAGGCAATTAGCCATGTAATCACGGATGAGGCCCCCACAACCAGCTAGGCCAGGGTTGCCCTTGGCAGCGTCGTCAAAATAAATTTTTATCCATCCAGGTAGAGGAGAAAGCCAGATGGCGTTCTCTCTAGGATGAGGTTTGTGATTAGCCGTTGTCACACCCATATTACCAGCATTGAAATCCAGCATTGTACCAGACGACATCTTGAAGTTTTCCTTAATACTTCTCTTTATCTTCTCAGCTATCACTTTTGGAGGAAGATCAGTGTTCCTGAAGACTCTGTCATTGCGTTCTCTCCATAACTGCCATATTACGTGGGGGGAATAATATTCCACACATGTTTATCAATGGGAGAATCTACTTTTTGCCACTGATTACAAAAGCTTTCCATGTTATTGGGAAAAAACCACTTAATCTCCCAGCATTGTAATAACTCATTCCAAACCTCCCAAGCATATCTACGGTCAATGGCCAGATGAAAAACCATTTCCTCAGCATTTTTACATAAAAAGCATCTATTACTCAGCATCATTCCCCGTTTCTGGAGGTTGTCAATTGTAAGGATTTTATTTTGCAAGAACAGCCATAAAAAGATATTAATTTTAGGAATTAAATAATTGTCCCACACTTGAGCCCAAAAGGGGAGGGGATTCGGTTGCTTTAATAAAAGCTCAGAACAGGAAGCAACCGTGAAGATTCCAGAAGGAAGAAATCCCGAAAGGAGTTTGTCTTCACTAGAAATCTTAACCTTCCAGATCACAAGGTCAAGCATAAGAGGTTTTAACATCTCATAAGAAAGGGACAAATCAACCCATGAGCCATTCCTCCAATAGTCCCTGACCATAGCTCCATATCTCTGAATACACTGATTGATAACGGGTTGAAAGGCAACGACAAAATTTAGAGGATAATATTTTATCTAGCAGTCTTCCCAAAAATGAATTTTTCTCTCATTTCCTAAAAACCACATAGCCCCTTTAAAAGCCGCATCCTTAGCATTCTGAATGCTATTCTAGATGAAGATCCTTGCACTTTCAGGTCATTTTTCCAAAATTTTGAAATATGGGAAAAGGAGAAGAGGTATTTTTTATGAATGATGTGATTCTATTCTCTTTTAACACCAAAAATTCTCCAAATCTGCTTTCCCAACAGGGCCAAGTTGGTAGCTCTAATAGGGTGGATACCCAGCCCCCCCCACTTTTTAGGAGTGGAGACCTTGTCCCAAGCAACTAAAGAAAATCTCTTTTTTTCCTCCACTCCTGACCACATAAAATTTCTCTGGATTTTTTCAATGATGTTTGCATATTTCCCATGGATCTTGAAGAGACTGAGAGCATAGATAGGGAGACTTTGCAATCATGCCTTAAGGAGCTGAAGTTTTCCAGTTTGGCTTAGGATGGCTCCTTTCCAACCAGACGGCTTCCTATTAAATCTGTCAACAATACCACCCCAGAAAGATTCCGGAGGTTTGAGACCAAGAGGGAGACCTAGATAGGTAGCAGGAAGAGACTCAATTCTATAGCCTATAGTTCTAGCAATTTTATGTTGCCTTTCCTCAGGAGTATTAATAAAATATAAGGAACTCTTATCCCAATTGATTATTTGACCCGAGCCAAGGGAATGGGTAGAAAGAGAAGTTTTGATAGTCCCGGCTTCCTAAATAGAGGAAAAACCCATTATGATGGTGTCATCCACAAAATGTTCATGTGAGAAAGGACTAGAAGTCGAGGAAGGGGAAAGGCCTATAAAAGACCCATTCGAGGCAATCTTCTAAAAAAGGCACCCGAAGCATTCAGCCAAAATTGAGAAGAGGATAGGAGAAAGAGGATCTCCTTGCCTTAAACCCCTGGAAGGTTTAAAAAACCTAGAAGGAGATCCATTGATCAAAATGGCAGATAAATTTCTCCATTTATGTTAATGGCTCCATCTCTAGCTTTTTTCCTGCTACTAATGGGCTTCGACAAGGAGACCCCTTGTCCCCCTTCTTATTTGTCTTGATGGCAGAGGCCCTGGGTCATATGATCAAGCTCCAAATCTGGAATGGTCAATGGAGAGGGATAGCAATAAATGACTCTTTGGCTTCCATCACGCATTCTCAGTTTGCAGATGACGCCATCTTGTTTGGAGAGGCTATTATTCAAGAAGCAAGGGTCATCAAGGATGTTTTGGTTGAATACGAAAGAGTCTCAGGGAAAGTCATGACCACGTCAAAATCGAGGGTCCTCTTTTTACACACAAGCAGGAGGATTAAAGGTGCCATTTCAGCCATTTTGGGATATGAAGAAGGATTGTTCCCAATCACATACCTAGGTGTCTCCCTTTATGTTGGATGCATGGATTCAAAATTCTGGGAAGGGGTGCTTAATAAAATGAAAATTAAAGCTTCTTCATGGAAGAACAGGTGGCTATCACAGGCGGGGAGGATTCAAATGATAAAGGAGATGTTATCAGCCATTCCTATTTATTTTTCATTTGTATACAGATTTCCCAAGAGGGCAATCTCAGCCTGAGATGGATTGCTCAAAAAAAATTTGTGGGAAGGGGCTCAGCTAGAGAAAATAATCCATCTTATAAGTTGGGAAACGACCTGTATGGCTAAATCAGAAGGAGCAAGATTGAGAAGCATGGACCTTCAGAACATTGCATTGGGAGCCAAGCTGGCATGGAAAATGTACAAAAATTCTAAAAAACTGTGGTGCCAGTTGATGAGTGCTAAGTACCTGGACTCTAGAGCCTCGGATAGAATCCTGACTATAGCAAACTCACAATCGGGCTCTTATCTTTGGAGGCACATTTGGGAGAGCAGGAATCTAATTATGGAGCATCTGATGTGGAAAATTGGTAATGGGAAGAGAGCATTGTTTTGGAGAGACTCGTGGCAAGGGGATAGGCCCTTGGACAATTTTCTTAATGATAGGGAGTGGGTCAATAACATGGAATCTTCTTTAGGGAGTAAGGTGGCAGATTATATGGTGTTCCCTTCTCACTCCTCTTCTAAGGCCGAGTGGAAGAAGATTGGAGATCCAGCTTCAGATAATACAATTTTGGTGCAAGAATTATTAAAAAACAAATTAGTGGTCCAATCTCTCGCAGAAGACACTTTAATTTGGAGTTCTTCCAAGTCAGGTAATTATAAATTCAATTTGGGATACGAGATGCTTAGGTGCAGAGAGCATTGTGAATATTGTCATACTAAGTTATGTTGGGGGAAATGGCCCCTCCCGAAGGCAGGAGCCTTCTTATGGGTTGTTCTCCATGGTAGAATACTAATAGGGAACAGGTTGAAATCGTTGGGATTTTTGGGCCCCAGTTGGTTCGTTATGTGCAAAAAATAAGAAGAATCAGGAGATCATCTCTTGTATTGGTGTCCAATAGCAAGGGCATGCTAGGATTGGTTTCTCAATAAGCTGCAATGGTTTGCAGTTAGGAATGTATCTCTTAGAGAGTTCTTATCAGCTTGGCTAGTGGATAGAGTTCAATCAAAGTGGGGGATTTTCTAGCTTATAAGCCCATCTATGCTGGTGTGGCATATTTGGAAGGAGCGTAATTGGAGGGTTTTTAGGGGAGAGGAATTGCAGATTGATAGGTTAAAGGTTTTAATCCAAATAGCAATAAAGGAGGTGGTTAATAGCAGAATTCTAGGGAGTAATTTTATTTTTATGACCAAGTGGGATATGGAGATGGAATAGGCCTAGAATATTAACCTCAGGGGGGATCACAAACTCAAAGAAAAGAAAGATAGATCTGATACTCGATTGATAGATCCTCTGGGCAGATGGTTGAAGCTTAACTTTGACGGTGCATGTCGAGGTAATCTGAGAGAGGGTGGTATAGGGGAAATTATCAAAAATGAGGGACGGGTGGCCATTGGTGGAATTTTGAGGAGTTTAGGGATTTCAACAAATAATGAAGCAGAAATCTCAGCTATGGAGGCAGGGATTTCGTGGTGCATTCTCAGAGGTATTAAAAAGGTGACCATAGAGGGAGATTCTCAGATTATAATCAATGGGGTCTTGAAATCGATCCTCAATAGTTGGAAGCTGCCAAGATGGTTACCAAGGTTGAGGGATCTTATGCAGTAGCTCGATGACTTCCATTTGCAGCATGTGTTTAGAGAGGGCAACAGGGTGGCGGACAAATTGGCCAACAAGGGCATTGACAGTCAATCTGATTTGGAATTCGGGATGGAGGATAGGATCGATGAAGATATTAAAATTATTTTGGATAAGGATTAGGTACCATTGGAGAAGATGGGTATCGGATAGTTGCGGGATTTGCTGACGGTGACAACATGGTCTCATTGCCGGCGCATGTGACTTTACAGAGATCGTATTGCCTCTGCAAAGTATTCTACTTACTCTTGTGAACTGATTTGGCCTTGTCGCAGTGATGTATATTCCCTATTTTCATAAAAGGGATGGTGATCAGCACTATATTAGCACTCTCAAGTAGCGGATTGGATCATTGCAAATGGCGAGTGTTTTGGGTATTAGTTGTTTGTGTGAGAAGTAGGAGTCGCTGTCAGAATCTCTGGAAGAGCATATGAGGAGGATTTTTAGCAAAGCCAAGGAGAAGGATCAGTTGGCTAAGATCTCAATTCTAGGAGGTGACTATTGGGGCAATAGACACGTGCATGATGGAAAGCTTATCACTGATCTATTTCAACCATTCATACAAACTCTTGGTCATCCGCTCAATGCACTCAGGGTAGTCCGTAGGATCATTGCAGATGATATATATCTTGAGGCAATGGAAGCTTTAGATTTGATAGATCAACAGCTCTCAAGGGGGGTGTCTATTGGGATTTTTCATGTGGGAAGAGGAAGCTATCCTGCAGGCCAATGAAGATCTCTTCCCTGCGGAGATAAGAGCGAGGCTGATTAAGATTGGCCAAGGGAATATGTATGTTTCTCACTAAACCGTGTAGGTTGAATGGGCATGGGATGTTGGTTCTCTTATATGTAAAAGTTTTCTGAGCAATAAAAAGGGACTGCCCCCTAGGCAGAGCTTGACCAAAATAAAAAATAAAAAAATGTTTATCTAATGTTTTAGATAACCTTGAGCATGTTGGTTCTTTCCCTTCGCTTTTACTTTATAAACTCTTGCTTCTACTAATTTCAATAAAGTTCTTTTAGTGGCTTAGTCCACTTTATATTTAAAAACATCATATTTATAAATTATTACATGTATATAACTAATGTATAATTAAAAATTATTTTATTTCATTTAAATTAATTCCAAGATACTTTCCCCTTTCTATTTATAAACATATATAAATATATTTATAAAGAAATCATAATATCTGACATATATAGTGTGTATGTAATAATATTATTTTTTATAAATGTATATTATATACATTATTTATGTACTTATGTATTTTGATTTTATTTAAAAAATTAATTTTTCATTTTAATTTGATTAATATATTTTTTATTTTTACTAAAAAATAGTAAATGATATTACAATTAATATTATATTTATTCCAATTCTCGATGAACATAATATTTTATGTATAATATTTATTAGGATAATGGTGGGTTTCTTCACCATATCACAAGGGCACTAAAATGTTTCAGTTTTGTAATAAAATGCAGCATGTAAAGTCACAAATAAAAATCTGGAATAGACAGGTTTTCAAAAATGTTTTCGCACAAAAAGAATTGGTGGAAAAGGAATTATCTGAATTAAATGAACATATTATTAGTCATGGCTTGGACAAACACAATTTTGAAAAATAAAAACAATTGCAAGAGGAATGAAAAGAGTTGTATATGAGGGAAGAGGTGTACTGGAGGCATAAATCTCATGACTTATGGATTAACGAGGGAGATAAAAATACTTAGTTTCTTCATATGTCTGCAAAACAAAAGCGTGCAACAAATACATTTTTTTCCATTAATGAATCTATATCTGGTAATGTAATTCTTGATGCACAAGGTATACAAGATGAGGGTGTTAATTTTTTTTAAAATCTCCTTTATCATCCTCCTCCCTCACAGGAGGCACAAGGAAATGAGCTCCTAGATGCTATTCCCTCTTTAATTATCCCATTTGAAAATCAAGCCCTTTTGGCCCCATTTACCTTGGCATAAATTCATAAGGTGCTCTTTTCTTTGCCTCCGAAAAAGGCTCCCAGTCCAGATGGGTTTATTGCGCTTTTCTTCTAGAAATGTTGGGATGTAATCTCTTCTGATCTACTTGAAATAATGGAAGATTCTAGGAAAAGTGCATCAATCCTTAAAAACTTCAATGCCACAAATATTGCTATAATTCCTAAGATCATGGAGCCCAAAACTTTCGCGGATTTTAGGCCCATTTCATTGTGTAATTCGGTCTATAAAATACTTTCCAAGGATATTTAATTGAGACTGTAACACCTCATTTGAAAAAATATCTCTTCAGAACATGGTGGTTTTGTGCCAGGAAGGGAGACAATGGAAGGGGCACTAGTAGCTCATGAAGTTTTACATCTATTGAATTAAACTAATCATCATCGTTTGTGATTAAATTGGATATGATGAAAGCATATGATAAGCTTAATTGGTCATTTCTTTTCAAAGTCCTTTGGAGATTTGGCTTTTCTGAGAAATGGTGCAAATGGGTCAAATCTTGTATTTCAGGTGCATTCTTTTCAGTTATTATCAATAGTTTCCCAACTGATTTTTTTGCAGCTTCACAGGGGGTTAGGCGAGGTGAACCATTGTCTCCTTTTTTATTTATTATCATGGTAGAAGCATTCAACAAGATTATCAAATATAGAAATGAGAAAGACTCTTGGCAAGGTGTTCACATCACATGTACATCTATTTCAATCACACATTCATTGTTTGCTGATGATACTCTCATCTTTGGTAAGACATCTGTCCAAGAGGCCAATCACATTAGGAAGACTCTAGACCTATACACCACTTTTTCAAGTCAAAAGATCAATCCCCACAAATCCAAGATATACATTTTTAACACATATGATCATTTCAAGGAAAATTATCAAAATCTTGGGGTTTACATTGGATGCACTCCCATCTACATATTTAGGCATACCATTCTTTATGGGTTCAAATAAAGCTAACTATTGGAAATATATCATTGAAAGAATTAAGAGTAGCGTCAGCATGGAAAGTTAGATGGTTGTCATTATCACGGATAAGTTTTCTCATAAAAAGAGTGTTATATGCTATTCCTAATTATTATATCTTGGTTCTCAAAGCCCCTGCATCAGTATTACAACAAATTAAACAAATTATAAGAGAGTTCCTATAGAAAGGGAATATGGAAAAGGAGAAAAAGATACAGTTGATATCTCTTAAAAATATGGCACTTAGTAAAGAGATGAGGGGAGTGGGTCTGCATGATCTATCAAACAGAAGTTAAGCATTTGGTGGCAAACTTATTTGGCAAATGTATAGTAAACCTAATAGTAAATGATGTTAAATTATGCAAGAGAAGTATTTAGATTCAGTTGAACCGACTAGAATTATAACCATTTTAAATCCACCTAAGGGTTCGACTATATGGAACTTTATGATGTATTCTAGGGATGTAGTCACCAAGTATGTTTCTTGGGAAGTTCACAATGGAGAAAGTGTCCAATTTTGGGTGGATACTTGAACGGTCTTTCATCTTTGAATAAAATTGATAGTTTTTAAAATGTTATTCCAACTATCACTTCTTTCTGGGGATTTAAATTGATTGATTATGTCTGTGCTATAGAGATTTACTCAGGAAAGGCTATATGGAAAGATCCATCCTCTCTCCCTATAAGTATTGATAAAATCAACTATCATTAAGATATTTTTAATACTCGAGTGGTGTATATTTCAGCTAAGAAAGGCAAATTAATATGGGCTCCCTCTCAAGAAGGTTACTACTCCATCAAGGATGGATATAGAGCCATTCAACAAATTCAAGATCAACAACTTAGACAAAAAGCCTTCTCACTCTATTGGAATAGCTTGGTTTTGCCCAAGGTAGGATGCTTTTCATGGCTAGCTCTAAGAAAGAAGAATTTAACTAGTGATAGATTGGAAAAGATGCATATAGCTCAATCATTTTGATGGGTCTTATGTAGTAAGGAAAATGAGACAATGGATCACCTATTTCTATAGTGTCCTTTTGCCCAACAATGTTGTCGCTTTGTTATAAATAAATTACACTTGGTTATGCCTCTTCCCAATACCACATGGGATATGTTCCAGTCTTGGGCCACCCTTTATTATTCATCACTTTTTGCATGCATCTGGAAGTGTAGCCCAACCTCATTTATATGGTCCATTTGGTGGGATCAAAACAAACGCTTGTTCAAGCAGATAACTT
This sequence comes from Thuja plicata, assembly GCA_018584345.1. Lineage (NCBI taxonomy): Eukaryota > Viridiplantae > Streptophyta > Pinopsida > Cupressales > Cupressaceae > Thuja > Thuja plicata. Next base: position 652,758 of record MU228135.1, on the reverse strand, counting down.
CTCGCTTGCATAAGGTTTTGGATGGCATAGAAAAGCCTATTTCAGAGTTGGTTAATGCAAATGTGCAAAATAATGCTAAGTGTAAATCTCAATTCTCATCTTAGGATGGTAACATTGTACACGAATGAAAAATCTTGTTTATTCCTTCCATTAGTCCCTTTAATAACAATTCTAAGCAAGTTGTTGACAAAGCCTCTGTGTAATGACAACCTCCATTTTTGAATTTTTTAAAGATAAACTTTGATGGTTCCTTAAGAGGTAACCCGAGGGACTCAGGAATAAGAGTTTGCATTAGAAATCATTTTGGAGAGGTAAAGGTTTTTAATATTTTCCTACTCCTCCAGGCACCAACAATAATTTTGAAGCTCAAGCTCTTTTGTCTGGTTTATCATTAGCAAAAAGAATGGGTTTTTCTAAAATTCACATTGAAGGAGACTCTTCCATAATTGCCAATGCTTGCATAAACATGAGAACTTTAAATTGGCAAATTGATTATATTCTAAAACAAGCTTGGGCTTTATTAGATTCCTTTTTAGAGTACTCCATTTCTCATACTTATTGGTAACGTAACAAGTTGGATGACTTTCTTGCCAATATGGGATACACGATAAGATACATTTGGACTCCATGGTGGTCAACTATAATTTAGATAATTATCCAAAATTGGCAGAGATCATTGCCAATGAAAAAGTTTTAGTTAAATGATTTTTTGCACACTGAACCAATACATTTTGTAAGATTTTTATCATGTGGCACATCATTTCGGGATGCAATTTATTTATGGCTTGCGCAGGTGATCAATTGATCATGATTTCTCATCTCTTTGCAATCATAACACAGACTATTTAATATTTCTCTTGCAGTGCTAACATGTGTGACATGATCATCTCTTTCATCTCTCATGTGTATAAAAAGCTAACGTATGTCCTTGGTATGATTGAATTTCAATTAATATGCCTTAAAAGCCTTTAACTTTCCAGAAACGTCAGCTTTGGTTGTTGTTTATGCTAAATTGAAGAGCACCTCTTCTTCCTCAAACTTGGCTGACTTGCATACCACTTTGACAATGCCAGCTTTGGAGTATTGGCCAAGAATTTACAGTTGCCATGAATGTTTAGGACTCTAGGAAGAGTCGTTCGAGGAACATATCTCTGATGAGAAACTTGGGGGTATTTATAATTTTCACTATGAACATTGTAGGAGATGCGTGAATAAATTGATAGGCGAGGAAGTCCTTTACCCACATACATACATACTTATCTTTCCATCACAACTAGTTTCAATTTTTCTATCAAATGCCTTAGATTTGTCACAATTTTGGAAATTATTGGAACAAATTGCACATAAGGTGGTTAATCTAGAGTATATTATAGGAAATAAAATGCGACTGGTAGTTCAAAAGTATGATTTATGGTGTGGTCAAGCCTATGTGGGTGGTATTTTTCCCAAGAATTTTCTTTTAAACAAAGAGAACTTCATTCCACTATATGACAATATTAAATAGTCAATGGAGTGCAGAACATTCGCCCACTACAACAAGTGGCTAGAAATCTAGGCAGAGCTCTCGATTCTGAGTTGAGGTCTAAGGTGTTCTCCAAAGTACATGCACTACTAGCCATCTTGGGGCATGATCATCAACTTCCAGCCTCACCTCCCATAGTGTCTTCACCTGTGGCAAGAGCTCCATCATCTGGACAGTTTGAAATAATCCAGTCTTAAGACTATCCTAACACAAGTGATCTTGTTGCGTGGGATAATTTTTTAATAGACATCCCATTCTCATTGCAGGAGAATGTGACTAACCAGTTACTAGAAGTGACACAAAACCATAATGATTACGAGGATAATGTTTATGGTGATGATGGTGGTATGAGGCCACAATCAATGGAGGAGTAAGGTATTCAATTTGGGTTTCAATTTTGTTTTTTGACAACTGATTATCTGCCTTGGAATCCAGTTAATTTCATCGCATTTTTTGGACCAATTTTGAGCTCTACACCCCGATTGGATAGTATAAGGATGAGATAGTTAGTCTCACATAACATGGTTTGTCTTTAGGGGAGTACCATGCTTGTCTCTCAAATGATTATTATCTATGAAACTCATTATATGTGTGGATTCTGCTATGTAATAGTCGATAAGGGACTATATGATGGAGCCCAATTTTGGCATGCAAGGTAGTTAGCGTAGCATTGTATATGTAGATTGTGGGCTTTTAATGATGCCCATCATTGACTGCCAATTTTATGTATATGGTTTCCTGGGGTGTTTGGGAATTAAATTTTGTAATGAAGCTTTGGGAGGGTAGTGTTTTAGAATATACTTTCAAATATACTTTGTATTTTTGAGCAAGGAATGAAGGTTTTCTTTGCTGGTTCTTTCTTCTAGGAGCTCTTGAACCATCTTTTATTATTAATATATATCAGTGGCTTGCCACTTTTACTTTAAAAAAAATATTTGCTGTATAATAATCATTAAATATTTTAATGATTATCAAATTTACAATTTTATAGCATAAGATGTTTTAATGCCATTGTATAATATCTAAGCTTTTAAAAATAATGAAAAAGGATCCCTAGAAAATTAAGAAAGCCTTGTAAGGAATTCCACTCCAGGCTTGATTATTCAAAAGATGACATTAATGGGTCACCATTTACTTTGTGTACCAAAAAGAAATGAAGCAGATATATTTTGAATAATAGAATTGTGCATTGACCAGTGTAATACAGAAGCCTCAGATGTAAACACGATGAATATTTAAGGTTTGCCCACAATGCAGAGGTAATTGAAGGGCTGTGGGTCAAATAGCTGGGAAGTGGACGAAGAGATTAAACGTAGCTATGCATCCCAAAGCATGTCCATATCAATGTACTCTTCTGCAAATGAATTTCATGGCGGATAAATTGGTTGAGAAATGCAATCATTCGCCCATACTGGCGGCGGATGGGTGATTTCTAAGGCTCCGTCTTTCTTTTCCAAAGGACACGAGGCATAATTAGGATTTTTTTTGAGAAGCAGTGAAATCCTCCCTTGGCAGAGTACAAGAAGAAGAAGAAGAAGAAGTAGAGTAGCCTGTGAGTCGCTGTACAACTTCCTTGAAATCTTTGGCCTGCGTGTGTATAACTTCAGGGGATCGGAGATATATAACAACAGGTTTAATCTTTGTACGGTTGTGAGAGTCCTTGGAAACCTTGAGAGCTGCGGGTCTCGAACTTGTGATTCCCGATCTTGCTTTTTTTTCCATCTCCATGAGTAATCATATAGTTCTGTGCGTCTCTTAATCAAGTTTGTAAGCTTCTCTGTAGTCTGAATAGTGACGCATTTGGTAAGAAAGATTTTCTCTTTTCCCTGAATTTACAAGCAAATGTTGTAGAGAATTTATAAGCAACTGGTTTTATGTTTGACCTGGTCTGAGCATTAACTACGGGCAGGGCACATTCTTCACAAGACTCGTTCTTATTTAACACTAGCAAAATGGTTTTCGTGTCTCACCTCTCGTCATTTGTAAATTTATACCTTTTTAATACTTTTCATCCTTTGAGATACCGCTAATAATACAATATTTAATATTTATTGTTTAATACTAGGTTTACGCGGATTCAGTCATAATCAATTTGTATCTAGAGTTTGTACTTTTTCGGTTGTAGTAGTTAATTATCACTTTCATGATTTTAAAAATTATTTCTCCCTTTCTTTTCATTTTTGAAGTAGTTCGATCAAGTTTGGATTAATTTCTATTTAGGTTTATAGGGAAGTCTCTTTAATGCAATTTTGTATGAAATTAGAATCAATTTTTATGTTAATTTTTCACCTATTTTTATATATCTTATTTGTTTCTAGATATATTTTTATATTTTATATGATTATGTCTATTATTTCTACCATATTTAGCTATTGATTTTATTTATGAATAATTATGTTTGATTGTCTTATAAATCGTAAATCCTAAGCACTACAAAAACCTCATTCTAAAGTTTCTAAAATTCATATTCAGATTTTATTTATCCTAATTATTCTATTCCTATCATGAGCCAACTTTAACTTTAACTGTAATCTTAGGAAAATGTTATCTTTCCTCGCTAATTCCCTTTCTCTTGCTTTTTGCCACTGCGATGCTTAATTTTTGGGTCAATGAAGATGATTCTTGTGGGCATTTCACGAGTGAAGAATCGGTAGAAATTAAACTTCATATACATGGAGATTCAAAGTATTTACCAAAGCAGTGCATGACAAACTAAACACTATCAATATAGAAATATAAGACATGATAAAAAAGAGTTAATGTTACGTAGAACTATAAATAAATAGAGTCAAAAAAATATTTGAAAGAAACGAAAAGGAAGAAGAAACTAGAACCGTATAAAAAATGACATGGACACTAAATTATTCAAAAACTTACATTAACAAGACATCATTTTTTTTGCAGCCATTTAATTAAATACTACGTATGATGAAGTGTTTATTGTTTGCGGGGATAGAATTTTGTTCCACAAATTGTAGACTTTAGAATGTAACATATCATAACCCTAGTTCGATTACAATGATTTTCACTGTAATTTTTTGTAAGTTTCTTTTAAAAAAAATGTTACATGTCATCTCAACTTAAACCCTTCCATAATTGCTCTAAAATTTTAGGAAACCAAATTTGGAGGGCATTCTTTCTGCGAACTGTAGTGAAGGAAAGAAGGGATTTATCCTTGACATGATAATGACAATAATGATCACGCTATCCATTTTTCATGATGAAAATGGACTAGAACTATTTTGTAATGATGCACTATTGGTGTTCTTGATAGAATGGTCAACACCTCCTTCTTGTATGATTGCTTGTAATATATTAGAATGTTCATGATGAAGGCATAATTCTTTTGACTAGTTGAATTGTTGTGTAACTTCTATGCTTTTGTTTAATGGATTATTATATGGAAAGAAAATAGAATAGTATGCATGAGCTTGCATCATTTACTTACTATGTATGTGCATTTGGAAAGCTTACCTTTTGGTAAGGGTGTTGAATATGGATAAGCCAAAGGGAAACAAAGAGGGTGATCCTCTTTCTCAGGTTCACCACTATATTAAAGGCTTTTGGAAAAGTGAGTGGTTCATAAGAATGATATGAACAAGCCTAGCAACATATTTTTACAGTAAAAACCTCTCTGCCATATCTTGATTGTAGGCATTGCATATTCATGGTAGGATTTAATGCGAGTATATCGAGCTGCACTAGATACCCCCTGCCTTTAGTATTTTTCCAAGCTGTTAGGCATTGCAGGGTTGTGAATCCCACGAGTAGGTAGAATCCCAAGGAAGTTTAAGGCTTTGTGGTTGGGTGGAAAAGTGCCTCAACCACAGGTGATCCCACAAAGCTGTGTCCCACTTGAAGCATGAAGAAAAATCATGTGGATGAAAATTTTTCATTTTCGACCCCATTGAGCGAATGGGGGTGTTTGAGCGAAGGGGAAAAACCCCTTTGTGTGAACTAGATGAAATGGGGGGGGGGGAGGNAATGGGGGGGGGGGAGTTCGCGCGAACTGGACCCAATTCGAGCGAACCTTGTGAATCAATGAAAAAGAAGAAATTTGCACAAATTTTCCATGGGGGGGTTCGCTAGAAGTGGTGTTCTAGCAAACCCCTTGAATTTGGCATTCCTTTCCAAAGCCAACAAATTTTTGTAAATTTTTTCCGTTTGAAAGTCTTAATCAAGGACCAAATAAAACAACCTTCTCAAAAACAAATGGCAGATGATGCTACTCAAAAAAAGCTTTAAAATGACTATAATTTTAATATATATTGAGTTCATTGTGACTTTCTATTTTTAGTTTAATTAAACATAGGTTTTATGGCCATTTAGCAACCTCTTTCTTCGACGCTTTGGGAAAAATAGTAAATTAGGAAAAAAAATTATGAAAAAGATGTAGGAAATAGGTATTTATGTTACCTTTCTATCCAAAAAATATAGGTTACTAATTCTGAGGGCTATTCATGTCCCTCATGTTCCATGAGAGGAACTTCATTTTCTACTCTTCTGGGAATCTTCTAAGGTTAATTTCCTCCCATTGGCAATTGCCCTTGCTACTTCCTTAGTTGTCAATGATCTCGCCATGGGCCGACCAACTTTGGATTCATTACCCACATCTGCCTTCTTCCCCCCCTCTTGTTTTTCTCTTGGGTTCTGAACAACCCAGAAGACTTTCCGAAGGAGAAGAAGGGGCAGACAACGTCTTCATCTTAACCTTCATCACACCACTTTGGGAAGGGGAACAAAAATCATTTCCTCCAGGGGCCCCCACACCCCCCGGTCACCAATACTTCCATCCTCTCTAGATTCTCCCTCCTTCTTCTGGCTGCAAGTCAAAGATAACTTGCTCTTCTCGCTATCCTCTCCCTTTTAGTCTCTTTTCTTGGGATTTCCCTATTGGAGTTAGTGATATCCTCCAGGACTTTATATTGTAAAAATTCTCCTTCCTCCAAGATCATCTCATGTTCTACCATCTTCTCTTTACCATCTCCTATCTTCTTAGGAATTTTAAGACTATCTGCCTCACCCATCAAGTGGGGGAGCTCCCCTTCCATAGATTCATGTACTTCCTTCTCCACCACCTCCCCAACCAAAGGACTCATATTAATCATAGATTTGTTCTGAGCCGGTGGGGGAAGGTCCTCTGATCTCCCACTATCCTTTCGACGGGGGAAGGTCCTCTGATAAAAGGGCACCTATGCAGAGATATTAGTCTCAATATAGCCTATTATTTCAAAAGTGAATAGTTGACTTTAGTGTTAAAGAAATACTATTCAAGACTCCACGGCCTATTAAATACTGCTGCAAACAAAGTAGTGAATGACTCAATCATGTTTGACAGGATGCAAGGGAAATGAGATTGGATTTTGTTCTTTGAAATTAGGGAAGATGTTTGGAAAAATGAGATATTTTGGTTTTGGCGAGGTGAAAGTGGAAACAAAGGGACACATCAGCAAGAAATTAGATAATTTACAAATGAGGGACAAGGACATATTGTTTTTCAGTTGGATAAGCAAAGTGACTATGCAAAACAAGTTTTTGATGAAGGGGGACAGGTCACAGGGAAGAATCATATGTTTTCAACATATGGAGGAAGGAGAATATTCAACCAATTAGATTTGGAATGAAAAGTAACAAGTGACAACATCAAGCATAAGATGGAATCTTATTTTATTCTCTATTTATCTTTTCTTCTTTCATTATAAAGGGGTTCAAATTTTCTAGTTTTTTTCTATAGGTTCTATTTTACTTGGTTCTAGTTGGAAGGTTCTAGTTCTTTTTGGTTCCAAAGGAATATAATAGATTGTATGAGACTATGTTAAAATTAAATAGAAAGTCTCGGGTCTTTGGCTATTGTCGAAGTGGTGTATTTTGAAGCAATTTGTATGCAAAAGCATGATTCTTCATACTTAGTACAAAAACTCTAGATTCAGGTCTCTCCTTTGTGTTTACTTTTTGAGTTGTGAGTCTTCTGATTCATTTCATAGAGTTTATCTATGTATATGTTTTTATTCCTTAGTTTTCGTCAAGGATCAAATTAAATGATGCTATGGATAAGACATAGGTTCATCTGGTGTGCATAGGGACTCTGTAAGAAGTATTGGTCTGGGTTGATTGTGTTTATGGCTTTGAATCTTTGACATTAGTTGGTTTCTATATTCAACATATGCATTAAAGTATTTCCCAATGGATAAGGCACTGCAATTTTTTGATTATCCGGGTAAGGCAGACAATCGCCACATTTTGTCCACCTTAAAAAACTAACACACAACCATATAAAAATTATGAAGACATTCTTGTGACATAACAAATAGGGATTGCCTATGTCAAGGTTTCTTCTATCGAACTCAATACCTTTGAATTTTTTCTCCTTTTCTCTTGCAACTAGTCCTTCTGATTATTTTAAAGGGAAACAAACTGAGCTAGGTCAGTTACATCCACAAAACCACTAACCACAAGCTCCTACAAATTATTTACAACCATTATGGTCTTCCTCTTCTTTACCGAAACATCATAGTTCTTTCCATTAAAGGAAAGTGGTTGTTTCTAGATATTTCCTTCATCTCTAGTCATGTCTCTTACACAAAATAACTTCAACACCCAGAAAAACACATGTCAAAACTCACAAGGATTTAGGGCCAAATGACTCCAATACCATGTAAAAAATTTAGAATCACTCTAAAATATAAAAACAACAAAAATACTCAGATACCAAGTTGGAAATATAAAATGCCCACAAGGGAGCTCTGATACCAAATTAGAAAACTAAATCTTCCCACAAAGGAGTGTTAGAGTAATAGCATATCGAGGTTACTAATTTAAATCAGTATGATCTAATTAGTAACTTCCCTATTCACTCTAGTTTGCTTAAGCTAATCTTAGGTAGTTTCTATTTCTGAGTTAGTTGCCCTT